>CM069448.1:11080375-11278861 GCA_035610835.1 Ophiura sarsii | reverse complement strand
CTGTCACATCCACCTAACTTCTAATTTCAGTTGACCTAAACAATCGTCTTTTCACACCGATTATTAATCAGTGTTAAAAAAGACAATTGTTTAGGTCAACTGAAATTAAAAGTTAACTGAAGTTAATGAACAAATGTAGCCACACTTGGTCAACCTTTGTAGATTTGGTTAGTCCAGGATGCGTTTGCCTATTAGTACAACTGATTGTCAGTCACTGAGCCACTTTTCAATTTTGTTTAAAAATACACATTAATGTAAATAAATTTGCATAAAGTATCAGTTGATTATTATTTTCATAAATGTTTGTATACAATATGAGCTATACCGTAATCTACTTGCATGTTAGACTTCTGATAGAAGGTATCTACACTCGAGGCACAAAACTGTCGGCAACAAAAGTCTAATCTAAAGTTCGATGTAGAACAGCAAATATACATCATCAAAATGGGAGAGCAAGATCCAGTTGGTCTGATTTCCGTCCTATGCTGCACAGGGTGTCTCAAAAATCATGACGGGAAAATCACTGTACCGTGACCAATTCAGTTTCAATGTAAAGCTCAATTAATAATTACGAAATCTTCAAAATATGAGATCAATACAATGAAAAAGAACAATACTCTGAGATACTGTACCAGAGGTTGCTTCAACGTAATCCCAGCATGCAGTAGAAAAGCACTTTGCACTGAGATAATTCACACCTGATTTCCATTGAAATGTACAGAAATGTCATGGTCCATTAGAGGAATAAATAATTGACTCTTTTCATATCTGTATCAATTGATGAATTAGGATTCTATTTCTCAATACAATGATACCAAACAAGTTGAGAAGTCTCATTTATTAGTTCCTCTAATGAACCATGATGTGTCTGTACATTTCAACGTAAATCAGGTGTTAAACTGTATCCATCATCTTAGTGCACATTGCTTTTCTACTGCATGCTGGGATTACATTGAAGCAACCTCTGATACTGTACTTAACCGTGCTTAAAATGAAATCAAATTGGTCATGGTTCAGTGATTTAACGAGGATTTAACCCATCATGAAGGAAAGTCCTATTTTTAGACACCCTGATCAATCAATCAATCAATCAATCAGAAGACATTTATATAGCCCCCAAATCAACAAAAATTGTTTAACAGCATGAAACAAAATAAATAAAATGTGAATGTCAATTATTATCTTTTATACTTAAAGGATTTTAAAAGCTCAGTTACAGACAGATGTACCATTAGACCAATACTACTTGCTCTCTCAATTTTGATCAAGCATAATTTCTGTGAAACACATTTTTATTGAATTGAAATCACAGATACACCCATTGGCACTGTAGAATATTTGTATTTTTGTTTAAATTTGTTGGCATAGCATGTTTTAACCGGTGTTTGTAAACACGAACAAACAATAAACACACACCGTTTCCAGATTTATAGTAGGATTCTATTAAGCTTACATGCGATACATTTCCCCGTGATGCCTAGGTCTATTACGACACTATACAAATCAGAATGTCACATGATGTAGTATCCACCAATCAAATGACAGGAATATTTGTATGTGTTATATAATAGCTTATGCTTTAACACATTCTTGTGCTAACCATAAAGTGTTCATGGTCAATTTCAAAGGGAAAATAACAAATTCATTCAAACAGACATTACAATATCTCAATTGTTTAAATTCAGCTAATAAAAAAATGGGATTCACACTCTTGTTATTACAATTTATCATATCTCAGCAATTAGGTGGTGACATTTAAGGTGATTAAATTAATTGATAGAAGAATAATGGGAGTTACCAACGGTCTATTTTTTGATGACGCCCCCCGCCCCCCCCCCCCAAAAAAAAATGGAATGTATTTTTAATTAATTTGGTTCCCCATAGGACACTCTTATGACACGCCCTATATATAGAGTCATGTCAAGATACCTGTATGCCATGCGCCACACAGTTACACAATTTCACCAAATTTGAATTATATCCAAACTGAATGCTAAATTAGGTGACAAAAAGGCACCTATGAGCATACAGACCTTTAGTAGGTTCTGATGTGTTTCCCCTTATTTTTGTACTTTAAAAATGTTCACACACAAAAGTTAAAATCTTTTTGAAATAATATTTCCTTAGATTTAACTGGCTGACACGTAGGGTGCACACGTAATAACCAGCCCTCACCAAGAAATATTCGAACATTTGAATAATTGGTTAAATAAAGTAAAATAAGAACATTTTATATGTTCCAGCAACTTTTTATATTTTGGACTAGTGTTGATTGTCTATGCTGAACTGACTGTTTTGCAGCATTTTCATCTGTCGAGAAAACTGATGGTCATTTCTTTTCACCCTACTACTAGGCCAGATTTGTTTGTTTGCAGTCAATCCAATGTTTTCTCACCTGTCATCTGCTGAAGATATTTTGTGGTGTGACCTGTATATTAAGTCTCTTTATCTCCTCAATGGATGGCCCGAGGCCTGGTCTCGGGCCATCCCAAGGAGCTCACGCATAGGTAACGACCTTCAACTACGTAGGATTTCAACTGGAAAGCAAGAGAGAATCAAATACAATTGGCATGCTATGCTATAGTTTGATTAGTTCCAAATTAACGAAACCTCCTTACAGCACAGTGAATGAATTGTGACGCATGCCTGCGGCAAAATCGATTTGCATTGATTGATTGAGAAACATACGCGTGTATTGACATAATTCATATTACACGACTCTATATAATATCAAAATTCACAATTTGAGCATAATTTTGATCTATATAAAGACAGTTGGCTAACACCCGCAGTTGAAATTGGCGAACCCGCGAAACAACGACTCAAAACAAATCGTGTGGTGCGTGCATTGAACGGCGCACGCGCGGAGTGCATTGTACACTTTCAATGTACTCGCGTATTTTATAGTTTCTTGCTTTCTAATTGGTTCGATACTACTACTAAGAGTATATGAATGACAAATAAGGGATACAGAACTGAATTTTGACTTTTTATTCCTACGATATTAATTCCTTTCTCAAAGCTTGTGTAGTAATTTGAAAAATGGGGTTTTAGCAAACATGTTAGTGATTGTGAATTTTAGGGAGTTCATTACTGAAAAGGGGTGAAAATAGGGGAGTGGTCAGTCAGAGGATTAAAAGTGGTTCTTCAGAGTGGAATACAACCACTCCACTTTCTTATGGACCCATCACCTGGCCTCCATCCCTGGTGTACTAAACAAACGATTATTGTATAACATGTATGAACTTAAACTTGTAAGGATTAAGACAAATCAGTCCTTTTTGTACAACAAAACATAAATTCAAATGTTCTGATCTACGGCTTAGATCAGAATTTCACACTAGTACAGGCTGTCTCAAAATGATTAGTACCCATCGATGCCCAAAGTTTAATAATTTTTGTCATCATCAAAATCGATTAGGTCCGGTTTTTTTACATCATCTTTGTCCTACTGTTCTATTTTATTATAGATCATGAATATCGGATTTATCAAACTCAAGATACACTCCATTATGTAAAACATGGTGATTTCACCTTTTTGACAAAGTGCTAAAAAATGTGTGTGCTATTACAGCTTGTTTGAAAGAAACTTGTGTATTCTCATAATCTCTTGTCTACTCATTATAATCTTGTGTGTCTTTCTGTTGTAACTGTTATTAATTATGGGTGTTTAAATTATCAATAATTCTTCTCCTTAATTCAATTTAATGCGTAAAAGAAGTTTCTCACACTTGAGTGACCCTATGCATTGTTTTATTTGACAAGTGTTTAGGGACTTCTAAATGAAGTGGTATTTGGTGAATCACCAGTGGCTTAGATTTCATTTTCACATTGGAGAATGGATTTCGTGAGGTTAAAAACTATGGGACTATATCATTTTTAGCAAATTTGTAGGAAATTGTATCCCCAATATGAAAACGAAGTCTAATTCACTGCTAATTACCCATGACCACGTCTTTACCTGTTTAAATGTCCCTCAAGTTTAGCCTCAAAACTAGCTCATTATAGAAACAAAGCTTGGGGTCGCTCATGCGTGAAGATTCATTTTTACTCTTCGAATTGAATCAAAATTAAGAAGTATTAATCATGTTAATGGTTTGAACAACAATATGATACAACAGCAGTTTAAAATAGAAAGGAACCAAAGATATAAGCAGACAAGAGATTAAGAGAATGTATTAGTTTCTTTCAAACAAGCTGTTTAAATACACATTTTTTTGCACTTTGCCAAAAAGGTGAAATCACCATGTGTTAGGGATCACGTAAAAACTCGACCGCCCGGCAACTGCCGGTTACGGCCGGTTCCGTTCGGTTCTCACAAAACGTGTCGTCTGTTATAATATACACACATAATGAGGTCAAATAGTAACACTCTGGTGAACACGACCGGTTGAAAGTGCCTCGTCACACACGTGAGCAATAACATCTGAAGTAATGGGCTCTTTTAAGACTTAAAAGTCTCAGTTAAACAACCAGTACAATACAGCTATTGATTTTCGCTGGGGTTGGCTTTTTCAATCTGTTTATAGCTCAATTAACTTTTTAAAATCAATACCGAAAGTCTATGAATGTTTTTTTTTATAGAACGATTATAGAGAGAGCTATTGTGACCGCAAAGTAACAGATTGATAGTGTAAATTGGTCAGATTACAGCATTAAGTCAACCGGCGGTTGTTCAGTGTTGCATGCGCGAATATTCATATACCAGTAAAACATTTGACCTGAAAGAACCGGGCGGAACCGCCCGTAACCGGCAGTCAACGGGCGGTCGAGTTTTGACGTCTCCCCTTACACAATGGGGTGTAACTTCAATAAAATAAGTCCGTTATTCATGATCTAAAATTCTAATGAAAGGGTCTAATCTCATTGATGTTGATGATGAAAATTGTTATTGAACTTTGGGCATCGATGGGTACTAATCATTTTGGGACAGCCTGTATTTGGGAAGCATAGAGGTTTTCCATTACGCTACAAGGCCCGCTTAGCAGCGCTATAAATTGCTGTCCTAGAAACCGGCACCAAATTTAAATATTCGCCTGCCATCAAAGCTGGTTGCTGTATGACATAATTCTCGTGTGCAACCAACCGGTTGTATTGCAACTCCCATTGAGCAGTTTAAACGCATGAGCGTGGATGTAATTTGCAACATAATGGAAACTCACCCATGCAGTTAGCAAGAAGTACAGCTCGTATACGCCCCGAATTTAAATATACAACCAGGCAATTCTCTCGTAGTAATTGATAACAATAGGTTTACCAGACCGAATTAATAGCGCTCCTAAGCGGGCAATTTATGTCATGCGGCCCCGGTGGAGGCTGACACAGGGAGTCAATACCAAAATGTTCTAACATTAAAAACTAAGTGGACATCCATCATTAATGTTCATCTTGAATTCTGAAGTAAATTATATAAATAAAAAATTCTTCAACACTACTGTGTATCGCTTTAATCATTGTATCTTACATGACTTATTTCAGTCTAAAAAGCTGGCTTCGCTTTTGAAGATCTACTTTACAATTTCAGAAGGTGCCCCTGCTGCCCCCCCCCCCCTCCCCCCCCCCCCCCCCCCCCCCCCCCCCCCCCCCCCGCCGCTGTTGCATTACCCACGTCATGGGGTGAAAGACAGGACATACGTAAATTCAATGGGCTACACGCCAGACACCAACTATCAAGTGAGGTGTGTTGTGAAACCGTTTTAAGCAAGCAACATTGACAACATTAAATCCATTTGTCTCTCTATCCATAATGCCAAGGTTAAGACAAGCTTCTTTGGATGAGAGCACTATATATAGTATGCAATGTCCTAAGGGTAAACCACCTGATATGTGCTGATGATACTACACTTTTGTAGTCACGTTTAGGCTAAAATAAGGAGGCTCATTGACTGTGTAGGAGAGTCGTCAGTGCACAGTTGGACTGGCATGAGCCAATTTCTCAGTTATTAAACTTACCTCTAAAAAGCCTTACCTTACCCTTACATTTACCCTACCCTAAATCTATATCTCGGCATGAACCTAGATCAATGCAGCAGTCATGCGTTAATGTCACCGGAAAATTCCACCTATTATAGTCTACTTGTCCATCACGTGACAGTGACGTAACTGCGTCATTCACTAATTGCAGTATATAAACGCGCTGGCGTACACACCCACGAGTATTATAGTCAGCGTCATAATACTATGGACGTAATTCCAAAAATGCGTGCGTATGTGCGAGTGTGCGTACGACTACGTACATGCGTACGTGCGTAAACCCGGAAGTGCGTACCGGGCGCTTTCAACATGACCGCGCGTCTTGATTGGTCAATCGCAAAATCGTTACCCGCATGCATGCATAGTTTTTCGCGTATTATATCTGGACCCAGCTCCGCGAACAGCAACAAAACACGCTCGCGTAAAATAACTTCAATTATTTCCATAGCATTATGACAGTGACTATTATAGACACATACGATACGAGTGCGGACGTGCTGCGCCTGTATAGTTACGTCACTGTCCGGAGGAAGGGAAACAGAGTACAGACATGACAAGGTGAACTCAATGATGGTACAAAGAATTGCAGGGGAAAAAAGACAATGCTTAGTTTTGGACAACTCGATCATCAGTATGTGACTGGGAGAGGCAAATTAAAAATATAAACTTTGTAGTTCAACAAACTGAATAGGTATTGCTTCAAATGAACATTCTCGTGCAAATATAAGGGTTTTATTATTGAAACAATTGAAAAAAATACCTAATTTTTGCATTTATCAGTTCTAATATGTAACATTTTTTCTGATGATTCCTTAATCAGGCATGCCAAACCAAAACAGAGCATTTTTAGCAAATGTATTAAGTCTGATTCAGTACATAATCCTGTTGAAGATAATGACGAAACAAATAGATATATTCAAAATTCAGAAATTGTCTTTTTTTCTTGAATGAATTTTACAAGAAAATGTATGTTGCTTTGTCACCACAAATACAAAGCAAGGCAGAGGACAAACTCAACTCAGCCAAAGTGAATAACCAATAGTGACCCAAATACATTAAACTCAGGTTTGGTCAATCCATCAACAATAGCAACAGTGGACAAATCCTATAGTGTTAGTATGGACTAAGGGAATCAAATATAAAGCCTTATCATACCATAGGACTAAACCCATGCAATACAAAGCATGTCAATGCCAAAGATGCAAGGACTCATAGCACACTATGGAGCGTCTAATCAAAACTGTTATCCTCAATCCCGGTCCCAATATTTAAAGGAGGTGTCCCGCAAGCATAAAAGTGTGCATTATATGTTAGGAAAATAACTATCGAGTCCAACTTTTGTAATTATATAGAACAAAACACCACGCTTATGACAAAAACAAATAAAAACCGCAATCTCTCAACATGCACTTTTTAAAATTCGCGGCGATCGAAAGTCCCAGTGTCGATGATGTCATAATTATACAATGCACATGCGCAAATTTGAGAACCGATACCCATGACGTCATCGACACCAGGACTTTCGATCGCCGCGAATTTTAAAAATTGCATATTTTGAATGATGGCAGTTTTTATTCATTTTTGTGACTAGTATGATGTTTTGTTCTATATAATTACGTAATTTCGGCTCGATAATTATTTGTCTAACAAATAATTCTCAATGTTGTGCTTGCGGGACCCTTCCTTTAATTAGGTTGAATTTTTAAACTAAAACAGAAATTGTTGTCATATCTATTACTTTATTTTATTTCAACATATCAATTACCATCTGTTCTGTAATAAGCCTCCCCAAGAGCATCACATTTAGGATGGTCTACGGTATGTTAAATTGAACAATTATCACATACGGTACTTAAATTGATGATAGATTCAAATGCAAACAATCTTAAAATACCCTCTCTCCACACCACCCAGCACAAAACCCATATGTGATGCAGCACATCAAAAGGGGAAATTTGCAGGTGAAGTCAATTTTTAGTTTATTATGTGTGCTCTCAGAGCATTTTCTAAGCTTTAAACTGACACCAAATGTATCAAAATTGACCAAGGTATTCGGATTTTGCGAGTGAAAATGACTCCAAAATTCGTATTATTTTCTTTATTTTGTTCTGTCTGTTTTTATCTATATCTTGAAAAACACACAGCCGCAAAGTCCCCCTTTGATGTGCTGCATCACATTATAAGAAATCTTTTAATCCAATATACATGTATATTCAAATATTAGAACTAAATACATCTTGGCTATCTACAACACATTTACAATTTACTACTCAAACGTTGGGTCACTAAACTGTATTTGGCATGCTCCCAACCCCAGTCATATTCCTCTTAAAGACTGTAGTAGTAAAATGCTATATGCCCTGAGGGCTTGCTTATACATGGCTTACATTTAGAGCTTACTCTCTTTACAGTTTCACTTAGGTGACGGGTAAAACCCTGTTCTTATGTACGGGCAAACGGACCTCTCAGGTAGGGTCGGTCGTTCGGGCTGGGTTGTTGTTTTTTGTTGTGTGGGAATTTTCGAAAAAATTCAACAACAAAGATTAACATTTTACCATGATTTCTCAAAGTTTTCAAAAATAATGTATACAAAATAAAAAGGAAAAATAGACAAACTGGTTCTGTCGAGCCTGTAGAACAGGATGGTTTTCTTTCATTTCCTTATATATAAGATAAAAGTGTTGTATTTGCGACGGGTTATTTCTTTACATTCTGCATATTCTTAACAATTTTCATAACATTTAAATTCATCAAAATACTGAAAGTGCTATTATTTTTTATTCAATCAATTTTCCACATTGTGTCAAATGTATTCAATTTTTGAGCTGCTCAAATAATGAATTTGTAATCCCGCACGTGTATTTTGCCCGCGTTTTTGTCCACGCGCACGCGTCTGTTTGGCGTTCGGCTTCTTACGAATTTGGGTGCAGAATGTAAACAAATCTATTCAATCTACCGTACCCTATGAAGGCCGATGGCCGAAATTTTGTACAATAAATTATATATGATCACGGCATTTTCCACTTTTGACTTAATTTATTTGATACATGTACATAAATACACAAGGAAAGCTATTCATGTATTCATGGTTCCCAAAGATTAATGTAGTGAAATAATATCCACTTTGTACGGCCGATAAAGTGTCACAATCTGTGCAAATTGATTTTCATGTAAGCTTTGTTTAACTTTAACTCTGTGTGTATACCCCAGTCATCCTCCTTTTTATGATTTAAAAACAAAATTGCCAACTTTTCAACACGAAATGTGGTTTCAAATTAGTAAAACTGAACCCTATATAAAATAGTAGCTTTTTGTTTGTATTCACCAAAATCAAACATTTCCAATACCCAAACCTAAATCACCTGATATTTACACAGGAAACAGGGGATGGTAAATGTTTAACATATGAGCCTGATGCTTGACCAAGTAATCCTCATCATAACAACGCCATCCTTGACTGGATGAAGGTGACCCCTTATTGGCATTCACTGTGTTATGTAGGGAATGTTTTGACATGGGTCTATAGGTCAATTTATAGGACACTACTGGACACCTCAATAGTGTGATTCATATAAAAATAACCACTGTTCTTTTTAAAGCTTTTATATGGGTTTATGGGGCAATCTGTGGGATACCCTTGACGACTAACTCTATAGTGAGTTAGGTACAAATATTGTTAGTTTTCATTGAGGGCACACTTTTTAGATAGTGTTTTTTATATGACAATTTGTGTTAGAGGGACACTCTGAACACTTCTTTAAAGGCATATTATGTGATCTTTCACATGGGACGCCCTCTATCTATATAGAAAAGCAATTTTGTTTGTCAAATTACATTATTAACCATGAAACTAAAATATCTTGTTTGTTACAGAGCAACATGTTTCCTGATTAATTCAAATCAGACTTTGAAATACGTTGTCCTGGTACCAGGACATTTCGTTTTCTGAGTGGTTTTTTCGTTCGTAAATGGAGTTCCATGGTTTCACACCGTTTTAATGCCGTTTATAGTTTTTCCGGTTGCAACCGCAACTGTACACAAACGATCGAATGCTTTATGGGTGTTTTGTCACCGTGATACTTCGAGATCAAAAACTCCCAACCAAGGTCAACTGGCGGTCCCAAACATGGGAACGTACGTAATTGGCTGGTCTTTAAAGGTAGCAGCAGGAACAGGGAAATACACAGTGAGTGATCTTTAAGGGGGCTGTTAGTGTTAAGTCTCAAGAACCTCCGTAAAACTGCCGTAACTTCGTCACTATTCGTATAATGTTATATTACAAACCAATCTTTTCTTGATTCCAAAAACCATGAAACCGTGATATCGTTTGTAAAAATGAAGCCATACCTTGTCACGCGCATTCGAAGTGCGCCTAAAATTTCCGAGAAGCGTTATGCAGCAAATCGCGTGCGTTAATCGATCATGAGCGCGAACGCGAGTGGAATGTTTTGAGTTGGCCAAAAACAATGACACCACCCCCCGGAGCGATGAAGTGCACGGCGCAATACGCATTCACTCACTGCCAGTTTTCTGAAAAAATTAAAATTAAAAAACCAGCTATAAATGCAAAGGAAAGATATATATTTGACCATCCAATGTACAAACACTAAAACAATATCGGAATTATACATGTGTTATGCCTGAAGCTTTCTGGACTAATTTTATATTATTACAGAATAGCCGAAAAAGGTTCTACTAGTAAATTGTCTTTATTTAAACATACAGGGCGTCCCATGACTTACAAAATTAATTAAAAATATATAATATGTTCTTTTGTTTTAAAAATAGACCGTTGGTAAGCCCTGTTATCTATCCAATACACTTAATCAAATTAAATTTCACCACCTAACTACCGAGATAACATGATCCGTTTAAAGTTAACTCAAAGACGTACGTTTCTCTAGGTCAAAATATATTATAGTGTTTAACGTCAACCTAAAGGTATATTATGTGATCTTTCCAGGGAACGCCCTCAACATCGAAAAAAAATTGAAAGCAGATTTTCTTGCAGATTTACATTTTTGATCATAAATCGTACATACATTCCAAGTTACAGGGCGATACGATTCTTAATTACTTCAAAATCATGGTTTTAGAGTGAAAATAAACTGTCGGGTTAACACGACAGTTTATATTTTCACTCTAAATTCACTCTAAAACCATGAATTTGAGGTAATTAGGAATCGTATCGCTCTGTAACTTGGAATGTATGTACGATTTATGATCAGTAATGTAAATCTGCAAGATAATATGCCTTTAAACCTTGGTGCGCTATCTCTTTAAAAATCACATTTCAAAACAACATAACGACGGATTGTGAAGGCTGCCATTACTATATCACGTTAGTAATGCTACGTGTTGGTTGCAATCATGTCGTCGCTGTTCTGACATACCGGCACATCACAACAGAATTAAGTCATGTGCCGGTATGTCAGAACAGCGACGATGTGTTACATTTCTTGTCGTAAGAGGGCCCTCTTCCTACTCAAAGACAGCAGCAGACGACGATGGACACGGTTGGCCGTGAATCTTGATTGGCTTTAATGTAAATATAAATTTTGATTGCATGATTTTAAAAACCCAATCACACGTCGAAACTGAATTATTTCATTCTAAAACTGTTGGAGTCGTATGCATCGTAATTTTACCTTGACTATTCAAAAACATGCAATGTCCGCCATCGTCTGACCGTCAACTCCAATGTGAGTACAGGTAATATATTTTGTTTTTATTTTCATTAACTGTTTGTCGTTTGTTGATTAACCTTCCTCATCACTACAATGCACTACACTACTATATTCTATTTGGCCATCACGAGACAGTGACGTAACTGCGTATTCTACTAATTGCAACATATAACGCGCGCGCCTACTCGCGGCGCTGGCGTATACACACGAACGTTAAAAGACGGAAGACACATACGCGTGCGTAAAAGCTGCGCCAGTTAATTTACAAAAGTATGGAATAATTTCTCTTCTTCAATTATAGACATTGTTTGCGAAGATCGGTTGACAATTAAGAATGCAATACCAAAAAGAATGAAACCAAGTACCGTTCTCTTTTTCGCACTTGGATTTTGAACACGCAGGATAGTGTGATAGATGCGTTTGGGCTGCATTGATCAATTGAAGCATCCCCAATCATCGTACTATCGACCGACCGGTGAGTTGTCGCTACCAGCTAATCAATAATCTACCTATTGCTACACCGAGGCTACGTTCATTTTGGACACATATTGTTAATATTCAGTCAATCCTCGCGTATAACATCTCAGAAAATACGTTTATTTACACAATTGTAATTATTATCATTTGTAGCTTTAACTAAAAAAAGGGCATATTTAACGATGCGCTAGTTCCCGAATGTGTCAAACTAGTATAGCAAAAAATATCCTGAGCAGCAGAACTAATATATTTAGAACAATTTGACGAATCGAACAAAATATGTTCGAAGGCAAAGTGAGAAATCGTGATTTCTATACTATAATTTGAGCTGTTTTAGTTGTCATAAATGGGTGTATTTTAACATTATTATATAAATATCAAGCTTTAAAACACATTTAGTTTAATGGCTTCATAGATTGTACTGATAGTTGGCCTACTAAACGATTTTGTTACTCATTGGTTCAGGAAGCGCTGTAACAAGGAAACGTACATTTTCTGGTCTTTAAAGGTAGCACTGGAACAAGGAAATACATAATGAGTGATCTTTTAATGAAGCGCCGGAACAGGGAAATACACAATGAAGGACATTTTAAGGAAGCGCTCTAACAGGGAAATGTACATCATAGAGCGTCCTATTTAATAAAGCGCTGGTACAGGGAAATGTACATTTTCTGGTCTTTAAAGGTAGCACTGGAACAGGGAAATACACACCGAATGATATTTTAAGGAAGCGCTGGAACAGGGAAAAGTACATCATGGGGATCCTTTCAATGAAGCGCTGGTACAGGGAAATGTATATCTTCTGGTCTTTACAGGTAGCACTGGAACAGGGAAATACACAACGAATGATATTTTAAGGAATCGCTGGAACAGGGAAACGTACATCATACAGAGTCCTTTTAATGAAGCGCTGGTACAGGGAAACGTACATTTTGTGGTCTTCAAAGTTAGCACGGGAACAGGGAAATACACGATGATTGATCTTTAAAAAAGCGCTATAACGGAAAAACGTACATTATGGAGTGTTCTTTTAATATAGCGCTGGAACGCGGAAACGCAAATTTTCTGGTCTTTAAAGGTAGCACTAGAACCGGGAAATACACAATGAGTTATCTATAAAGTAGGCGCTATAACAGCGAAATGTATATCATAGAGTGTTCTTTTAATGAAGCGCTGGAACAGGGAAACGGGCCTTTTCTAGTATTTAAAGGTAGTACTGGAACAGGGAATACACGATGATTGATCTTTGAAGAAAGCGCTGTAAACGGGGAAACGTACATTTTCTGGTCTTTAAAGGTAGCACTAGAACAGGGAAATACATAATGAGTTATCTTTAAAGTAAGCGCTGTAACAGGGAAACGTACATCGTAGAGTGTTCTTTAAATGAAGCGCTGGAACAGGGAAACATACATTTTCTGGTCTTTAAAGGTAGCACTGGAACAGGGAAATACACATTGAGTGATCTTTAAAGGAAGCGCTATAACAGCGAAACGTACATTATAGAGTATTCTTTTAATGAAGCGCTGTAACATGGAAACGGAAATCATAAAGTATTCTTTTAATGAAGCGCTGGAACAGGGAAACGGGCATTTTCTGGTATTTAAAGGTAGCACTAGAACAGGGAAATACACATTGACTTATCTATAAAAGAGGCGCTATAACAGCGAAATGTACATTATAGAGTATGTTTTTAATGAAGCGCTGTAACAAGGAAACGGTAATCATAGAGTGTTTTTATTATTGAAGCACTGGAACAGGGAAACGGGCCTTTTATGGTATTTAAAGGTAGCACTAAAACAACGAAATACACAATGAGTGATCTTTAAAGGAAGTGCTGTAGCAGGGAAACGTACTTCATAGAGTGCTCTTTTAATGAAGCGCTGGAACAGGGAAACGTAAATTTTCTGGTCTAAATAAAGGTAGCGCAGGAACAGGGAAATACACATTGAGTGATCTTTATAGGAAGCGCTATAACAGCGATATGTACATTATAGAGTATTCTTTTAATAAAGCGCTGTAACAAGGAAACGTAAATCATAGACTGTTCTTTTAAAGGAAGCCCTGTAACAGGGACACGTACATTAACTGCAAACCAACTATCTGCAGCAACCCTTATCCAACTATACTTTTAAAATCGAACAATAAAATCACTTATTGAAGTTGAGGCATTAATTGGTTATAAATCAATTATGGCCATGCCCTGGTATTGTGGTTCGAATAACTATATTCCAATATATATTTATTCGTGCACATTGACTTTTGGAAAAGATTGCTTAAGTGGATCCCTAATCAAGGCAAAGACATTACCTTCATATTGGTACTCGCAGAATAAGCTTCATACAGTCTGATACAGTGTGCACAGTGAATTCCGTGATTGTTGACATTCAGTGACACATGAGTTCGTGTTGTTGAACCCAATCAAGTTGAGACAGACGATCGTCTGCTGGTGATATAAATCAAATTGTATAATTCTGAGTTTTTCTTTGTAGCAAGGATGGAAACGCAGAACGATTGAAATTGACGAGTCCATCTGTAATCAAGTTGTAACCATGAAGCTAGCGGTGAGAAAATCAATATCACATCGAATGTGTTTTGTTTCTCAGTTTGGTATTTTTAATCGCAAAAAGGTCTAATCCACGCCGAAAAATAAATGATCTGCAAACAACCGGTCGTGGGCTGAGTTTATGGACAGATGTGAGGGCGCAGAGCCTGTTAATGGGTTGTTAACTTCGGGGGATTTTACGGAGGTAGGAAGGGAAGAGAATTCGGCCTCATGTGATATGACATGCCAAACCATAGCTAATTTCCGTATTGTTTGAACATGCAGGGATAACTAATAATATTAAAGTTTATCTTCAATTTTCAAATATATCTCCAAGTGTGGTTGGATATCCACAAATAAAGATAAGTCATTCATCGGATAATTAGTTTTAATAATAAAGATGAAGTCATCAAGCAACTTTAATAATTGCTATTCGTCTTTGTTTCAATTAATTTCTCTTCGCCCAACGCTCCTACGATCTGTTCGGGAAGTTTCATAGATCAACCAGTGAATTGTGATTATTATCTACCAGAAATGTTACACTGACATTTGATAATAATTATTCTAGTGACTCCACTGCTAATAAGTGTGCATGAATAATGATATTCTAACGTTTATACTGTACATGCATTCGAGTTGCAATAACAAGGGCGCGGTCCTAATTGATATTAAGTCATTGTAAACTTATGGGAGTGCTGTCAATCATTAGACCAACGTTTAATCCAAATTATGGTTAGGATTTAATACAATACTATCTGACATAGCAGAAAAAAAAGGTGAAATGTCTGTGACGGATAGTCTTTTTTGACATTTTCAGGCTAATATAATAAGAAATGCGTTTAAATACGGAAAAATATTGTTGCTTGTTATCGCATGAATTCATGGTTAGACGATTATGTTGAAGTAGCTTATATTCATATGTTATACAATTTGGAAATATAATGATGAGGACAAATAGCTTCATTACAATGAGGACAAATTGTTTAAATTTAATTATACATTGTTATGTACAAAATAAGTGATGATGAATAAATATATAAGATAAAAGTTCATATTTAATCCACATTTCCTGTGCACTGGACTAACAATTGCCTTCTCAAGCACATTCTACGAAGTCTGCAAACTCCAAGTCATTTGATAGCAGGATGTTTCTCATAAGGCCTACGGTCAACGACTCATTTTCTGCCAACTTAGCTCTAAAAATCAGCCAATAATCATGATATGATCATTCATATTGCTCACTGATAAAAAAAAAATTCAGTCGGTCAATTGTTTGAAATGGTGTCTTCTTATACTTAATATTGTATTAATTATCACTTTAAGCATGTTAAGCAAGAACCAAATATCTGACGTTTCATGTATTTTGTATACGAGGTTAAAGGTTAAACGCACAGATATCTGAAGTTTCATGTATTCCTGAATAAGAGATTATACGTTAGACGTACACAATGCGTTGTCGAGTTTGGCACATCCGGGAAGGAGTAAATTAAAAACTGATGGCCATTAAGCCTTGACTAATGAAAACAAGCGGATATTTGTGTTTTTGCATACTGACTGAATACCTCTTTTGTGGTGGATCGTCAACCTTGTTGGAAGAATAATTATATACAATTACGTATTACATAAGCAGATATGTTTTCCTTTGAACTTGATGAGGTGATTTCCAATCAAGAAGAGCCAAACAGCTCGAGTCGTGATTACATTTCATAATTATGAGTTTGGAAAAAACATCTATATTTCATTATTGAGTGGACATATGTCTTCACGTTCATGCCTTTGTTAGGACTGTTCATGAGTTGATAAGACTGGACTATAGCCAATTCCAAAGTCTCACCAAAGAAGGTATTTTAAACACCGTTGCTCGTCTCGTCTCGTGTACACCTGGTATCAATCATAACCCAACCCCTCCTTATCTTCATCCTTTTCAACATGTTCACCCCCAATAAGACGAATTTTCTAGGATAAAATGAATAAGGATCGTCATACTTGATTAAAATATTCCAAGTAACAGTTGGAAGGATAAAGTATAATAAAAGTATACTTATATTTACGCGCAACGTTTCATGCTCAACTGAGCACTTCATCAGACTATTTTGACATCTAATCTCCACACTGTCTTTTTATAGTGACTGCCACCAGATGTAAAGGGCGGTATAGAGATCGTATTTAAGAGTAGACTGTCCTCTCCTTCGTACCCAGATCACTTCCTTCAAATATCTAGTTATTTTGTGCGCCTCCTTGTCAATGCCCTTGGGCTCATCTCACTCGATTACATGATAAGTTGCTGTGACATGCGGATTCGAATTGTTCAAACTATTTTCCTGCGGTACTGGCTGCACGCTTATCACCTCGTTCAGGGTGATAGGCGCTTAGCCAGTGCACAAGGAAAATAAAGGGTTCAACAACAAAAAGTATACCACTTTGTTTATGTCATTTTGAGTAACATTCAATTTTTTTGACCAAACAGGCTAGATAGGTATTTAGATGAATTTTTTAGGCATAATTTGATACCAAATTTGCCCCCTAACAACAAAGATAAACGATGATTAGCCCCATTCAAAGAAAGATTTTCCATTTTCAAAAGTCTCATTTCCAATACACAGGACCAATTGGGGTCTCTCTGTGTGTGTGTATCAGCCATGATTGACGGGGCTATCGATCGAACAGCGCAAATGCGTTGGGTCAAACGACATTGTGTGTGTTAACAATTGGTCCTTTTTTCTCGTGCTGTGTATTGGAAATGAGACTTTTGAAAATGGAAAAATTAATGTTACTCAAAATGACATAAACAAAGTGGTATACTTTCTTTTGTTGAACCCTTTAAATAAATCGCCCTATATCCTCGATAAAAACCATCTACCGTTTGTTTTATTACACCTCACTGTGACTCTGGGGATGAGGTTGTAGGAAAACAGGCCGTAATAGTCCCCATGGCAAATGGTACTCTTGGTTAATGATAATAATAAAGATAAACTATCACATGGTAGATTTTAAGCCTAGCATTATATTATCATAATACACTTCACCTTAAAATCATACCAACTATGCAATTCCAAAATATCAAAAATGACACAGCAGAAATGAAGTCGCCAGAGCACACCACACTGAATTCATCAAGGTTATTTTATTAATTACAAGATCAATGGAAACTCATCATTACAAGTTTGATGTTTTAATTAATTTTATATTGTATACTTGTATAAATAAGCTTACAAGTCTACACGAACGTACTGATTTATATTATTTACGTATGCAAATACCAAATTCATAGCGAGTCATAAGAACACTGCCATAGTGAAAGGACACCATCTTGTTTTTAAAACCACGATCAATTTTGGAATTGTTTTCAAACCTTGTAAGAATGCTAAATGTTTTAGTAACTTTGCGTGAAAAAATGACGTCAATCGCGTTTATCGTTTGTCTTTGATGAACTCATTTACTGCGGTACCCAAATATTGTTGTTGGATTTTGGAACATATTGACATTTGAATATCCCGCCAACAGATTTGCAATCAGATCATATTATTGTTGTTGGATTTTGGAACATAATACATAATTCATAACATGGGTTAGTGGAAATGTGTAACGTTTCTCCAATCTAAAAAATACATTGTGCATGAAATATCGATTACACCATTAATTAAATCTCAAGTCTTTGTGAAGAATAGTACTTTAATGACAAAACATGTAAATCGGGTGCCTCAGTAAAAACAGTTTTCTTATCCTGTTTGAAAAATTCCGTCAATTAAGTTTTGAGACTAACAGAATATATTCTGTCTACTATTGCAGGTCTGTATTTACTCACCCTGTATACGAGTATTATACAATTCACATAATAATGGTAAATATGAAATTATACACCGCATTTTTTTGTATTTGATTTTGATTTTACTTAATGAACTCGGTTTGTGCAGATATTTTTATGGAATGTGTTATTTTAATTATTAAACGTCGAGCATTTGGAATTGAAATTTTATGTGTAACTATTTTTCTTATAAAATGCCGTTTGTTTTAACGTATTTGCTTTGGCTTACCCTATGCTTGTTTGACCATGAGCCTAACAAAATCAAAATTGTGTCGGAGTCAGTTGTTCAAAAGAAATCCGCCATGAGTTAATTTAGCTGTTGGCACTTCGAAGCATTCTTCCTCGAAAGTTGACTCGATTTGACATTCTGAGTGCTCACGTTTTATCAAGCATGTTCTTGTATAATGCTAAGGAAATACGACAAAGGCAGCATTTGAAAGTGCTTTGTGGTTAAATACACTCATTTACAGTGCTAAAATGTATTACAAACAAACGACATTTAATCGCCAACTAATTTACATAAGATAATAAATCAACTTAATCATATTCTAGAGTATTTTAAAACATTAAATGTCAAGTGTAGAATATCTACCATTTATAATAAATGCAATGACATGCAATAAGTGAACATTTTAAGAACAACCCGTACACAATCACCTCCTACTATTCATACAAAGGGCTTATTTTGTTAGTTTCGATCATCGTTTAAATTTGATGAATATATTTCCCATCGTCAACGAAGTTGAATCCATAGAAGTCAAAGAAGTAAACATTCAAACAATGTTATGTTATCGTAGATTGTTTTGTGTTGAATCCATAGAAGTCTGAAGGTCAAAGGGCAACGTTATCACAGATTGTTTTGTGTTGAATCCATAGAAGTCTGAAGGTCAAAGATCAACGTTATCATAGATTGTCTTGCTCGTCAAAAGATAGGATCTGACACGCTACAAATTAATCAAGGACTTTTCATTCATGTTGGTACAATACTTCATTCAAAATTGGTCAAATCTCAAACAATTACAATTTCGTCTAATTTTCTCTCAACATTCATTAAAGTATATGACGTATGTCTCATTTTGTATCTAAAGATCCTGCAGAATTAGGGCACATTTGTGGTACAATTTTCACGGCTTGTTACTGTCTCAATTACTGTAGAGCCTCCATCTTGCTTGATCTTTTTGTCTGCTTTTTTCTTGCGAGATTTTGAAATAATTTCTGCAATTGTGTACAAATATGGGTTAATTGCTGAATTTATTGGTAGAACAACGGTCACTGACCATGCATAGACTGATGGGGGGAGTTCAATGACCCTTGTTTGGACTAGGATTCCAAGTACAATTATCGGCGAAATGCACATGAAATCCGTAACAACAATAGCGGTTACATTACGGATGAGTCTTATCTGTTCATCCATATCAGGAGTGCGTCCTGATTGTTTTGCTGACTTAATAACAGACCTGAATATCTCTATATAACATGCAAGTATTACCAGGTAACATAAGCCGTTGAGACCTAAGAATAGTGTTGATGAATAATACAAGCCATTCGTAAGACCTGTAAATTCCGTGGTATACGTGGTTTTGTCAATATAAAAGTTTGCTCGATAAATGGGGATTCTCTTAGTCATTTCGTCAGTGGAATAGGTTTTGGTTATAGCTAATGGTAGATCGATACATACGTGTGAGTTATCGTAGAACTTAAAGTTTCGTCCGGATAAGATAGACGGAACAATACCTAATGCTAGGGAACATATCCATATTAGTACAGCTATCATAATGGTAGACCGTGTTCCCAACTTGGTACTCGAGTATGGGAACTTGATACCGATAAATCGATCAAAGCTAATAAGTGTAAGAAAGAAAATTGATAATTGGGTGGATGCTATCGATATTGATCCTGATACTCTACAGGTAACGCCAGATCGCCATGATTCAGATTGCATTGGGAAGTATTCCCCATAGTAGATATCAGCACTTGCAACGATCACCATATAAAAACCCATGAGTGAATCTGACATGGCCAGATTGCTAAGGAGGATATCTTGTACTTTGTATTTCTTAGTATTTTTCTTCCGCCATACTAAGACAAATATGTTCCCACCAAATGCATTGATACCAATAAGCCACATCAATATCACCAATACCGGATTTGATAAGAGCCTGTCACAAGTAAGATATGGTGATCTTTCATCTGCTGCGTTACAGTTTGCATCAGCAGGAGTGTAACACAAGCATATTTCGTGCTGACTAACAGCCATCTCTAAATGTGCAGAGAGGTTAGAGAAAGTATCCCTTGTTATTGCTGTCAGTGGATTGTTCCTAACATTAAAGAAACGTAAGCGATCCAGGTGTTTGATATCTGGACATTGTGTCAACTTGTTATCAGATAGGAAAAGGTACTCGATATCTAACAAATCTTTGAATATGTTAACATCAAGCTTTCGTAAGTTATTATTGTGTAAATATAGTAGTCGTAAATCAAACAACCCCTGAAATATATTTCCACCTAACCGCTCTAATTGGTTTTTGTACAAAAGAAGATATTGCAGATTGGTCAACCTATTAAAAATGTCCTCGGGTATTTCTTTCAACCTGTTTTGAAAGACGGTAAGGATTCGTAGATAGGTCAAATTATTAAACAAATGAGATTCCATTGTGCTTAACTTATTTTGCTCCAAGTACAATTCATCCAAGTTTCTTAATCCCCCGAACAGGCCACCAGGCAGTGATATCAATTTGTTTCTATTCAGATACAAGGTTCGTAGCTTTATCAATCCTTGAAAGTCATCCCCATTAAAGGTAACGAATTTGTTGCTAGTCAATGCAAGTTCTTCTAAATTGTTTATTTCATGAAACAAGCCACCTGGTAACGTGCTTAAGTTATTGTACTGAAGCTCCAAAATGGTCAACCATTTCAATCCATAGAACATATTTGCATTCAATGAGACCAATTGATTATAACCCAAGTACAACCCATCCAAGTATTCTAATTCGTGGAATAACCCTTCAGGTAATGTGGTCAAGTCATTGTCCTGCAGTACTAAACGAATCAACACCCTCAACCCAAGGAATGTACTTCCGTCAAAAGTGACCAATTGATTATTTTCCAAATCAAGTCTTTCCAAGGATTCCAAACCCCAAAATAAACCTCCGGGTAATGACACTAATTTATTATTTTTCAGTTCCAAACGATTTAACCTAATCAACCCATAAAATGTACGTTCAATCAATGTGACTAATTGGTTATTACCCAAGTATAATCTATCCAGATTTCCCACACCCCGAAACAAACCTCCAGGTAATGTGATCAGTTTGTTGTGATTCAGTTCCAAACGACTTAGCATTACCAACCCTTGAAATACATCTTCTTCAATGTGTGCCAATTGATTTTCCTCAAGGTACAGACTACGAAGCATATACAATCCAGAAAAAACTCCTGCATTTAGTCTGGTCAAGTAATTTTCACGTAAGTATAGTTTGCCCAAATCATTAAAGCTTTGAAATGAATTAACTTCTAGTTTCACTATATTGTTATTGTCTAGATGTAATCTGTCTGAAATACCTATTGGGTAGACTATCAATGATTTTACGGCCTCGGTCACACCACTATCATTACATTGAAGGGCTACTTCCCTATTACCAAGCGTAGCATTACAATTAGTTGGGAACAACATGTAACACTTACCATCAAAGTAAAACTCACACGTCATTTGATTAGTATAACCCTTAACTGATCCTTTACAATCTGGAGTAGGATTTACAACTGTACTTGGCAATATATCATCATTAGATTCAGGGCACACAGGCGGTGATTCTAATACTGATACTCCAGTGACTAAGATACTGATATTACCTTGCAGATTTATGATAAGACTGCCATAAAGCAGTATAGAACTACACAATTTAGTATTCGGGCTGAAAGCAACAAACTTATTTGTACACTCTGTCAAATTCCCAAGCCTCTCAATGTAAAGGGAAAATGATTCGTCTGTGATATATTCGACAGGTATTTCTATCCGAGCGTAAGATCCAAGTGTCACATTGACCTGGATACTGCAAGTCTTTTCTGCACTTCCATATAAGGACACAGTTTTTTCACTGGAATTTCCTTCTTCAAAGAGACATGGTTGCGTATCGTTGCTATCAAAATCCCACAAGGGCTTCGCTGAAATTTGGGCTGCAGCTACAGGTCGATTATAGTGAAGTATTGCTATGAAAAGGATGAGGAATGTTTGCGACATCAGTCTTAGAATCGTTACTGCCATGGTCAGCGCGTTTGTGCCAATTTGGTGATCAATAGGGGCTGTGCGAGGTCCTACGATAGTTAAATAAATACTAGGCCTATGTTCGAGACCGCTGACTGAATTTGCGAGTGTCAGTTCTTTATAACTGCTTTGACTGGTAAGAATTAGAGGATAGCGATCCAAAGTTATATATTGCGAGCACTGAGTATAATAAGAATATCACAAATGGTCGTGCGAATGCGAGTACGTCGTATAGGTGACAGTTTGGTCATTTTGCACGATAATTGTGTTCAAATTATGTTAACTTGATTACTGTTTTAACATGATAAATTCATTAATTCCAATTTCAAGACTTGTAAAAATGGCTTAAAATGTATGGATTTGCCTGTATTTTCATAAATAACCAATAGCTGAATTCGGCCGAAATGTCACTTACAACGTTGTTGTATTCCCAAGACGAAATGTAAGTAATAGTAACACAATAATCTGATAAAAATTATACACCAAACCCGATCTTTAACACTCAGTGTCCGTTTCTTCACAACACGTTTATAGTAAAAAACCTTCAATCTAAATTGTTAAAGTGAACAATGACTGTGTTTCAGTGTATAGAATATGGCAAAAATGTTGTTGCGTTAATACTGAGGTCTATATATGTCGCAGAAATATCTATATAGGTGGAAAGTAGTGAGCCGGGGCTATAGGTAAATGTATACGCTATGAATAAGTTCTTCCGATAGCAGTTCTTCTAGACCGATCCCAACATTTCAAAGATCAGTTTTAGAGGAGAGGAAGATAAATGTTTGTGGCTCGAACTGCGATGGAAATATCAAGCTCCACACATCTGGTACACTTCTGATCCTTGGTACACGGGTGTAGATGACGATTCCCACTCTGAAATATAAAAATACGCATACAGTATGAGTGTGTAGTCAAAACTAAGATTATCTTGGAAAACAAATGTAATTTATAACTGTTGATGCGTTAAAATCGGTATAGCGCCCTGTAATTATATTTACTGTTTTCATGGGGCAACAATGGAAACTGCGTCATTTTTATTCAAATGGCCACTGTTTCATCAATATTGGTGTTATCGTGACAAATGAGGTGTCAAAATGTGCCGAAAGAAATGCCTGTTCTTTCCCATTTGCTGAATTTCTTTAGGGTTCTAAGAATTAAACACATGGTGCCTCGAAAAAAGTGGATACTTTCTTTTTGTGCAGTGTTTATTATGAGCGCTGTCGAACATGACTGCATAGGTGAAAGGCTGGTGGGTGGATGGAGTGAATGGATAAAATGGGATAGGCGTGTGAATGGCGTGAAGATACATGTACATGTATAGTGGGTGGTTTTGTTAGGTTGAATCGGTTGGTTGGTTTGGTTGGGTGGGTGGATCGATGGATGGGCGGTGTCGTTTGGGTCAGTTTATGGATAATTCGATGGCCCATTAGGTGTGTGCAGTGGCGTACCTAGGGTGGTCCAGGGGGCGGTGCCCCCCCCCCCCCTGAAATCTAGTGACGTACCCAGGAGGGGTTCCAAGGGGGCCGGTGCCCCCCTGAAATAGCCCCATCGGTAAACTTGAGCTTCCCACGGTAAAAAAATTGGGTCACTTTTACGATTTTTTTGTCGGTACATCATGCCTTTCGTCGGTTACAACTATACCGTGCCCCCCACCCCCCAATTTCCAAAAGCTGGGTACGCCACTGGGTGTGTGGGGTTCATTCTGGTTGCCATGGTAACCAAACAGGGCCTCTGATTTGCCTCAACGTAAAATCGTAATGCAATTAGGGACCGTTCATTATTTATGCTGGAGGGCGGGGGGTAAAATATAGTGAGGGGTCACGTAACTTTCATATGTTGAAATAGGGGGGCTATGTAACTTTTTATTCTTAAACAGGGGGGTTGTGTAACTTTTTTAACTATAAAGATGGTGATTGGGGTGATTTTAGAGGCTATTTTGGAGTGTAAATGCCATTTTTTCTGCGCTTCGCGCACATTTTCTTACAACCTATCAACTTCAAAACATGTACTTATGATGAGACTACTTTCGGACAGCGAATCTTTTTTGTGCACGCCCTGCTCGGTGGCGATCTGTTGACAAAACGCCTATATAATCAACAACGGTTGAAAACATTGGAGCCATGGGGTGTATAAAAACATATTAATTAGCCTATAGGCCTATTTTCCAAAATCCAACAATATATGATTAAAAACGGTAATTTCTTGCATGCTTTTCACCTCTTCTCACACTCAGCTCTGCACCAAAGCTCACAAAAGTAGAATGTTGCATACGTTTTTGTCAGGATGTTCTAACTTTTTTGGGGGAATATAAAGACTCACAAAAACACCCAAAATGTATATATATATGACCAATTTTCCGCCTCGCTACGCTCGCAATGTAGTTAGTATAATTTCACACAATCAAAAGATCAAGAAGGGATATCATTAAATTATTGGCCGTTCAG
This sequence comes from Ophiura sarsii, assembly GCA_035610835.1. Taxonomy (NCBI): domain Eukaryota; kingdom Metazoa; phylum Echinodermata; class Ophiuroidea; order Amphilepidida; family Ophiuridae; genus Ophiura; species Ophiura sarsii. The sequence goes on along the minus strand of CM069448.1, from coordinate 11,253,669 downwards.
AGGGCACAAACAGAACTTACCAACGAATCCATGGAAAAAAGTAAAAGACAGCCCCTAAGATATGACAAGTTGATTTTTTTGTTGGGGGGGGGGGGTTGTGTAAAAAACTACTGATTAGCGGGGGGGTCATGTAATTTTCAGTTTCAGCTGTAGGGGGGGGGGGGTGGGGAGTTAGGTAATTTTGAAGTACGAGTCTCGAATTTGTCCCAACCCCCCCCCCCCCCCCCCTCCACCATAAATAATGAACGGTCCCTTATAGACATGCCAATAGCTGTCAAAAACGACATTGCGTTTCTAAATTAACCTGTGAAATAACCTGATTGGCTACTTCCTGGTTACCGTGGCAACCGCGAAAAGATCCGGCTTGGTTTGTGTGACGTACATTCCCCAAATATGGTACTTATGCGACATTTAGTGTTTGAGTTACGTTCGTTCCAGTGTTTAGCCCGTGCAATCATAGGCCCTGTTTGATTACCATGGTAACAGAATAAAAAAACAAAAGACGTTTTTTCAACAATTTTTTGTTATGCTTGACATATTGATATATAGCATGTATTGATAAGAAGTCAGGGAAAGTTTTTAATTTAACAACAAAACCAGGGATGCAAATAGTGCGGGAGCAGGGAGCACCGCTCCCAGGAAATAACAGCTAAAATTGAGGAAATCATGCCATTGTCAAAACAAAACAAAAAGGAGGAAAAAGGAGGAAGGAAAGAGGAAAAAGAGGGAAGAGGAAAAAGAGGGAAGAGGAAAAAGAAGAGAGGAAAGGGAGAGAAAAGAGAAAGAGGAAAAAGGGAAAAGAAGGGAAATAGAAAAAGGAGGACAATATGGCGAATAGGGCAGGGCAAAGCTAGATTCAATTTGAAGTGAGGCAGTGAAGCCACAAACTGACGCATGTGGATGGAATGTATCATACAGGAAATCTCTAGACCTTCGAGGAACATTTACAATATCATCAGGGCAGGCAGTCAATGAAAAACAGTGAAAAAAAGACGAGTCGAGTCGTAAAGGTGGATCTGAGGAAAGTTATACAACGAGGGTTCCGAGCCATAGGAAATTCAATTTATCAATGCAGCACTAAAAATTGAAGGAAGAACTGTTGAGAACGACCTAGAAAACCTTGAGGAAATATTGGATCAATGAGATATAAAGAAAAACCATGAGCACCAAACAAGTTGGAAAGTAGTATAGTTTGAGGAAATGGAATCATCAACATCAAGATGAATAAGCAGTAACATGAATGGAGATGACTAAAAGGACAGCAGCTGACACCAACATCTCAGATTTGAGGATATCATATTTTTGCTAAAAGGATGAAAAGGGAAGACAAGGCCAAATTGAATTAAATAAACCCTTTCAGTGCAAAAATAAAGAAAGTTAAAAAAAGGAGATGCACATGATAAATACACAAACAGACATAAATCTCAATAATTGTAATCACAAGCGTACAAATGGGACTACGGGCTGCCAGCAGGAGTTCAAAGATAAAAGTAACCAGTGGTCTCTTTACTCTCTTCATATCCATGCGAGTGATGCGACAATAAATGTTTGACAGCTCTGCTCATAAAGCTTGCTCGTGCAGATTTCTATGCAAAGTGCATACATCTTGTGCCATGTCACAGAGTCTATCATTCATTCATGTACCATTAAGAGGATCATACTGTACTATTACTATCATTTGAGATCTGGTAAGGAAAACTATGAATATGGAAGCTTTCAAACTCAAATTTTTGTGTATATTATACTTTGAGAATGACTTATTACTGAGTCATGAGGAAAATAATTGATCTGAGCAAACAGGTTTAACTTTAAACATGTTAAACAATGAATGTTCAGTGCAGTTAACATGTACGGGTGTAAACTACCTCAAGTTGGAGTATATTATTATTTATGCTAACATGTATATTACAACCTATTCATAATCTGGTGCTGGTGTTCATGAAATAGCCCTTTCTGCATCAAAAATCTTGTTTGATTAATTTATTTTGCATGCTGAATTCAATTACCATGATATGATGGAGTAAATTGTCATGATTGTTGGGCTGGAATTTATTTTAGTACATTCAAATGGTAGACCTTTGTATTCGTTCATGCTCATTGTTCAAAAATATTATGAATTCAGAAATAACATGGAATTGAATGTCAAACTTAAAACTATATATGTAATTGCATTGGGTTGTGAGTTCTTATAACTATGATGAGTGTTATTTTAAAAATGGTTTTGTAATTGCAAATCAATATCCCGACTGACACCCTGGCCCACAGAGCATATTGGGATACAAATAACTGTTTATGTCTCCTTCATAACAAGAATTATCTTTAGCGTTGGTTATCAAATTTAAGTTTTAAGTAATGGCATTCCCCGTTTTACAGATGGTCCTCACCGTCTTCCAAGCACAAGTCATAGTCAACCGTGTCTCAAGTTCCGGATTCGAGCCTCTTTATATCAAGCATTGTTCAAGAAAGGTGTCCAAGTCAAGTCAAGTCATCCCAGTCCGGTCAAATCAGTGGTTGAATGACGTGGGCAAATGCATAGTTAGATAGAAAGCTGCAAACTGAAAAGGAGTACATTTATGGTACCATTGTTTATACGGTTTGATTGAGGAAATCTTGAACCTTAGGACCATACTCCTGAGGAAGAAATGACTTTTTGCACCCCTGAACAAAACATTTGGACAATTCATTCTATACTCTCCCCCTTTAAACTCTGTGCAAGATTGATTGTATTTCTGTTAATAAGATGTTATACTCTCCTCTCTTACTTGATTTCACCCGTATAACTGTTAGGGGATGTTCATTATTTTGACTGTAGGGAGGAGCGAGGGCAGATAACGCCATTATGTGGTTAAAGAGGTTGGTTATTCCAAACCCTTCCGGATGGAAACATAGTAAATTACCCTTAAGATAGGAGGGGGAAATATTTCAAATTGTAATTTCAACTACCAAACTTTACCAAATAACATACCACCATTCTATTTGAATGCACTGAAGCTTTGGGCAGAGATCCACTCTTATGAACCGACGAATGGTACTGAAGCATTGAATCAGTTGATTTGGAATAACCAATTCATCTTGATTGGTAAAAAGTCAGTATATTATTCACAGTTTGCAGAGGCAGGTTCTCACACAATTTATGACTGTATTGAAGACATAGGTAAACTTAAGGATTTCAATAAAGTGGACATGGTAGGCCTCAATAACATTGATTAAGGCCCTGTCACACATACGGCGATCAGGCCACTGCGCTCAAAAAGTATCCACATATGAATAACACGCATTCATTACTTCATGAATAATCGCGATAGCTGCGTATCAAGTGCGCTCCAATAAAATGAATCGTTAGATGAGAACGCGCACGCCGAGCGCAGGTTACTAATAATTGCCCGAAAGTACTGCGCCAAAGTGTTCCATTGTTTTGCTCACTGACCGACCAATCAAATAAACGCCTCACGCCCCTAAACTGAATATTCATTGAATTATGAGGAAACCCGATTAAAGCTTATTTCTGATTGGTTGAATGAGGGGATGACCCGACTCGGACTGTTTCAATAACTAAGAAGGGCAGGGGTGGACAAAATAAACAAAACAACTAATTAATTATTAGCGAGATTATATCGGTACAAATCAACGATTTGGATAAATATGCATCTTTTTCAGTAATGAATGAGAATAATGACTGCTTAACAACTGTTTTCGCGAATTTGTTGTGAAATACTCGGTTGCTGTTATGGTCATTCGGAATTGTCCCTCAGGGGCTGCGCCCCTTCGGGACAATTCCTCAGACCATAACATCAACCTCTTATTTCACAACAAATTCGCGAAAACAGTTGTTACGCAGTAATTATTCTCTAAATAAGAGCGCGGAAAACTGTCCGAAATTGTCCATTTTTAAATCAAGGTCACTAAAACCCTTTCACATTCTGCTGCGATCAGGCCGGCGCTTGGATTACGTTGAAGCATTATCAAAACGCCAAGCCAAGCGCACCAAGATCTTCATGAACCCCTCGATGGCGCAGTGTGAACTGGCTGGGACGTGGGAGGATCGTGAAAGGATTCCCATGGTCGCCCTTGAGCGCCAGTGCACCGCGCTTGTTTTGTGCATGCACAAAACAAGTGTGGAGGTTCGGCGTTCTGTTCCGAGCGCTGTAATGGCTCAGTAGTGTCGCCGTGGCAGCACAAAGCGAGCGACGTGAGCGTCCCGTTGACGTCACAAGGACGCATATAAACTGCGACTACAGTAAGATCAATGAGGCGCTCACTACTTGTCTCTCCTGACCTTATTACGCTTAATACGTCTCTCTCCCGTCCTTATGCGCTGGTACTGCGCTGTCAGGAGACAATACAATTTTTTAAGCCAAACATACTCTGACAAAACTTATATCATGAATATCGTTTCAGAGGTGTTTTTTATTTTATTTTTTAAACATGGGATGCAGTTATCTAGGTTAACAGATTATAATCTGTCATACAAATTAACATGGGATTGTGTATCTCAGTTCCATGTATATTTGTATGTACTTCTACATGTATTGGGTGCACCGCCACAACTATAATGCATCAAAGACAATCAGATTTTATAAGCCAAACATACTCTGCCACATCATGATACTATCGCTATATAATTTTAATGTATTCAGATTCAGCAATGTTATTGATGCACCTGTTCAAATATCCCGCGAAAAGACACACTACTATTTCCATGGCTATACAAAAGTGGCATTGTCGCATTACGCTAAGCTAGGATTATGCTCTCTAAGGATTTAAATAACAATCAATGTTAAAGATCGGCCATGTGATAGAGCTTTAATCATGGATTATTGTTATTCCTTCTGTATCTAATATTTCTATTATGTTTGTTAATATAATACCCTTCGTGTACTCGCTCTGTACTCTCCGCGCCGATGCAGAGAACGTAATGAAAACGTGTTGAGACGGTACTAATAACGCAGACAGCGATTTATAAGCGCAATACTTGTTATTATTTATTTATGCTTTCTTTATTGAGGGCAATATGCTTCAGTGACTTGCACTGCTTTCCAAGCAGGCCCTCATTTCGATACATAAGTACATACAAATAACAAATGTTAGTGTTTATATATAAAATAAATTATAATACAAATTATGTTACAGTGGAAATATATGATTTGAATTGACCGAGTGACAAATTTTCTAAATCAATGCGAATAGATGGTGATAAATTGTTCCACAGATGGCTAGATCTGAAAAGAAAAGTGCGCATACCAGAATTTGAGTTGATTTTAGGAATGATTAAAGTATTACTTGAATGATTCCTGGTAGTATGATTGTGATAGTTATGTACAAATTCAAAATTGGATGATAAATAGGTTGGACTTATATCTTTTAAACATTTGAATAAGATGATAAGTATTTGAATTTTCGACCTATCATTTAGTTTTGTCCAATGAAGTAAGTTCATCATATCATTTATTGGTGTTCTGATATCAGCAGATAATATTGTTCTGGCTAAACGGTTGTGTAAGACTTGAAGTCTTGCTTGATATGTATTTGAACAGTTGGACCATACTGGGCTGGCATAATCAAAATGAGGAATCACAAGAGCATTGGATAACATCACAAGATCTGGTTTGATCGCAGCAGAGCTGGTTTGATCGCAGCAGAGCGTTAACAAGCGCGGCGATTTGTATGGCACTCAAGGGTGATCATGGGGATCCTACCCCGCACTAGATGATGTCCACTGCGCCCCCCCCCCCCCCCCCCCCCCAATCGGTTCTTTGAGACCTTACTGCATTTTGCATGGCGTTTTGATACTTTTGGATACTTTTGTCAGCGCAACGAGAGCGCAAGGCCTGATCGCCGTATGTGTGACAGGGGTATAACATAAGATAGTATGGCCTCATTAAACGCCATCCCAAATAAGATGGCTGAGATATGGATACAAAGTGAACACAATGCATGCAATGTGAGGGAAGAGGATATTTTTAAAGGTGTTACCCAATTATAAATATCAAGTCAACGGACCTGTACTTGTGGTATACCATTAATAATAAGACAACACCAGTGAGTCAGTATTACCTTTTAAAGGTTTATAATATTTCTGATAATGATTGTAAGGATATCTTTATCATGCCATACAAAACTACCTTAGACTAATTCCTTCTAAGTCTTGGATTTTTAAGGTGAAGATTTTTAACGACAATCGTTGTAACCTTTGTAATGAAAATAAGGAAACCATCCAACATCTTTTTAATGAGTGCAATATTACAAACTCTTTTGGTAGCAAGGTTCGGTTTAGGTTTTACCAACATTGTCCATGTTCAACAAAATATATGGTGTAGGCTATATGACAAAGATTTAAACAACTGCATTATAATCAATCAGATTTTACTCGTAGCTAATAAGCTGCAGATGTCAACAGTCTAAGCCTTCAAAACATAACCTTTAAAACGTTGAACCGTCTAAGCCTTCAAAACATAACCTTTAAAACGTTGAACCGTGTCACCATATAGAGTTTGTAAGCGCATCAAGACGTTCGAAACTTGAGGGGGCACAGCACTAAATAAACCGCCCATTGGATTACGTGTAAAATAGAGCTAAAAGAGTCGCGATTTTGGGTCCTTGGTAACTCTTTTTCTCGAATGCTTTATTCTAACAAACAAATATTAAAATTTCATAAAATCGTCAAGAACAGATACGTCTTTCAATTAGATTTTACGATATGATCATTTAAACAGCGCCACCCCTATGTTCAGCCCAGACGCTCGCCTTCTGACTGCCTCCTAGCACGTGTGTTCATTCACGTGATAAATTTTCGGTACAATCGAAAATCATTATTTTGCAATATCCTGAGCAAAGTACAAGAGATTATCTTTCATTTCAATTATAAAATTCTACCCTCACGCCAAACTTATTCCCAAAGGACCCCAATTTCTCACAATCTCACAGAAATGGGACATTGTCTACAATCATCTTAACACGGTATGTTCTATATTTGGATATGCTTGTTACGCGTTGATATGAACAAAATGATATAAACAAGTGTTTTAATGTATATGCCTTCTGATGTATAATAGTGCAATGAAGATTATACTAATACATTTGTATTTTTTGTATGTTCTGTAATTGTATAAACAAATGCCCATTATGTGGGCGCTAAAATAGGAGCGTATTAAAAATAGGATGTTTGTTAATATTTATTTTGTTTTTTATTATTCAGCGCGCGTGCGCGTTGTTTGAAATCGCTTTGAAATAATGAACCTTTGCCGTATTTGATGTTTTACTTAATACTCGTTGGAAAGAATACCACCCCCTATTATGAACTCCTGTGTCTGTAACCACGGATCTCTAGTGTTTAGCGCTACATACATGTACATGTACGTGATAGGGCCTTAAACGGGCCCTGTCACACCATGGCGTATCGCCTGAACGTATGCCAACGTATGCGAAAATATCGAAAATACGTTGGTGTACGGTGGTGTACGCTAATATAAGTTAATAAGGAGTGAGTTGGGGATACGTCGTTTACGTTAAGAGCACGCTGTGATACGCTGTAAAAATTTGGAACACGTCGAGCCCGCGAAAATTATTGAGCATGTTCAAAATGTCTCGGCGTACTCAACGTGTGCTTAATACGTTCTGCATAAGTTCCCGGTACGTTCGTGGTACGTTAGACATACGTTGACATACGCTGACATACGTTAGAGGTACGTTACTCGTAAGTTGGTATACGTTGATGTACGTCGGCTGAAAATAGCTATCTAGCATTGATAAAAACCAAAATATTGCAATTCGTTGGAGAGTTGGACGTTCTTGGAGCTATTTTGTGTATACGTCGGCATACGTTCAGGCGATACGCCACGGTGTGACAGGCCCACATGCAATTCGTTGGGAAGTTGGACGTTCTTGGTCTCTGACAATTTTCGAGTTGTTTTTTGTATACGTCGGCATACGTTCAGGCCATACGCTATGGTGTGACAGGGCCTTAAAATGTGCATGGTCGTGTAGAACATTTTGTTAAAGGCCCTGTCACACCAAAGCGTATGGCCTGAACGTGGCCTGAACGTGGCCTGAACGTATGCCGACGTATTCAAAAAATAGCTCGAAGATTGTCAGAGTCCAAGAACGTTCAAGAACGTCCAACTTTCCAACGAATTGCGTAGGAAAAGTCGACATCGGTGATTGAATGGATGTATCCATAGCGTATCCATAGCGTATTGAACGTATACATAGCGTATGACTAACGTATTGATAGCGTATCACAGCGTATGCGAGCGTATGACCAACGTATGTTTAACGTATTCGTAGCGTATGTGCTGCCGTGTTCGATGTATCCTCAGCGTATCCTCGGCGTACACCGAACACGTAACTTATGCCGCTGATTGAGTTTCGTACACGGCGGACAAGTATTGCCAGTTCAAGTAAACGCAGCCTAGATGATAACTATTAAAATATCTAGAATGATAAATCTATAGGTCCAACCTATAACTTACGAGTAACGTACCTCTAACGTATGTCAGCGTATGTCAACGTATGTCTAACGTATGTAAACGTATGTCTAACGTACCACGAACGTATCGGGAACTTATGCAGAACGTATTAAGCACACGTTGAGTATGTCGAGAAATTTTGAACATGCTCAATAATTTTTTGCGGGCTCGACGTCACACGTGTTCCAAATTTTCACAGCGTATCACAGCGTGCTCTTAACGTAAACGACGTATCCCCAACTTACCCCTAACTTATATCAGCGTACACCAATGTACACCAACGTATTTTTCGATATTTCGCATACGTTGGCATACGTTCAGGCGATACGCCATGATGTGACAGGGCCTTAAGTTATAATAATGATAGTAATAATGATATTAGTTGATCAAAATACACACTCTACGTTACTCTTCATGACTTTATGACATATAGGCCCATCTTTGTGTATGATATAATATTCATGATATTCATGATTGTATGCTTATTTTGCTTATTTTCTCTCTTTGTCTTATCATTTGTACCTTGTATTTACTTGTATTATTCTTGTTTTTGTATTCTTTTTAAAGCACCACCTTCATGTGCCGCTGCTTTGAACGTGTTTTCCGAATAAATAAATAAATAAATATTTCTTGAGAAGAGACCGAATTATCGATCGTATCTGTAGAGTGATAACAATTCAATTTCAAAGCTTACCAGGTAAATGCTGTGCCTTGTTGGGTGACCATGTCCTAGATGCGATGGGCGATGATAATATTTGTACTATAGGAATGGACGATGCTAATGTCCCGCAACCAAAATCACTGAAAAAACATGGCTCAATTCGATGTATGTTGATTGATTGTCTCTAGAGTTGTATCCATTTCAGCAAGTTGCACTATTAAGTCCGAGATAGTGTCAACTCCCTCACACCCATCAGTTCAGCATTAACTACCGATCAAGTGGACTATGGTATATATCACTTATGTAAATTTAGCTGAAATCACAATAATTTGAGCAGAGTTCTATCATTAATCCTACATAGAATCTCTGACTGTCTGATTAAGTATACTACTTCGACTGTTTATGATACGATGTGATAGCATCGGACAAACAATGAATATTCCAAATATGTTCAAATATCACAGGAGCGACAGCATTAAGATGAACCGAATCCTCCTGTCCCAGACATGGTAGTATGCCGCATCAAATTCTCAGTATGAGATGAGAGGATCTAATACAGAAATAGTTACAACTTATTTTTGTGTTTACCCCTTGCCAAACCTGTTATCGCTGACCATCGACGTACGACTACAGACTGAGTGAAATATCTACATTTTGACATGCGTAGATGAGGAGTATCAATGTCACCTACAATATCGTCATCAGGTGTGATATACTGTCTTAATGCATTTTCCACCCAAAAATAGCTTGTATAGTGATAGTGGTTTCTCACTAACGGGGGGGGGGGGGGCACTTCCTAAAATGGGTGAGCGGATGATCGACGTTGAGCCCCTTTTTTGAAAGCTGTCACTGGTTTCAACGGAACCTAAGTTTTTCAGTTTTTCCTCACCAATTGTCTGATACCATCTGTCACTGAATGAACCCCTTTGTGGAAACTATTCTTTCATTGCTGAATGCCCACATGGCCTTCTCAATGAATGTTTCTTCTTTTTACGTATAGAACCCGTCACTAAATGACCCCTAATTTGAGTTATTACATTGCCTGATTATCCCGTCACTTCCAAAATTGAGTGCCCCTTCCCCCGGTCTCAAATAACCTTGACTTCAACATGTACTAGATATAGGGTATCACACCTACAACCGGTTCGTCTTTCCCTCTCATTTAATACGATGCGTTCCCCCAAAAAAGTGTACATGGAAGAAAAGAAAGAAATATTCTATCTTTTGTTTTCGGATTTCAATATGTATTATATAGCATTTTATGTATCCAAAAAGATTTAAAGACACGGGGACGGGATCGGATAGCATGATTCCATAAGAGCCGAGACAAAATGTAACGCCAATAAGATGACACAAGTAGCGAAAATTTAAACATTTGGCAGCAGTCTGAAATGTACGGTCATTTATCAGTAGACCATCCAAAGGCAATAAATGAATGTGTTTTAAAAAAATGTATCACGGCATTTTTTGTTACAGCTCTACATCTAGACTAAACTAAGTGCTTAGATAGTAGGGTTTCCAATGAAGGGGGGTGACAAAAATACAAATCGTTTTTTAGGTCATTTTCAGCATAAAAAGACCGTTTTTGGTGCAATTCATATCTTTGAACAATGTACTATCCACCAAAAAACCAGTTTGACCTGATTTAATGTTTGTTTAAGGAATGATTTGTATTTAAAGCTGCTAAAATATAAAGAAAATAAAGGCACAAGGGAGTACAAAAGGGCACTTTTCTCAGTTGTGTAGTTTTATTTGCCACTTATATTCGCTAGTGCTTAATCTATCATGCGATGCTTGAATAAATCAGCAAACTAGTTTGACATGGTATGACCTTTATAGATAGTTTTATGATGACAAATAGGGTGAAATTTAACATTAAAGGGGCATTCAAGGGTTATTTGACAATGGTATATATTTATATAATCATATTAATGAACTAGAGGCGTAGTATCTACTTGGGGTCTTCCGTGCACTCCCAAGACTCCCCAAAACCAACATGTTGTTCTTCCTTTTAATGGTCCTAAAGCACATTCAGGGTTTTGCCAAAACTAATTTTGGTATGCTAAGGGTAATGAAACAAAGTGTATGATCAAATTAAAAGTATACTTTTTAACAATGGGATGTATGTATTAGATTACTAGTAACTTTCGCTTTGTTAACATACTTTAAATCAAGATGGCCACCAAACAGAAATCGCCGCCCTAATTGTAAAAATAGCTTATAACAGTGTATACGGTATTGCATATACCATGTTTTAAACGGGTATTCAAGGGTTAACATGAATGTATAGAATCGTAGAGATGTATTTAAATTAAGGGAGTGTCTTCCGTGCACTCCCAGGACTCCTCCAAACCTACTTTTTGAACTTCTTTTCATGCTCCTAAAACAGGGTGTTACCAAAATGAATGTTAGTATGCTAAGGGGTTATTCAAAATGGCGTCCAAAATGGCCGTCAAAAGAGTCAAATTTCATAAAAGAACACACATCAGCCAAAATGAATGATGAAAGTATAGTTTTAACTATAGGATGTATTAAACTCACATCCAGCACGTTTGCATTGCTAACACACTTTGAATCCAAGATGGCCGCCAAAATGGCCGCCTAAAACATAAAATAGCCAATAATAACTGCGTATTATGTATCATATTCACCAAATAATTTAAGGCTACCAAATGGACACCAATAACTATCAACGGGTCAGAAGAAATTAGCAAGATGGCTACCAAATTGATTAAAATATGCTCGAAAATAGCTGATTTGACCTTAGCAGATAGGCTAAGTTAGTGATTTCATGGAGAGAATTGTGGGCTTCAAAACCCTACCTTATATTGAAATATCCAAAAGGATCATCAAGCTGTCACAATCGCCACCAAGTATATACATAGGTGTTGTATGAATTCATCAATGACCTTATCAATCAGATATCCTTTACATACTTAATTGATTGGGGTCATTACGGTACCACTCGCTGTCTTTAGATGATCACCTGGGGTTATATGATACTCGGGGTCATTAAACGATCCTTTTGGATCATTAAATGGTCATTTGGGGTCATAGAATGATCACCTGGGTAATTAAGCGACCGTCCGGGTCATTATAGGATTGCTTGGGGTCATAACGCTATAATAATAATAAGTGAGATTTATAGAGCGCCTAATAGCAGAGGCCTCAAAGCGCTGTACATTTTAAAAACCAATAAACAAGATATTATACATTAATCATTTAAAAGCAAGAAATACTGGCATAATATAAACATGATAAAACATACATAGGCTATCACCTATAGGGTCATTAAATTATTAAATGGTGTAATGAAATGATCACTCAGGATCGCATTGGGTCATTAAACAGTCACTTTGTGTCAATGGTCATATCAAATTATCACTTGCATCGAGTCAATAAATAATCACTTGGGGTCATTAAATCATCCCCTGCGGTTATTTGATGACAGTTTGGGCGGCTTGAGTAATCAAATGATGGATTGGGGCCATTAAAATATCACTTGGTGTCATTAATGATCACTCAAGATTCATTACACGATCCCTTTGAGTCATTAAATGGTCAGTTGGGGTCATTGAATGATCACCTGTGGTTATTAAGCGACCATCCGAGTCATTAAATGATTGCTTGGTATCAATAACCTATCACCTAAGGGTCATCAAATGATCAGCTGGGGTAATGAAATGAGCACTCAGGATCACTTGGGGTCATTAAAAATCCCTTTGTGTCAATGGTCACTTAGGTTTATTACATTATCACTTGGATTGAGTCAATAAATGGTCATAGGGTGTGTGTTAGATGACGGCTCGGGTCATTAAATGGTGAGTTGGGGTCATTAAATGATCACCCAGGGTTATTTAATGATTAACTTTTTCGGCGACCATCTTGGCCATTTCAATTTTTTTTTAAATATTACGTTTTATCATAGAAATATAATGAATGCTGTTTCATTAGCTTTTGCGGTATATAGTACATATTATTCTTATGATGCAAAACACCTGTTTTAAGTCATTTAACACTCAATTATAACCATCTGGCAGCCATTTTAGAATGCGATAAATATGCAAAACTTTCACAGAGGTGAGTCGTTTATCTAAAAGCATTATTCTAGCAGTTTAAAACATAGTATATATGATGCAATATACGCTGTTAAAAGCTATTTTAAAGCTAAAATTAGGACGGCGATTTTGGTGGGCATCTTGACAAGTACTGGATATGAGTTACTAGTGATCTAATACATACATCTCATTGTTAAAAAGTATACTTTTAATTTCATCATACACTTTGTTACATATTATATCCTTTATGAAATTTGACCATTTTGGCGGCCATTTTGAATAACTCTTAGCATACCAAAATTAGTTTTGGCGAAACCTGAATGTGCTTGAGGACCATTAAAAGGAAGAACAACATGTTGGTTTTGGGGAGTCTTGGGAGTGCACGGAAGACCCCAAGTAGATACTACGCCTCTAATTCATTAATATGTTTATATAAATATTTATTGCCTTCGGATGGTCAACTGTATGTCCCGGGGGTACTCACGTGTAAGTTAAAGGTATATTATGCGATCTTTTCCAGGGAACGCCCTCGATCCTCGAATAAACTTAGTCGGGTATGAGGGCGTCTCCTGGAAAAGATCACGTAATACGGTATACCTTAGGGGGGGCTGGGGTACCGCGCCATTTTGCAATATTTTGCGAAATCGATCGTGGTTATCACGTGATAATGTAATAATGTACACTGTTTTAACGAAATGCACTGTGGGATTGTGTTACCAGCCTAAAATTATAGAGGTCGCAAACTTGCTTATATTGAGCCTAGCTATAACAAGCTAAAAGTGACATCTCTAAATGTATTACCAAAGTGTGAAATTGTTGGACACACTGGTAAAATGGTTTTACAACAAGTTTTGCTATCATATTATCAAACTGAACTCAAGTTAAATCACTCTATATCGAGCAATAATATAATTGTTTACGCATTTTAATTGTTTAGACAAAGTTAAATAAATCAAGGATACATTTATGATAGATAAATAAATAAAAAGAAAACTATAAACGCATGGGCGGCATTTATAATTGATAAAAATTGACATAACAATGATGTTACATTAATATACCATCAAGTTTAAAAAATAGAAAAATAATGGGAAAATTCGAACCCGTGATTTCCGATTGCTACGACATGGCCAACCTACGCACGCCACAGAGATTTACGACTGTAATTGTGATAGTTTTATTATTTAACTATGTCCATTTATTTATAACGAACGGATTTTTATTGTGCCATTTTTGCCAAATGTGTGTGTTGCTCTCGCACAAAATGTGTTTGTAATTTGATTATAATTCTTATTTTTAAAAGAACGGTAATTTATTTTGACATTTTCGAGAAAAAAATGGCGTAACCCTGATACGGTAAACGCCAGCAGTTTGGTGTCCGCGTGGGCAAGCATACAGATGATGCTAAGCAAATCCAGCATATAAAACAAAAAGTGCTCCTAATGGGACTCGAACCCACAACCTCTCGCTTCTCAAGCGACTATCTTTCCACTAGACTAACCGTGCTAATTGAAAGAAAATAACGCAAATAATTTATTTATATCATGGGTCATGGGTTAATGCACTGTGTTAAATTCTACAATCCCGGCCGCCACTCTGTTCAAAGGCACAAAAAAGTTGACTTGTTTTATGCTTTTTTTGCAATCCTGAGGTGTGCAGTTCGATTTTCTTTCTCGAATTGTTTAGAAAACCATCCATTTTAGAACATCTGAAATTTAAAATGAACTGCACACCCGGGAAAGTATGATGCCAAGGGCATATTTTTTGCACGTAAATCCAATACAAGAGTTCTGAAAATCGACAAAAATATGACGTCATAACGATTGCTTCGGGACAAAATGGCGCGGTACCCCACCCCCCCCCCCTAGGTATACCTTTAACAGATATATATGTGCCGCTCCAATGGGTCGCTTTTTTAATTCCATAAACAAAGGGTATTAGTAGGAGCCCCAGACCTCAAAAATCGGCTTAGAAATGATTTGACCCCTGACCTCGGAACATACTCCTGTAATTACGGTTTTTAGATAGGTACAACCCTTGGGAACAATGATTAAGTGTCCTGCCAAATTTTTTCTCTTGCGAACTCTAGTTATACCAAGAACAAAATGGCCCCCTCTTTCAGTATAAATTTGAATCTGGGATTTTTTTAAAAAGCAGTGAATATACAATGCATCCTATTTCTAGTTTTAAGAATGGTTTCATTAAAAAAAATCAGTATGAAAGTGAAGCCATGATTACTCACTACAATTGTTTGTCAAATTCCATAATCTGAAGGTCAAGGGTCACCTGTAGCACTACTTCTAAATGAGCACATTCATTGCATGATTTTCGATTTACAGTGTCTGAAACAGTAAATACACATTTTTTCAGAAGTAATATACTCGCATCGTTTATGGATCATTCTTTCCTCAATCACCTACAAATCATCCAGACGTAGTACAAGAATCTATTGATTATTTAGTTATCCCCACCCCACCCCCCCCCCCCCCCCCCCCCCCCTAGGTATACCTTTAACAGATATATATGTGCCGCTCCACTTGTTTTATGCTTTTTTTGCAATCCTGAGGTGTGCAGTTCGATTTTCTTTCTCGAATTGTTTAGAAAACCATCCATTTTAGAACATCTGAAATTTAAAATGAACTGCACACCCGGGAAAGTATGATGCCAAGGGCATATTTTTTGCACGTAAATCCAATACAAGAGTTCTGAAAATCGACAAAAATATGACGTCATAACGATTGCTTCGGGACAAAATGGCGCGGTACCCCACCCCACCCCCCCCCCCCCCCCCCCCCCCCTAGGTATACATTTAACAGATATATATGTGCCGCTCCAATGGGTCGCTTTTTTAATTCCATAAACAAAGGGTATTAGTAGGAGCCCCAGACCTCAAAAATCGGCTTAGAAATGATTTGACCCCTGACCTCGGAACATACTCCTGTAATTACGGTTTTTAGATAGGTACAACCCTTGGGAACAATGATTAAGTGTCCTGCCAAATTTTTTCTCTTGCGAACTCTAGTTATACCAAGAACAAAATGGCCCCCTCTTTCAGTATAAATTTGAATCTGGGATTTTTTTAAAAAGCAGTGAATATACAATGCATCCTATTTCTAGTTTTAAGAATGGTTTCATTAAAAAAAATCAGTATGAAAGTGAAGCCATGATTACTCACTACAATTGTTTGTCAAATTCCATAATCTGAAGGTCAAGGGTCACCTGTAGCACTACTTCTAAATGAGCACATTCATTGCATGATTTTCGATTTACAGTGTCTGAAACAGTAAATACACATTTTTTCAGAAGTAATATACTCGCATCGTTTATGGATCATTCTTTCCTCAATCACCTACAAATCATCCAGACGTAGTACAAGAATCTATTGATTATTTAGTTATCCCCACCCCCCCCCCCCCCCCCCCCCTAGGTATACCTTTAACAGATATATATGTGCCGCTCCAATGGGTCGCTTTTTTAATTCCATAAACAAAGGGTATTAGTAGGAGCCCCAGACCTCAAAAATCGGCTTAGAAATGATTTGACCCCTGACCTCGGAACATACTCCTGTAATTACGGTTTTTAGATAGGTACAACCCTTGGGAACAATGATTAAGTGTCCTGCCAAATTTTTTCTCTTGCGAACTCTAGTTATACCAAGAACAAAATGGCCCCCTCTTTCAGTATAAATTTGAATCTGGGATTTTTTTAAAAAGCAGTGAATATACAATGCATCCTATTTCTAGTTTTAAGAATGGTTTCATTAAAAAAAATCAGTATGAAAGTGAAGCCATGATTACTCACTACAATTGTTTGTCAAATTCCATAATCTGAAGGTCAAGGGTCACCTGTAGCACTACTTCTAAATGAGCACATTCATTGCATGATTTTCGATTTACAGTGTCTGAAACAGTAAATACACATTTTTTCAGAAGTAATATACTCGCATCGTTTATGGATCATTCTTTCCTCAATCACCTACAAATCATCCAGACGTAGTACAAGAATCTATTGATTATTTAGTTATCTCCCAAACTTGAGCAAAATGTATGCGTTGTTACATGTGATCAGGCAATATATGAAATTGTTCTTGGTCTTCAGAAGAAGCTACAAGAGAAGTACCGAAATGTCATTCTCAGACTTGGAGGTTTTCATATTGCTATGAATTTTCCCGGTGCAATTTGATATTTGTTTAAGAACTCTGGCCTGGAAGACCTCCTTGTAGGCGCAAATGTATGTTTGGCTGGCACAGCAAACAAGATTATGTCACGAAAGGATTAATACGTCATGCTCAGAGCCCACTCTCTCATATAGTCTGCAATAGAGTCTGCAATGTTTGCTTTGCAATGGGATGCTTTTGAAGAATGGCTCGTCAAGGAACGAGATGCTCCTGACTCTTTATCATTATTGGCAGTGCAAATCAGTGTGCTGCGAGAGGCAAGTGGCGATTCAGAGAAGGCAAACACTGCAGTACTTGAAACAGACAAATCCATGGATGAGGAAGAGAAGCTGATTGCAGACTTCAAAGAAGAGAAGTGCAAATCACCAACAAGTCAACTATGGTTGGCCTGATGGTTGATGTACCGCAGTTAGTAGGAGCCTCAGACCTCCAAATTCGGCTTTAAAATGAGTTGACCCATGACCTCAGAACATACTCCTGGAATTACGGTTTTCAAATAAATACAAACCTTGGGAACAATATGTAAGTGTCCTGCAAACTTCTTTCTCTTGCGAACCATATCTATACTAAAAACACTATGGCCACATATTTCATTATAAATTTGAATCTGTGATTTTTTTCAAAAGGTAGGAATATCAAAATGCACCTTATTACATACAAAGTTGTAGGAATGGATGCATATACAAATACAGTATGACACTGAAGCCATTAGTAAATTAAGAATGTTAAATATCCTGTAGTATCTTGTATAATAAATAATCAATACTTTATACGGATTATACTGCCGAAGATTTATGTCTAAGCTGTACATCAACACGTGAATTCAACACTGGTGATCAATTATATCGTTAAATCAAGGTACTTTTAAGTCAAACTTCTGGTACAACACGGGTACAACATTATCTTGTACGCTCAAGGTTATGATTTCAGCTCTAGAGACACCTTGTTTACAGTGGAAAAATTGGACATATTCAACTTGTACATGATTCATGTACCTGAAAACAGACACTACTTAAACATGTTAAATACCCTACTCAAAAACAAAAAATCCACATACAATTTATACCAGAGAAAATTAAGTGATAGAGTAATTACAAACTTAGCCAGATCTACCACCAGACAAGGGCAGAAGCAGTGATGACAGACAGATATGTCTGGCCAAAAATCCTGTAAATGTACACACTTAAAAAATAAGTAGTTAATAATGATTCCTTGTCAAGGTTCAACTATGGACCAACTGAAAGAAGGGTTAAATATGACATTTTCCAGTTAAGTGTGTATTTATTTATTATGGTCTGTAACTTAATACCAGCCTGTTTTATGGAGTGTACCAGTCCAGTCTGTTGGTACTGTAAAACAAGTTAATTTCGCGAGCAATTTAATTTCGCGAATTTCGCGAGAGGCTCAAATTCGCGAAATTATATTGCCGCGAATTAAGGGGGGACTTAAGGAAGTTTTTTGTTGAATTTTGTTAGTGCTGTAATTATTGAACTATTAATCAAATGTACATAAAAGTATACATTTTTGGAAAGGAAATGGATCAGAGAATCCAAATTTGGCATAGGCCTACATTTTGACCAAAAATGTTGATTTTTTTTGAGAAAATCACAAAAAATCACTTTTTTGACCCAATTTTTTTGAACAAAGCTAACAAACATAATTTTGAGTTGAAAATGCCCAAATCACTTGATGATGATGTTAAGACACTACTGGAGGGACGATTTTTTTTTTTAAATCTAATCCAATATTTTTTGCAATTTTGCCAAAAAAGTGTTTAAAAAAAGTTAAAAACCATTTTTTCACGTTTTTTGGCACTTTTTGGTCAAAATTTTCAACAATATTTGTTTAGGTTTTTAAAAAAAAAAATTGTCCCTTCATTAGTGTCTTAAAATCATTATAAAGTGATTTGGCCATTTTTTACTCAAAATCATTTTTTGTTAGCTTTGTTCAAAAAAAATTGGGTCAAAAAAGTGAATTTTGTGATTTTCTCAAAAAATCTACTTTTTTGGTCAAAATTGATGCCAAATTTAAATTCTCTGATCCATTTCCTTTCCAAAAATGTATACTTTTATATACATTTGATTAATAGTTCAATAATTACAGCACTCACAAAATTCAAAAAATCAAATCAAAAACTTCCTTAAGTCCCCCCTTAAAGGTAGATGACCCGATCACATTTCGATTTTCAACTTGAAGTTTTCTATTCTACATGAAAGGTCATCCTTAAAAAAGTCGTGTTCCAAAGTTTGAGTTGCATAGCTCTAATGGTTCTTATTTTACACGCACAAGATGCTGTGAACTGTACCCATTGAGTAGTACACAAACTATATCGGTGGTATACCACCATTCGCGGTAATTCGACGTTATTTCATCGATTTCTCCGTAATTATACCGATTTAGGCCGTCAAATTTCAGTATGATGATGAGAAAAATACGAGCTTTCATATGATATGAAAATCTCCGTATGTTTGAAATAATTCTGTGTTACGAAAATGTGATCGGGTCATCTACCTTTAATGTGTGTAAAGATGACACTAGCGGTAGACATTTTAGATTCGCGAAATTAAGTTACCGCGATACTAGTGATGATTAGCAATTCGCGAAAAATATGCCGCGAAATTAACTTGTTTTACAGTATTGAAATCATAACAACTTGGTGAGCCCTCATTACTCAAGGTTTGACACAGTGGGACTATTGCCTGGGTAGGCGTACAAATAAATTGTTCCATTCGTGCCCTCACGGGCACTCATGGAACAACATTTACATGTTGATGTTCTGAAGTAGGTAGTCATGATGCCAGAGGCAATTGCAAGCATTAACAGCTGTACCAAGACAAACAAACGTATATATAATGGCCCATATAAAGAATGACGATTCATCAAGGCATGGAACAAGTTCTGCTGGTAAGGATTTCAGTGCGATAGGTGAGATCCTGCAACTGATCAAATCCAAGATCCCATACATATGGGAATGGATCTCGTTTAGGCTGGCCATAGAATTAAGAAGTTGAAGCAAAAACATCTGGCATCGATAAAGTGCCACCAGTGCGCAAAAACACATTCCTTGACAAGTGTAAACTGACTGTCTCACCTGCCATGAAAACAACACATTGGAGGAACGTGACAAGCTGGATGTGCTTTCTTACGAGAGTGGACACCATACCCTTAGCTCTCTCTTAAACCTCCCCGTGGATATCATATATGCAATGCGTAAAGGAAACAAAGCAGATTACATCCTTATCCTTGCAATTTAAGGATACATTGGGTGACGACTAGAAAGAACACGATATATAATATATATATGATGTCAAGACCAACGTCATCATCGATGCTGTGGCATTTTTTCAATGACACCAGGACATTGGCAGCAAAAATGTTGCCGAGCTAAAGTACAAGATACATGGTGAAGGTTTTACACATGCGATCCCTTGGATGTCATCTAATACAATTCATCAGGGATAGATATGACGTTCATCAGCACGATATAAATATGAAAAAGACAGCAAAGAGGAGAATCGATGACAAATACAAGAGCTTATGAAATCCACGGCTGGGCAGATAGACTTACTGCAGTGGAAAGAATGTGTGGCGATCTTTCATTTCAATAAATATAATCTTCCTATGTAACGGTGTACTATATGGAAAAAGCAACATGAAACGTTACCTAACAATTGTGGTACTAAGAGGTTATCGTCAGAGGTCCAGCTACTCTCCTTTCCTCTGAGTATTTGTTAAGTCTTCCAAATATGTCATGTTGACTAGGAGGCAGATACTCTAATAGAGAAAGTGCTCATACATACAACAAAGAACTGTGATAGTCTTATACTTCCGTCAACTGAGGATGCCTTTAAGCTACATTCTTCGTAGTGTCCATACAAATGCTATGGAAACGAGCTGCAAAAGAGAATTCACAACTACCAGACCTCGTTAAGCACGGGAGTAAAGAATTATGTTGTTTAGTTATAGCAAGGCATTAGCAAACCAATGACGAAAGCATCCATAACCAGATATAGAGTCGGTAAAACACAAAATCAAATGCAATTGCCCGAAGGGCTAATGTCTCAGAGGGTGCATGTGTGCAAAAGATAATGCAAAATCTTCTATTTCATGCTGTAGGGCAGATTTAAAGGAGTGTCATAGAGAATTCCTGTAGTTATAATACATATTGAATGATTCTTAGCATAGTATGATTGCTCTGTGTATCTTAGACTACTCTGGCAGTGGCGTAGCTCAGGGGGGGGGGGGCCTGACGAAAAAAAACCCATTTGTGCCCCCGCCCCCCCAGCCCCTCTAAAAAAATAGAAAGGAGGAAAAAAAGATAAAATATGAAAATAATGATAAAAGACCGAGATGGCGGGTGGTTATGTGTGGGTATATTCAGCCCAAATAGTAAAATAAGGCTAAATAGTACATGCACTGTGCGATTTTTTTTGACCGTGCGAAATTTTTTGAACCTCCACCCCCCCCCCCCCCCCCTCCCCCCCCCCCCCCCCCCCCCCCCCCCCCCCCCCCACTTACGTGAAATTCACGAGTTGGTGACTGGGGGGAAATTTGGGGCAACCTTTTACGAACATTTCAGAAATCTTGCCCCCCCTGAAAAAAATCCCAGCTACGCCACTGTACTCTGGGGTCTGGACTATACATCTGGTTGTCCTAAATGGTCACTCTTAATGATCTTTTTGTTACTAGAATAATTGGATTATATTGTTGTTTACGATGTTGTTTTTTGTATAGATTGTTGAAAACGTACAATGATCCTGTTGGTCTAATCAAATCTCGTATAAGCCTATGTTATGCAGTAAAGGTATTGGTCTGGTTTTTGTGTTTTAGGTTTTTTTTATGTAATACGATTAGACATCGGCTTGAGCCTTATAATTTTGTCTGTGAGTAGTAAAAGCAACAAAACCAAAATATCTGACTTTGCCGAAAAACGTGGTCCAGATTATTAATGCATCGTTGTAGCTATTACCATCCCATGTATCGATTATCTTCCCTGAAAAATAGATATCATGTGAAACGCGATTTCTTTACATAGGATAAGTTGATGAATCCTGCTTAATTTGCAGTGTCTTTTGCCATTCATTAAAAATCTCAAATATTTATGAATACAATAAAACATCATTAATATCCATAGGCCGCAGTTGTTTTGAATACTCTGTTCACGACAACAACACACGACACGAGTGTTTCCATGGAGCTTCATATAAACAGAAACTATTATCTAGGCCGAGCCAATGGGTTTTTACTTTAACACATCACAAAGTATGAAATAAAGGTCATTGCATACCTTTGATTACAGCATATATAATCCTTGAAGGACCTATGATTACATGCAACCAATCATGTCGCAATAAGTAGCCCTTTAGGCGACGAGTGTTCTACGGGTCCGACCGACCTACTTTTTTTGTCGAAAGTTGATTTTTCTTAATGCAAATGTGTTGCCTTATTTTAACAAAGGTGATTCTGGTGGGTTTTTTTAATTTTACGAAAAATGTTAAAATTCCACAAACATTTTTCACGACTAATTAGACCCCCACCCCCCCCCCCCCCCCAAAAAAAAAAAGAAGAAGAAGAAGAAGAATAAATAAATAAATAAAAGACCGACCGACCCTCGTGAGAGTTCGGTTCGCCCGTAGAACAGGGTTTATTGGTCACCTTTATATAAACCTACCGGAAATGCACCTCGACTTCAAAAAGAAAGAAGGTCATTTTGAGGGCTGCAGATATTGGGCAAGGACAAAAAAGGATAAAAAATCGAGGGTCAACAAATAATAGACAACAACATCTTATTGGCAATACGACTCGACATCCAACCAGGCCTTCTAATTCCGCCTGTAAGTAACTCAATAAGCATAAAAACAGACAATCTGATTTTGCCGAAAAAAGACGTGGACCAGATTATTAATGCATCCTTGTAACCTTCACCATCACACGTATTGATTAACTTCATTGTCGCAATTATTCAAGCAATATAACGTATAATAAGAACATTTGATATGATATGAAACACGATTTCTTTACACATAGGTTAAGTTGATGAATCCTGCTTAATTTGCCATGTCTGTTGCCAATTGCCATTTATTAAAATCTCAAATATTTATTAATCCAATAGAACATCATCAATATTTAGGCAACTCGCTACTATTCGCTAGTGTTTCAATGGCGCTTCATTTTGAAATTTGGATAGTTTTCCATTTACCCTTTTGCCAGTCGTAAAATAAACAAGCCAAACCATAGTGATAATACGAATAACTTATAATACTCATATTTAGATAAGATACTTATTAGGATCTCAGAGCACAAATAAACGTATTAAATCTGAATATAAATACGTCCAAACATTGATATTATTGGTGTGATGTTAACTCTCATTTGACCTTGACCCAGATAATTTCCTTCAGTCTTGACGCATGTACCATTGTTCAAAATATTATATGAATTCAGATGTTTTTCCCCGTTTGATTCAGTCAGTAGCTATGATTTAAAATCACTTTATCTACCCCTACCCACTACGATGTGATGTAAAACAGTTATTTCTCCATTTAAAAGGGTGGTGTAATAGATATTGTCACATTCTGCTTTTGCAAGAGTTGCGAAGGAGCAGGACAACTTATTCTTGTTAACTAGGGATATTTCTACCAGAAAATAATAAAAATGGGAGTATGTTAGGTGGTCAGGGGTCAATCTCTCAATTTGAGGTCTGGGGCTCCTACTATATGGAAAACCCTAAACGTGGGTCCCAAATAGCGAGGGAAACTAACATGGGTCTCAAATCGCGATGAGTCTCAAATCGGTAAAAAAACCGCAGTCAAATCAGCCATTTTTAGGATGTAAACACTCCTTTAGAAGGGCTAAATGTGGTCAGAATTTCAAACCTCCAGCGGCCCACATCCGTCAAAAATAATTGAGTAACCCACCCCCCCCCCCCCCCCCCCCCCCCCACCACCCACCCCCACCACCACCAACAAGCCAGTGGCATAAATGAGATTGGATCAAGACCATTCTTTTCTCATGTCTGAAGGCTGACAGCAAAATTGTTAACTTTATTTGTTGGGAGTGGCTGTTTTTAATAATAATTCAACCAGCATGCTTATATAGGCTTTTAAACCTGGCCCGAGCAATTTGCTTGAGTCTGGTCAAGCGTGTGTCTGTACGGACCGACCGTGTAAACAAACAAATAAACAAACTGCGTCAAAAATAATTTCAATTAATTCCGCCCCCCCCCCCCCCCCCCCCCCACCCCCCCGGTGTAATTTTGAATGGTAAGAATCGATGCATTGCCGATTTTGGGACACTTTGTACTACTATACTACAGCAGGAAATTTCACGGCATTAAAATGTTCGCGATTGCCAAAATCCATACAAACCAGATGCAGTCATTGCGTTCTCACTGATTGTCTTCACTAAAGGTCTGAAACAAAAATGATTCCGGTTCAAAAATATCTCGTTCGCCATTAAACAGTGCGCGCTGCGCCGCGCCAATGTAATTTCTAAACCGGCGTTTTGAGCACGTTTCATGCAAAAGACACACCAGTGTGACTACCGAAACTTAATGCATTTTTCACACAGAAATAGCTTTTAGCTCAATTACAGTACAAATATATTTGTGGTGGTGTATGGTGTTGTTCTGTAAGGTCTAAAACAGAAGATATTGTGCCATTGCTACCCGGCATTGCTAATATTGTTAAATCTATCAGTTTTTTAATAATAATAAAACAATATAGCACCATATGATATAATACTGTAACTAAGTCCTGAAGTAGCACATGCAGTGCTGGAGAGATTTTCATATGATTCATTGTCAAACAGTTTTAAAGTTTAATAAATGCCAGGCGATTAAAAAAATTAAAGGAGTGTATTAAAAACATATAAAAATGTATGAAGAAAAATATTAAACCATATACTAATATACTATTATTATTTATTAATTAATTAATTAATTAAGTGATTAATGAATTGATTAATGAATTGATTAAATGGTTAATCGATTATGGATTAACTAATTGATTTAAATTTTAAATAATACAATTTAAAAAAAAGTTAATCAATATTAATTATTTCACCTATTTATTAATTCACCAATTAATGTATTAATTGATTCGTTTATCCATTTATTAATTAATTCATTATATTTGTATGTTCTGATTTAATCAATACAATGGTGGGTCCCGGCCCGTGTTGGGACGTTGGGACTAGTAAGAGCTCCTAACGCAGGGTTTCGGCGCCTTTCCTGTCGTTGACACGACAATATACATTAATTAGTAATCAGTGTTAACTAATTAAAGGTAGATGTTCCGATTTCTAGCCCGGTTTTCAACTTGATGTTTTCTATTTTACATGAAAGCTCATCCTTAAAATTGTCGCATTCCAAAGTTTGAGTTGCATTACTACCATGGTTCTATTTTTAGAAACACAAGGTCACAAAACATATGCCCATTGAGTAGTACACAACCTGGTTGGTGGTTAACCACCTTTGGCAGTAATTCACCACATTTTAGTTTATAATTTCTAAATGGAACATTTCTGGCCCCTAATATTTTACAGACATAATGAGAAAAATATGGGGATTCTTCTGATATCAAAATATCTCGATGTGAAAAAAAAATCGTAGCCCCAAAAAAGTGATCGGAACATACACCTTTAACTTGGGCGTCTAGTAGTCAACATCTATTACTGGCATTGTGATAATTACAGTGGTGGACTTGTCTAGTTCATTATCTTCTTTATAGTTCTTAACCCTTTTGTTATTTATATTTTGTCCCTGATGAAGGGTGGTATATCCACTTGAAACGTCGGTCTTTATTGTTACTTTATATATATCTATGTTGTTTTATTGCACAGCAATTTGTATTGCTTGTCCCAGTGCATTTCCGTGTGTTATGTTGTTCTTTATCGGTTTTATCGCGTTATTCTCCCTCTTTATTACCTGCTTCCCCACACCCTGTTGGGATATCTTGATTTTACTCTTTGCATAGTAGTAGTAGTAATAATCAGACATTTATGATATTGACAAGCATCATTTCCAGGTTGAGCGCAAGAAGGACGTAACTCAATTTTTGGGCAAATTGATATTTTGGTACAAAAATAATCCATATAACCTAGATATTCAGAACCATAAAGAGATAACTCATAAACACTCTTAATTTGACTAAAATTAAAGTTATAAGTTGGGTGCTACAGTGTATTGTAATGAATCCCAAATATTTGAAAGTTAATTATCTCAAAATATCATTTGTTTGAGTTCAGGCCTTCAGGCGCTCAACCCTCGACTAATGACCTCAATATCTCAATCGATAAACGTGGTAGAACCATTCAGCGTCTCGTCGCTTAGTTACCACTTAACCCAAACCTTTCATTGAAAACGTGTATTCATTGATCATAAAAGTCAATACTCAAAATCTGCCACCACTGGTAGCTGTGCACCATATTTTGCGCCCACTCAAGTGAATAATAAAAGTTGCTAAACGTGGAATGAAGTTTGCATTGGGCGACTTTTAATCTATACAGCGCTGAATTTGTTGGTAACACTTTTAGACTTGGGAGGGATTGTTATTTGGTAGAGGACAATAATATTGTCTCTTGTCTGATGTCTTGGAAAGTATCTTGGTGAAGTTCTGTTTTGTGATACTGGATACTTAATACAGAATATTGTTTTCATTTATAATATCAGTATTAATTAGTTCGTTTTCCAACCAACCATCGCGATGACTACCAATATGGCAGTAGCGCAAGTGCGAGACTTTGGGCCTCGATTAGACGAAAGGTAAGGGATTTGTATAACATAATTTTCATTTTTGATAAGTTAAAAAATAATTCTATAAATTAATAAATAATGGAGGTCATTGATAACAAACAGAAGAAATCTTAAACAAAATAATATAAAATTATAACAAGGTAATTAACTAAATCAATTAAAGCAAGGAGTAATATCATAGACTATGACATAGTTAAAAAAGGAATGTCTTTATTAACTTATAAGTTATAATGTAATACGATTAATAATAATACTAATATACATAGGCTACATAATTATGTATGGCCTACTTGTTATTTATTAGATTATCAATGTAACAATACCGGAATCTTTTTCATGTATTGCGTGTTAATACAGAATTTGTTTCCTATCTTTAGTATTAGTGTACATTTTTAACCGTATTTTGATATTATTACTAGTGTAAGTTGACCGAATATCTATTTTCTAATAATTATGTTGCACACCGTGAATATATTATTATATCTTAAGTTTTAAATGGAAATATTTTGTCATCTTTTTCTATTAATATTATATTATAAATGTAATCTAAACGAGGATGTCTCTTTTTATATTGATATTGTAAGTTGTTACCCTGAGCTGAGTGTTTGTCTATTGTTATGTATTAAGTTATTATAAGGTCATGTTTTTTATACTGGGTACCCAAAAAAGGTGGATCTGTTACATTTGCACTACATATTATTACTTTGCATGCATATATTTTGGCTATTCCTTATCACACATACTCAAATTTGGTCTTATTTTGATGAGAAAGTATTTGGCCTTTATTTTAAAAAGAAAAATATAAACTACCATGGTTCTGTTAATTACAATAGTTCGTTAAACCTCATTAGTCAGGGGTGGAAGAGTATGTGGAGGAGGAGTATGTGGAGGAGGAGGAGTGCATAGTTGAACAAGTATGGTGCAATATACATTGGGCAAACATAAAATGCACTTGTTTCACTCTTGGTACAATTCTATATTGAAAACATAACGTTATTGAAGCATATTTGAATTAAAAATATAATTAGTTAATTAAGGGCGCACCACACCAAATATCTTTCTCATTGAAATACGTGTAAAAGTGCCATATTTCAAGACACCTTTTCTACCCTCCGGTTAAATTTATTGCATACTTGTCACCTATGACCATTTTCAGTAACATCTCAACTTTAATTTAAGCCTCGTTTCATGAGGGGTTATTAAGCTAAATTTTCCGCTACGGACCAGCACACAGCGCCCTCACTTTTTCACTTTTTTTGGCATACCTGTTCACTATTTAGGCAGGTGCTTACGCCCTGGGCACTATTTAGGTCGATAAATTAAAAATATCGTATTTTATCATTGTAGGTCCAATGGATAGGTCCCACTCGTTCATTTAAATACAAACATACCATCCCCGGAGAAACAAATTGCCCGAAAACCTCACATTTACAAGCCTAGTCTTCGTGCTTTTCCGGAACTACTACAGGATTACACGAATTGCGCATTGATTTGGTGTGGTGCTCTCTTAAGGAATCATTAATTAGCATTAAGAAGCTCAGAAATTGTTAAGAAACGTAAGTTGGTCGCAGTCTGCAAATGTATGCAAACATTTGCCTGCACCAAACTGTCCATTTTAAAAGTATAGAAAGGTTGAGGTACCCTTTTGAATAAATACATTTAACTATTGAATTAAAAATTAAAAGAAGATATGTAATTAACCTCATGTATTCTGTATTGTCTGGATGTTAATTAGCACATTTTGTTAAATGCATTTGTGTGGTGTTATTACTTGTTTTTAACTGTGTTACCAAATAAGTAAAAAACTGCTGGTTTTCATCAAGCTTGTAAACTCAGGAGAATTATTAAATTCTTAGGAATGCAACTGAAAAGTAAGTAGATACGATACTAGTGACTACTAGTTTGCCAATCAACATTGGATCACCCTATATGTTGAATACAACTTAAAACGATAACATTGTATAATTCAATCTTAAATCAGACTCTTGAAATTTGAATACTGGGTTCAAACATTATGGAAACTAACCTAATTTGTTCATTTGAATGTGCTTTGCACATCATGAAGGTGCAAGAAGGATGAATGCAATTGATTGTATGCCACTAAACATGTGCCATTGGGAAAATTTGAGTCACCCTGTAATTAAAGGGCCCCTTTTTATTGAACATTATTTGAAACTCATACCACTTTAAGCATTTGCCACTTCAAATTGGAATGTAAAATCATGTTTCTGATGCAAATTTAAATTCATTCAATTTAATGATTTGTGGATAATCACGTATACCTAAATTAATGTTTTAAACACCCTATATGTTTAAAATTAAAATCAATCAATCTTTGTGTACATGTAATTGATGCATTTGTATTTGAAATCTACTTGAATTTTGTTAAAATACTAGTCTTTGTATGTACAGTTAAGCCCACAATTATTCATACCTCTTGAAAAATATGTGCTTTTTGCGTTTTTCTCATATCTATACCAGCTGGAGTGGTGGAACTTTTGCTTTACACTAAAGACAATTAGTTTGCAAGTACAAATCAATATATTTGGGCTCAACATTTTTTGCATAACAATAGAATTGAACAAGAATTGTGTTTTTATGCCTGTCCAAAATTATTCATACCCCATACCAAGTCTCAGGATTGAGGCCACATTTTGTGATAATACACATGTTTTTGACATTCCAAAAATTCTTTATATTGTGTGATAGGCTTTTATATTGTTATGCAATTATTCCATACAATGTGGATGCATTACAAATGTGTCCAATTGAATGTACAGTGAGGGATATTATAGGACAACACTCTAGCTCTTTGACAGCATGGCGAAGGGGATCAAATAACTCAGTGAGGACCTTGTTTGTGCATTGTGAATGCTCACAAAGAGGGGAAAGGCTATAAAGCTATTTTGAAGCAATTTCAAGTGCCAAATTCCACCATAAAAAGCATAATTAGGAATAACAAGACAGTTAAAATCAGTTAAAATCAGTTAAAAACCCTGAAGAACACGGTCGGAAGCCAACAGTGTCCCCTTGGTTGACAAGAAAAGTATGGTGAAAGGCCAACAACAATCCACATATCACCGTCAATGCTCTCCTGAACAACCTTGGTGAGTCTTGGACCAAGATATTAAGGCAGACACTCCAGCAGACATAGTACACAAGAGTTCTCCACGGACTCCAACCAAGAAAGACTCTACTCCTGAAAAGAGACAATGAGAAACTCATCTAGCATTTGCAAGAGCACTTCTGGACAAAGATCCAAGTTTTTTGGTCTTCAGTGTTGGGGTTGCTTAAGATGCAAGACAAGTTTCTCTGTGTCTCTTTTAAGGAGTAGAGTCTTTCTTGGTCGGTCTCCATGGAGACCTCTCATGTGCCATATATGCTGGAGTGTCTGCCATGATATATTGGTCCAATAATTGCCAGGGTTGTTCAGGAGAGCATTGATGGTGATCTGGGGATTGTTGTTGGCCTTTCACAATACTTTTCTTGCCAAACAAGGGGACACCGCTGGCTTCCGACTGCATCCTTCAATGTTTTTTAGTGAGTTGAACGTCTTGTTCTTCCTAATTATGTTTCGTGTGGTGGATTCTTGCACTTGGAATTGTTTCGAAATAGCTCTGTAGCCTTTTCCCACTTTGTGAGCATTCACAATATGCACAAAAAGTTATTTGATCTTCTTCACCATGCTGTCAAAGAGCTAGAGTGTTGTTCTATAATATCCCTCACTGTACATTCAATAGGACACATTTGTAATGCATCCACATTGTATGCACACATCATGGGATAATTACATAATATAAAAGCCTATCACACAGTATAAAGAATGTTTGGAATGTCAAAAACATGTGTATTATCACAAAAAGTGGCCTCACTCCGTAGACTTGGTATGGGGTATGAATAATTTTGGACAGGCATAAAAACATAATTCTTGTTCAATTCTATTGTTATGCAAAAAATGTTGAGCCCAAAGATATTGATTTGTACTTGCAAACTAATTGTCTTTAGTGTAAAGCGAAAGTTCCACCACTCCAGCTGGTATAGATATGAGAAAAACGCAAACAACTCATATTTTCCAAGGGGTATGAATAATTGTGGGCTTAACTGTATGTAGTAATAGAAGCATTTTTCCAGAACTAAATAAACACATTTTTAGACACCCTGTATGTAGAATTTCAGATTCATAATGAAATTTAATTTGCATATGTCTGGATGGGTATTTTATTAAACTACTTTAAATCTGTACTGAACTTTTCTCTCATCACTTCATATACATAGTGGAAGTAATTATTGAAATCCTTCTTTTTTAAAAGATTTTGCTTGTTACACCCTGTACAATTTCGGGCCACCCTGTATAATCAACTTGGTTGTATGCTATTTGCATCCGTTACAGTATATGCTTTCAGAATATGTATACTTTTACCAACTTAAAATGTAAACTTTTTCAGATATAATGCATTAACTGAAAAAGGAACCTAATTTATGGAAAAAGGGACATGTAACACAAATTTTACCCAGTATAAAAAACATGACCATAACAAGAATATCTCTGTTTTGCTCATTCTAGAATTGCGTATGGTAACTTACCTAAATGGATTGTAGAAGGTGTCCCAATCCGTGGGCTAAATGTCCCGGTTTATCACAGTCAACTCACAAAGGTTAGTAATAATATTACAAATTAAAAACATCTTTACTGTTTCAATATGTGCATGGAACCAGGAAAGGTGTTTCCTTAATCCTATCTTCCCTTCCTTGACACAGACTCACACATCCTCCCCCCCCCCCCCCCCCCCCCCCAAGAACCAGAAGATATGAACTAGCTTAAAAGGCTTTAATTTTAACCTTTTTCGAAGACAGGTAGGCAGGCCTACATCACGGAAAGTTTCCTTGTAATGATTTCTCAATATTTATCTTATACCACAGATTATGGAACAACATATATCTTTGCTTATGAAGTTGCTTCACTACCGTATATGAATATCTATGAAACACTGGCTTGAACGGGTGGTAGTACTCAGATCCTTTTGAGTAAGGGGGGGGGGGGGGGCAATAAAATGAAAATTCAACCGCACATTTACCAGATATCTAAATAAAGACCCATATGTACCCACACTTATAAGATCCATAATTTTACCTCATTTTAGACTGATTTCGTCACAATTTTCGTACAAATGGGAACTCTCAAGAAATAAGACTTTGTCTTTCCGTTAAACAGATGAGTGGAAACAGTACCGCCCCCCCCCCCCCCCCAAAAAAAAACACACAGGAGGGTGGGGAGGTATATTGATTGCTTGGTATAACCACCTGTTAATTTCTCATTACAGCAACCACCATTATATGCAGGTTACAGTACCGGGGTAATAAGGAATGCACCTGTTCCGAGGCAAGATCCTAATCTGAAGGCAGGTGGTTATTCCAAGAGTGCATGGCCAGCAGCAGGTGATCGTAAAATGACTTCATATGGTAAGTTTTCGGTTTTTTATCTTTAAATATTATAATAGTAACCTATCAAATTATAAATATTTTTTAAACAGGTTCGCCGTCGTGGCCCACGACGGCGAACCTGTTTAAAAAATATTTATAATTTGATCGACGGCGAACCTGTTTAAAAAATATTTATAATTTGATAGGTGGGTAGGAAAGAGACAATAATAGGAAAACGATCTCGCCCGGGAGTAACCTATCACCCGGGTCTCTTAACTGAGTGCCTGTGAGACCAGAATAATTACTTTGGATTCATTGAAGTTTTCAAAGCAGGCGAAACAGCCTGAACAGTAGAGCATGGAATAATGGAATAGGACCGTATCAGAGTTTAAAAGGCTTTTTAAATGGCATTTAATATAATAATGCTCTCAAATTACATCAAGTTTTACAACCTCCAAGGCTCGGCTTCAAAAGTTTTTATAAGGCATACATGTATAAGCTGAGGGTTTTTATGTGGTGATGCCCCAATTTATACGTCTTTCAGAGTAATAACGATATATTCCTCCTTCATCTCAAGATGACTAAGTTTACTCTTTCAGAGGAAGTCGTCCCCAACCCATTCCTCAAAGTGTTTACTTTTCAATCGCTTCATTAAGAGAGTATATAGATTGATTGATATTGGTTTTGTTCATATTGCAGTACCCAAAGAACCCGAAATGAAAGACTCTCCTTATATGTACTCCACACCAGCAACAATGAACCCTCAAGCACAACCGGGAAGATCATGGAAATACAACGTCTACAATACACACGCTAAAGCTGGTTTCAAATTCTGGATGGAGGAAAAGAAACCGCTATCTGGTAAGTATTTCATTCATACCAATATTGTGTGATGGCAGTACTAATT
Organism: Ophiura sarsii; assembly: GCA_035610835.1. NCBI lineage: Eukaryota > Metazoa > Echinodermata > Ophiuroidea > Amphilepidida > Ophiuridae > Ophiura > Ophiura sarsii. The sequence continues at coordinate 11,220,226 of CM069448.1, read as the reverse complement.
ATATTATCAGTGACATAGGTTAACAATGATACCACAATTTAATTGCACTTCCAATAGCGTCTTTCTTTTGTTGCAATTGTTGCATAGGTTTATTTTTTGATGTTATGGTCATTGCCACTCAATGCCTATCATTTTCTAAAATGCTCTCTGACTAATACAGATTTCTGACTATGGTTTGCAGGGTGTGTGCTTTTCAGTTTTTTAAAGTGTCTGAATTAAGTCAAAAGTCCCCCCCCCCCACAAAGGATTTTCCAGTGGCATATCTAGGATTTTTTCAGTGGGGGGGGGGGCAAGATTTCTGAAATTTTCGACCCAATTTGGGGGGTAGGGGCAAGATTTCTGAAATTTTCGTAAAAGGTTGACCCAATTTTGTTTGCAGTCACCTCGTGAATTTCACGTACATTTCACGTAAGTGGGGGTGGGGGTCAAAAATGTTGCATGCAGTTCAAAAATGTTGCACGATCAAAAAAAAACCAGCACAGTCAACAACTTATGGCCAATCCTCCGGGTTTTCATCAGTTTTCTCTATGACATTTTCCTTTATTTAGCCCACTATTGCATACATTTGCAGACTACATGTACACATTTGCCGACTATTTGGGTTACATGGTTACATCCCCACCACACATAAACCCTCTAGCGACGGCCATGCCCCGACTGTCAGTAGTTTCCCCCGACTGACAGAAATTTTGTTTGCGCACGCTACTGTTGGGGGCGGGGGTACAAAGGGCGTTTTAACGGGGTTTTTAAGGATTTTATTCTGTCAGAGGGGCAACTGCCCCCCCCCCCCCCCCCCCTAGCTACGCCACTGGGATTTTCACTAAATGAAGCCCTGTTATTCAACCTTTTAGTTTACATTTACATCCTTATGACCCTTGTTGAGTGAATCGACAGTCCCAAACTTAACCAACTTAAATATTGAAGAGGTGCAATTGCCCCTCTCTTGCCCCAACACTGAAGTGACATGCAATTTAACGACAACTAAACCATAGTCAGAAAACTGTGGCATACCCAGGGAACAAGAGGGGCGTGACATTTCAATCCGTCTGTTGAGATTAGTACCTATCTTATTTCGGTTCACTCAACATGGGTCATAAGGATGTAAATATAAAGGTTGAACAACAGGCCTTTGTAAGTAAAAAAACCTTTTGTGGAGGCTTTTCAGTTTTTCAAAGTGACTGAATTTTTTTTTTGGGTAACCATTTGGGGTGAAGCCTGTTGGTTCACTTTATTTATATATTTCTTTTTTTATTTCTTAACCCAAATGAAAAGCCTACATGTAGCTACGCACAACACTGGGTCAGTTTGGTCAGAAATTGCTTTCGAGCCTTTCTCCCTATCCTAGGCGAAGGCACAATACTTGACTTTCAATTCAATCACTCATTGGACTAATGTCATTGTTGATCATTGGTCTAAGACCTTCCTATTGGTCTATTGTATCTTTTGAAATTGGTATCCTCTTTGCACAAATGTGTTTGCGTTTTGAATATATTTGACTGACATCTAGGGGGGGCTGGGGTACCGCGCCATTTTGCAATATTTTGCGAAATCGATCGTGGTTATCACGTGATAATGTAATAATGTACACTGTTTTAACGAAATGCACTGTGGGATTGTGTTACCAGCCTAAAATTATAGAGGTCGCAAACTTGCTTATATTGAGCCTAGCTATAACAAGCTAAAAGTGACATCTCTAAATGTATTACCAAAGTGTGAAATTGTTGGACACACTGGTAAAATGGTTTTACAACAAGTTTTGCTATCATATTATCAAACTGAACTCAAGTTAAATCACTCTATATCGAGCAATAATATAATTGTTTACGCATTTTAATTGTTTAGACAAAGTTAAATAAATCAAGGATACATTTATGATAGATAAATAAATAAAAAGAAAACTATAAACGCATGGGCGGCATTTATAATTGATAAAAATTGACATAACAATGATGTTACATTAATATACCATCAAGTTTAAAAAATAGAAAAATAATGGGAAAATTCGAACCCGTGATTTCCGATTGCTACGACATGGCCAACCTACGCACGCCACAGAGATTTACGACTGTAATTGTGATAGTTTTATTATTTAACTATGTCCATTTATTTATAACGAACGGATTTTTATTGTGCCATTTTTGCCAAATGTGTGTGTTGCTCTCGCACAAAATGTGTTTGTAATTTGATTATAATTCTTATTTTTAAAAGAACGGTAATTTATTTTGACATTTTCGAGAAAAAAATGGCGTAACCCTGATACGGTAAACGCCAGCAGTTTGGTGTCCGCGTGGGCAAGCATACAGATGATGCTAAGCAAATCCAGCATATAAAACAAAAAGTGCTCCTAATGGGACTCGAACCCACAACCTCTCGCTTCTCAAGCGACTATCTTTCCACTAGACTAACCGTGCTAATTGAAAGAAAATAACGCAAATAATTTATTTATATCATGGGTCATGGGTTAATGCACTGTGTTAAATTCTACAATCCCGGCCGCCACTCTGTTCAAAGGCACAAAAAAGTTGACTTGTTTTATGCTTTTTTTGCAATCCTGAGGTGTGCAGTTCGATTTTCTTTCTCGAATTGTTTAGAAAACCATCCATTTTAGAACATCTGAAATTTAAAATGAACTGCACACCCGGGAAAGTATGATGCCAAGGGCATATTTTTTGCACGTAAATCCAATACAAGAGTTCTGAAAATCGACAAAAATATGACGTCATAACCATTGCTTCGGGACAAAATGGCGCGGTACCCCACCCCCCCCCCTAACTGACATCATTTCTTTTTCTATTTTCTTATTAACAGCCTCACAAAAGTACACTTTTGGATCAACCAAGACATTTCATGGATTAGGAGATGCACCCAGAAACTGAGTGCAAATGATAATGAACCTTAGAAGAATCAACCAAGACATTTCATGGATTAGGAGATGCACCCAGAAACTGAGTGCAAATGATAATGAACCTTACAGGAATATGGAACTATCATGGTTTTACTGGGCTGCTTTCAAAGAACTAAAGTGCTCTAAGATGCCAAATTTAACATACGTTGGCACAACCTTTTTGTCACTTATCCAAATGAAACTTGAGCTTATTTGGTGTTTTTTATAAAACAAACCATTTGTTGATAGAGATGGCCTGTAATTTGAATTGATGAAAGTGATTGTGATGTTGATGTATGGCATGAGCAGTATGTAAATATTGACAAAACTACTTGTCTTTTCTTAAATATTTGCAATAAATGCGTGTGGATTTTGTACTGATTCGCGGGACGATTTGGTGTAGAACTGAGGAAGATGATCCTTAAGGATGCAATTTATAATTGTCCATTGCAATGGACCGACTCCGACTCTTATGTCGCTCATACTCCGATATCGGTGGAGGTGGTACTCAAGTTGGATTAAAGGGGCACTAAGAGATGTGTTGGAGACTGCGCCCTCAATTATGATGAAAACTGGGATTAGTATATTTTTATAATTGTATTACATGTATGAACTTACACCTATAAGGATTAAGAAAATCAGCTCTCTTTGTACAAGAAAACGTCGATTCAAAAATGCTCGTACAGCCGCGACGAGCATTTTACGTCCGACAGTATTCCCCTGCAGTACGCGTGATACATAACGTGAACCATATTTGCATAGAGAGCGTTTTTTCAATAAATAGCTATGATACTGTGTTTTTGTTAGTAGAAACAACAATAATGGCAATTTTTAATGTTCACCTTGAATTCTAAAGTAAATTTTTAAACATTTAAAATTTTCAACACCACTCAATGTCCCTTTAAGATTTAATATCGCAGGATGTGCCAGTGAACAAAAATCTAAAATTGACTTAATGAATTATATGGTTTATTTGTAAGGTCCTATTCCATTCCACACAGTATTATTACGCATTAAATTGTAGGCTCCTAACAATTAAAATGTATCAGTATTGTTTATTTTAACATGTATTTTAAACAATACAAAATGAATACAATATTCTGTAAGTAAGGGTGATTCCGTCCATTAGCTTGTATATCAGTATTTTATATTTATAAATTGTATATGAGTCAATAGTGTTGGAAAGTATCTGATTAATCCGATTCAATGCAGATCGACTTGAATTTCGAACTAAACTTTCAACCCCTTAAATAATTATTGTGATGAACAAGCATGAAACCACAAATTAGTTAGGTTTGTTCCCACCTGAACAGTATTATCGGTCGGGTAATTTCTGCAAATATGCTTAACATATTTGTTATTTGCTTTACGGCTACTTTTAAAGGTTTCAATCACGGATTTAGAAGTCCATTGGAAAAGGTGTAATAAGTGTGAAGTATTCCTAAAATGTTATAACAATTTCATCAGCTATGAAAAAGAGGTACCCTTTCTCTAGAATTTGATAGTGTGAACAACTTCTCTCTTTTGGCTCAAATTACGTTGGGGGAGAAGAATTATGATGCTGTAGATGGTTATAAAAAGCTAAGGGTGTGTCCATCTGTTTTTATATTATATTATGTGCATTGCGTTGAAAAAATGTTTTGCTGATTAAATATGCATTTTATATTTTGAAACAATATGTCTTTGTGAATTCTTGTGATAATGGGAGCTTCAGTAACAACTACATGTATACATAAATTACTGCTGATAGCAAAATTTATTTGCTTTATATGATTTCAACTGCTAATAGCAATAACATGCTGTATATGCTTTCTACTGCTGATAGCAAATACATGCCTTAATGCTTTCTACTGCTGATAGCAATTACATGCTGGATATGCTTTCTACTGCTGATAGCAATTACATGCTGGATATGCTTTCTACTGCTGATAGCAATTACATGATGTATTTGCTTTCTACTGCTGTTTGAAAGTACATGTTGTATTTGCTTTCTACTGCTGATAGCAATTACATGATGTATTTGCTTTCTACTGCTTATAGCAATTACATGCTGCATACCCGTTCTACTGCTGATATCAATTACGTGCTGTACAAGCTTTCTACTGCTGATAGCAATTACATGTTGTATTTGCTTTCTACTTCTGATAGCAATTACATGCTGTATATGTATGCTTTCTACCGCTGATAACAATTACATGCTGATGCTTTCTACTGCTGATAGCAATTACATGCTGTATTTGCTTTCTACTGCTGATTGTTAGCAATTACATGCTTTCTACTGCTGATACCAAGTACATGATGTATTTGCTTTCTACTTCTGATAGCAATAACATGATGTATATACTTTCTACTGCTGATACCAATTACACGATGTATTTGCTTTCTACTACTGATAGCAATTACATGATGCATTTGCTTTCTAATGCTGATAGCAATAACAGAATGTATATACTTTCTTCTGTAGATAGCAATTACATGCTGTATATGCTTTCTACTGCTGATAACAAGTACATGCTGTATATACTTTCTATTGCTGATAACAAGTACATGCTGTATATACTTTCTACTGCTGGTAGCAATTACATGCTGTTCATGCTTTCTACTGCTGATAGCAATTACATGTTATATATGCTCTCTACTGCTGATAGCAATTACATACTATACAAGCTTTCTACTTGTGATAGCAATTACATAATGTATTTGCTTTCTACTGCTGAGCAATTACATGTTGTATTTGCCGACTACTGCTGACAACAATTCCATGATGTATTTGCTTTCTTTCTACTGCTGTTAACATTAACATGATGTATATATATACTTTCTACTGCTGATAGCAATTACATGATGTATTTGCTTTCTACTGCTGATAGCAATAACATGATGTATATATATACTTTCTAATGCTGGTAGAAATTACATGATGTTGTATGCTTTCTATGCTGTTGATAGCAATAACCATGATAACATGCTGTATCATTGAAGATGTTCATCAGGACTGTTAGAACAAACTGTGAAATAAAGGTTATCATATCTAGTCCAGGTTCTAACATCCTGTGTTGATAGCATTTCATATTGGTTGCTTGGAAACAGTGTTTCTAGATATTGTAGCAGCCAGGAAATTGTCAAATACGTGATTGAACTACCCCTCGGCTCTGTTCATGGTGGTCAATGTTTTTCTTATTATATACCTGTCAGTTTCTTTGCCTCCCCGGTCCAGTCTATGACAAGGTTTTTGTCGACAACGTGGTCCGTGATGGCAGATTTGTTGACCTTTAGATCGCGACACTTTTCTAGCTGCCTTGTTTTTCAAACGAGAGGGTTGCATTTATCCTTAGAAGTTAGGATGGACCAACATTTTTTTCTGAGACAACAGTGTGGCTTCATGGTTGGCGCGTTATAGCGTCTTATAGAGTCCGACATATTTGTTCAGATACACCTGCCACATACGGCATCTTTCTCTTGAACCTTAAATTTGAGAACTTTTGGATAACCACTAAAGGTTCTATGAAGTGAGACCAAATGAAAACAAAGTCCACATCTATAACAATCCATTGGTCCGCTTGAACATCTAGGAAGATATAATGATAACATTACTAAGATACATCATCTGATAAGCACCTCATTATCACTTACTGTAAACGTGGAAATGTTTGTGCTAAATTTATTTTCCCGCTTTTCGCGCTCGACCCAGCTACCAAGAAAATAATAACACACAAATATATTTCTGTTGCGTATAGGTCTATATATATGATGAAGCTACAAATCGCGAATTTAAAAACACGCAAACGCTGGAAGAGAGATTAGTATGTCATTAAATGATCTTAAAATAAGCAGTGGATCGGGGAAAGGTGCATCATTGAGTAATCGTTAAAGGTAGCGCTGGCAAGAAAACGTAAGTTAATGAGTAGTATATAAACGGAAAAGCTGCAACATCGTTAAGAGATCTTTTACCAAATCGCTGAAACAGGGAAACGTACGTAATTGGCTGTGTCTTTAAGGGTGGCAGCACGAACAGGGAAATATACATTGAGTGATCTTTAAGGGGGCTGTAGTGTTAGTGTTAGGTCTCAAGAATATCCTCCGTAAAACTGCCGTAACTTCGTAATGAAATGTGTTTTAAAAACACCCTTTTTCGTGATGTCGATTGTGAAAAATATTCCATAACTTGTCATGCGCATTTGAAGTGCGCCTACAATTTCTGGGAAGCGTAACGCAGGAAATCGCGTGCGTTAATCGATCATGAGCGCGAACGCGAGTGGAATGTTTTGAGTTGGCCAAAAACAATGACACCGCCCCCGGAGCGACGAAATGCACGGCGCAACACGCTTTCACTCACTGCCAGTTTTCAGAAAATGAAATTGAAAAAAAAAAACCAGCTATAGATGCAAAGGAAAGTCATTAGGTTACAAGGCCCGCTTAGAAGCGCTATAAATTGATGCCCTAAAAACCGTCAACAAATTTAAATATTCGCCTTACCATCCAAGCTGGTTGCTATATATGACATAATTCTCGTGTGCAACCAACCGGCTGTATTGAGTAGTTTAAAGGCATGAGCGTAGATGTAATTTACAACATAATGGAAACTTACCCATGCAGTTAGCCCCGAATTTAAATATATGCACTGGGTAATCCTCTCGTAGTATTGATAACAATAGGTTTACCAGAGGGAATTAATAGCGCTTCTAATTTATGTCATGCATAAATAAACATCCAATGTACAAACAATAAAACGATATCGGAATTATACATGTTTTATGCCTGAAGCTTTCTGGCCTAATTTTATATTATTACAGAATAGCCGAAAAAGGTTTTACTATACTCTGTTTGGCTATCTCGAGACAGTGACGTAACCGCGTATTCTACTAATTGCATCACATAACTCGCGCGCATACTCGCGGCGCTGGCGTACAAACACGAGCGTTGAAAGGCGGAAGATTCACACGCGTGCGTAAAAGCTGCGCCTGTTCAGTTACGTCACTGTCTCGAGATGGCCAAATAGAGTATAGTAAATTGTCTTTATTTTAACATACAGGGCGTCCCATGACTTACCAAATTAATTAAAAATACATACCATGTTCTTTTGTTTCAAAATTAGACCGTTGGTGAGCCCTATTATCTATCCAATACACTTGATCCAATTAAATGTCACCACCTAACTACCGAGATATGATCCATTTAAAGTTAACTCAAAGACGTACGTTTCTCTATTTTCAAAATATATCATAGTGTTTAATGTCAATTCTAACCTTGGTGCGCTATCTCTTTAAAAATCACATTTTAAAACAACATAATGACGGATTGTGAAGGCCGCCATCACTATTTAACGTTAGCAATGCTACGTGTTGGTTGCAATCATGTGTTACATTTCTTGTCGTAAGAGGGCCCTCTTCCTACTCAAAGACAGCAGCAGACGACGATGGACACGGTTGGCCAATCTTGATTGGTTTTAATGTAAATATAAATTTTGATTACATGATTTAAAAAACCCATGATCACACGTCGAAACTGAATTATTTCTTTCTAAAACCGTTGGAGTCGTATGCATCGTAATTTTACCTTGACTATTCATAAACATGCCTATGTCCGCCATCGTCTGAACGTCAACTCCAATGTGAGTAGTATCTTTTGTTTTTATTTTCATTAACTGTTTGTCGTTTGTTGTTAAACACTTACCTTCCTCATCACTACAATGCACTACACTACTATAGTCTATTTAGCCATCACGAGACAGTGACGTAACTGCGTATTCTACTAATTGCAGCATATAACGCGCGCGTCTACTCGCGGCGCTGGCGTATACACACGAACGTTAAAAGACGGAAGATACATACGCGTGCGTAAAAGTTGCGCCAGTTAATTTACAAAAGTATGGAATAATTTCTCTTTTTCAATTTTAGACAGTTTTTGCGAAGATCAGTTGACAATTAAGAATGCAATACCGAAAAAAATGAAACAAAGTACCGTTCTCTTCTTCGCACTTGGATTTTGAAGTGTGTAAACGATTTTGATACTCATTGGTTCAGGAAGCGCTGTAACAGGGAAACGTACATCATACAGTGTCCTTTAAAGAAAGCGCTGTAACAGGGAAACGTACATTTTCTGGTCTTTAAATGTAGCACTGGAACAGGGAAATACATAATGAATGATCTTTAAAGGAAGCGCTGTAACAGCGAAACGTACATCATAAAGTGTCCTTTAAATGAAGCGATGGAAAAGGGATACGTACATTTTCTGGTCTTTAATGGAAGCACTGGAACAGGGAAATACATAATGAGTGATCTTTAAAGGAAGCGCTGTAACAGGGAAATGTACATTATGGAGTGTTCTTGTAAAGAAACGTTGTTAGAAGGAAACGTCAATCATAGAGTGTTCTATTAAAGGAAGCGCTGTAACAGGGAAACGTACATCATACAGTGTCCTTTTAATGAAGCGATGGAAAAGGGATACGTACATTTTCTGGTCTTTAATGGAAGCACTGGAACAGGGAAATACATAATGAGTGATCTTTAAAGGAAGCGCTGTAACAGGGAAATGTACATTATGGAGTGTTCTTGTAAAGAAACGTTGTAACAAGGAAACGTCAATCATAGAGTGTTCTATTAAAGGAAGCCCTGTAACAGGGACACGTACACTATAGACTAGAGTGTTCTTTTAAAGGAAGCCCTGTAACAGGGACACGTACAACTATACTTTTATCCAACTATACTTTTTAAATCGAACAATAAAATAACTTATTGAAGTTGGTATTAATTGGTTATAAATCAATTATGGCCACGCCTGGTATTGTAGTTTGAATAACTATATTCCAATATAGTTATTCGTGCACATTGACTTTATAATTTTGGAAAAGATTGCGCAAGTGGATCCCTAATCAAGGCAAAGACATTACCTTCATGTTGGTACTCGCAAAATAAACGTCATACAGTCTGATACAGTGTGCATAGTGAATTCCATGATTGTTGACATTCAGTGACACATGAATTCGTATTGTTCAACCTAATCAAATTGAGACAGACGATCGTCTGGTGGTGATATAAATCAAAATTTACCATTTCTTTGTAGCAAGGATGGAGACGTTTACATGGTGATCAAGAACAATCGAAATTGACGAGGCCATATACAATCAAGATGTAACCATGAAGCTAGCTGTGAGAAAATCAATATAAATATAACATCGAATGTGTTTTGCTTCTCAGTTTGGTATTTTTAAATTGCATAGTTGTTTCTTTTTCTTCTTTTTTTCTTTTTTTTCTTTTTGTTAGGGAGAGGGTGTGGGTGGGCGGTATTTTTAATCTATTTGGTTCGGGTTTATTTGTTGTTAGTTTATTTTGTTGGGGGTGTTGGAGTGTTTGTTGTGGGTGTTGGAGTGTTTGTTGAGGTGATTGTTGAGATGTTTGTTGAGATGTTTGTTGAGATGTTTGTTTGGGCTTTTCATGAATGGCATTTGATTAAAAAGAACGTTACCATATCATTATCATGATAATGAATATTTAGAATACACTGATGTAATAGATACTTACATTGCATACATTTATTTTCAGTAATATTTTTACATCGTTTCATTTTAGCATAATATTAGACCTCATGTTTTAATTTACAAGTCCTCAATCCAGTTTTGTGGTATCGATATTTTCTGAACATCGTTTTATTTTTGGCACTTTGATCATGGAAAGTTGGTCTTTAAAATGGTTTTAATTTATTTGCTCGAATGTCATAGTTGTTACATTATATTGCCACAATGTTGTTAATCTGCAACATTCTTTTGATTTAAAAGTTTAAACAGGTGCAGATATATATAGACAGATAATCTTTTGATGTATTATAGTTTAACCCTTGTTTAACAGTTTTATTGAAATTCGGGTGTAGTTATTATCATTGGGTTATGAATGTATCATAAATCATAGACCATTCACACTTAATCTACATACCTATGATTGGTTCTTTTATTGTGTTCTGAGAGGTTCACTTGTGAGAGTCAAGGTCAATTGTCTTGTCTACTAATGTCCAATTACACTTAGAACATGTAGAATGCAGTGACAATCTCTTACACAAGACTAGGTTTAAAGTAATGTTTACACTGTATATTATGAATGCATGTATGGTAATTGGTATATGTGTAGCAGAGGTTAATTTGTGTTTTGTTTATATATGTTTACCAAGTATCTAGGCAAATGCTACTCATTATTAGGCAGCTAAAAAATTATAGTCACTTCCTTCTTAGCTTCCACCAGGCTAACATCCATTATAATTAGATCATAGCTACATAGTCTTAATACATATTAAAGTTTATCTTCAATTTTCAAATATATCTTCAAGTGTGGTTGTATATCCACAAATAAAGATAAGACATTCATCGGATCATTAGTTTTAATAATAAAGATGAAGTCATCGAGCAACTTTAATAATTGCTATTCGTCTTTGTTTTAATTAATTTCTCTTCGCCCGACAAACGCCCCTACGATCCGTCCGTGAAGTTTCATAGATCAACCAGTGAATTGTGATTATTATCTACCAGAAATGTCACACTGACACATTTGATAATAATCATTTTGTGACTTCACTGCTAGTAAGTCAATATTAAGTCATTGAAAACTTATTGGGGTGCTGTCAATCATTTGACCAAGATTTAATCCAAATTATGGTTATACTATCTGACATAGCGGATAAAAAAGTAAAATGTCTGTGACCGATATTCTTTTTTGATATTTTCAGGCTAATATAATAAGAAATGCGTTTAAATACGGAAAACATCAAAATGTTGTTGCTAGGTATCGCATGACTTCAGATTTAGACGATTATGCTTAAGTAGCTTATATTCATATATTATACAATTTGAAAATATAATAATGAGGACAAATTATGATGACGATATAGTTTCCTTACGATGAGGACAAATTGTTACATTGTAACCAGTAATAATAATAGATCAAGTGTATAAAGAGTTCAAAAAGACGAATAGCTATACAGGGTGAATTAAAAAACATTGTGCCCTATTTGAAACGGCCATTTGACCTTGAACCATGGACGTTTTGTTATCTGTATCATGCGTTATTAATCAAGTTTATCCTCCCAAAAGATGAAAGTAATCGTCCGATAAATAAGCAAACTGTGATAAGTGTTGTAAGCTGACTGCGTTTTTCACCATTTCAATGGGATTTACACACAGTAAATTGGTTTTGCTAAAATGGACATTATAACCACATCAATTATCAAAATGTTCCTGAAATATTAATCTTCTGATACCAAAGTGTCAAATGAAAAGACAAATCAGAATACCTGCATCAGTGACTGGTGATGCTACATCACCAGTTAACCTTAAAGAAGTGGAGGCATGTGTCAGAGCCGAAGTGATATGCCTGCGCCGCAACGGTGCTCCATATCATCATGCTGCAGTAATGTTCATGTCTTAACTGTGTAAATCCCATAGGAATTGCGAAAAATCGCGGACAGTTTACAAAACGTGCCGCAGTTTGCTTATTTTTCAGTCGATTACTTTCATTTTTGGGAGGATAAACTAGATTAACAACGCTTTATACAAACAACATACATTTCATGGTTCAATGCACGCATCAAGGTCAAATTGTCGTTTCAAATCGTGCACAATGTTTTTTGATTCACCCTGTATGCTATTGTGAAATATTAACTGTGTGTACAGTGTAAAAGTGAAGATGATGTGTTAAGTAAGTGATGATAAATAATAAATAAGATAAAACAAATATTTAATCCACTTTTCTTGTGCTAAATAACAAGTAAATTACCTTCTCAAGCACATTCTACGAAGTCTGCAAACTCCAAGTCATTTAATAGCAGGATGTTTCTCATAGGGCCTACTTTTAACGACTCATATTTTTATATATATTTTTTTTAATTATTTTTTCACAGTGTCCTCATATGTTCAATACAAAGTATAATATAGATCACATTTCTTCATAATATTATTAGTACAATACAGACGACAATGAGCATTAACTAAATATTATTACACGGTCCTTTGCTGATGTACATGTATATACTACTCTTCCCATAATGGTAAGAGGGGATTCCATTTTTTGTTAAAACTCGCAATGTTCCCGTTTTTAATAGCGATATATTTTTCAAGTGAGAAGGACCGCTTTGCCTCCTCCCGGAACAAAGCGATAAATGGTAGCCCCTCTTTCATTTTGATCTTGTATATATAAAAGCGACATACAGACTGTAACAAAAAAAGTTATACAATCGCAATTTTATTTTTAATTCAATGTTAAAATCATGCAATGTCAAAATCTCTTACACTCTGTGTTAAGTTCCGTTTTGGCTACCAGAAGCATTTTATTTGGTCTTTTTAACTACTTGCGTTTAAAAGTTATGACCAATCTACTAAGTCGTCCAGAAATCGGATTGGGCCACTTTCACAATAATATCATACAGGGTGTCCCAAAAGCCTATGCATGACTTTGAAGCATTGTAGTTCACAAAATATAAGTCGTATTGAAAATATGAATACATATTTAGAAAGAGGAGATGTGGGAAATAATTTTGATACCAAACATTAGAGTAACATCTGTTTGTAATGCCACCCTAGAAGTAAAATATGAATTACTGCAAAAATGTAATTTTATATTTCGGAGGAAAATAAAGTTCATAAATCCATACCCAGAGGGGTAGAGTTGGTTACACGGAAAGTGTTCCGTCAACTGTTATATTTAAAATTTTACATTACAGTGATCCCATCATAATAAAAAAAACTATATCACACTCGTTTCTATAGTGAAATCTAGTTTAAATGGTTTCCATTTATACAGAGACGTGTGCTAATGCAAAAACACAGACCTAAAAAATTGAAAAACGTAACAGAAAAGTGAACACACACATCACACAGAGAATAGATCTCTTTGGACTTTTGGCTACTGCATGTCTTATGACATCAATGTGACTTGTTGATCTACCAGTCTTTTTTCTACCACATCGAGACAAATCATGCACAGTTCCTGTGTTCAAAAATGTATCCACCAACTTAAGAATGGATATTCTTCCTGGTGCGGTGGTGCGCATTTCACTTTAAAATGTTTTCTGAGCTTTTGTTGAGTAAGTTGAACTGAATTTGTTTCAGCGTAAAACCATACAATTTGTATTTGCTCTATGCTGTAAACCATCTTGAATGAAGACTTTTGCTGTGCAATGTTGTCTACTACGCCTATTTATGTTGTGAGTGACCGAGTTTGGTAATAACATTAATGTTGCAAGGTAAGCAGTGAACTGTGACTAATGCGCAACGTTGCTTTCATACCGTTAATTTATGCGCACCTGTTTTAGCAACAATGTGTGGTACTTGGTATGAATGGTTCTCACACGGCTAAAAACTTTCAACCAGTTTTATAATGTTGTGGGTTCACCAATAGGGTTGTGATTGGTATCAAAATAATTTCCCAAATCTCGTCTATCAAAATATGGTTAAATTTATACCATATGATTTATATTTTATGAGATATGAGTCTTCAAAAACGTGCATAGACTTTTGGGACACCCTGTACAATCTTCCTTGTATAAATTAAATGGTTAGGTTATCATGCACGGAACATTAGAGAGAACAATATAATTCTTTTTTCAAATAGTTTTATTTCATTTGAATAAATTAATTCATAAAATAAATAAATTATATTTGTAAAGACCTAACCTTCTATGTAATACTTTTAACCACTTGAAACCATTGTTGTCTAACAAGAGCGCTCTACTGCTATGTTCCTGGTTCGATTCCATTCATATTCATCCCAGTGATTTTACCATTGATTAAACCAAAGTGGCCCAGGTGATTTCATGACTACTTTAGACAATTGATCATATCTCTGCTTACCGACCATCGATTGTCATGAAACAAAGCTTATTCGAAAGCTAAGAAAATTCCCCTTGCAGGCATTTAATAGTCGAAACAGAAATTATACGGGAGATATTTTTAATATTTTTTTCAAAACTGTATAACTTTTTTTGTTACAGCCTGTAGAAGAAAAATTACATTTAAAGCACTCATGTTATGGTTGGCTAGCCCAAATAGTTGAATCTGTCTATCCATAATGATGGTGATATTTGTTTTTCCTTTATCCATTTCATAACATTTTCCCATAGTTTTAATATGGTCGGGCATTCACAAAACAGGTATAGTATGGTTTCTTCTGTTTCTTTACAAAAAGTGCATAAATTTGAGTCTTCCGCCCTATTTTTTTTCAAAAAAGAGTTAACGCCTAAAATTCAATGACACGCCAAATGCCAACTTAGCTCTAAAAATCAGCCAATACTGGTTGTCATTAATATAGCTCACTCGTCCGTTGATAACATTTTTTAGTCGGTCAATTGTTTGAAATGGATTCTTCCTACACTTAATATTGTATTAATTATCATGTTAAGCAAGAACCAAATCTCTGACTTTTCATGGATTTTTGAATACGAGATTAGACGTTAGACGTACACGGAACGTTATCGAGTTCGGCACATCCGGGAATGAGTAAATTAAAAAACTGATGACCATTAAGCCTTGACGAATGAAAACAATCGAATATTTGTGTTTTTGCACACTTACTGAATGCCTCTTTTGTGGTGGATTGTCAACCTTGGAAGAAGAAGAATCATATACAATTTCGTATTACATAAGCAGATATGTTTTCCTTTGAACTTGATGAGGTGATTTCCAATCAAGAAGCGACAAACAGCTCGAGTCGTGATTAAATCACATATTTCTGAGTTTGGAAAAACACATCTATATTTCATTATTGAGTGGACATATGTCTTCACGTTCATGCCTTTGTTAGGACTGTTCATGAGTTGATAAGACTGGACTATAGCCAATTCCAAAATCTCACCAAAGATCCAAGGTATTTTAAACACCGTTGCTCGTCTTGTCTCGTGTACACCTGGTATCAATCATAACCCAACCTCTCCTTATCTTCATCCTTTTCAAGCTTCACCGGCTCACCCCCAATAAGACGACTTTTCAAGGATGAAATAAATCCTAGAAATTGGTTGAAATATTCCAAGTAACAGTTGGAAGGATGAAGTATAATAACAGTATACTTACATTTACGCGCAATGTTTCATGCTCAACTGAGCTCTTCATCAGACTATTTGACATCTGATCTCCACACTGTCTTTTTATAGTGACCAGGGCGGTATAGAGATCGTATTTAAGAGTAGACTGTCCTCTCCTTCGTACCAGATCACTTCCTTCAAATATCTAGTTATTTTGTGCGCCTCCTTGTCAATGCCCTTGGGCTCATCTCACTCGATTACATGATTAGTTGCTGTGACATGTTCAGTTACTGCGGATTCGAATTGTTCAAACTATTGTCCTGCGGTACTGGTTGCAAGCTTATCACCTCGTTCAGGGTGATGGGCGCTTAGCCAGTGCACACACAAGGAAAATAAATAAATCGCTCTATATCCTCGATATAAACCATCTACTGTTTGTTTTATCACACCTCACTGTGACTCTGGGGATGAGGTTGTATGGAAACAGGCCGTAATATTCCCCATGGGAAATAGTACTCTTGGTTAATGATAATAATAATAAAAAACTATCACATGGTAGATTTTAAGCCTATCGTTATATCATAATACATTTCACCTTAAAATCAGACCAACTATGCAATTCCAAAATATCAAAAATGACACAGCAGAAAATGAAGTCGCTAGAGCACACCATAATGAATTCATCAAGGTTATTTTATTAATTACAAGATCAATGGAAACTCATCATTACAAGTTTGATGTTTTAATTCATTTTATATTCTAAACTTGTAGAAATAAGGTTACAAGTCTACACGAACGTACTCATTTAGAGATTATTTACGTATGCAAATACCAAATTCAGGGCGAGTAATAAGAACACTGCCATAGTGAAAGGACATCATCTTGTTTTTAAAACCACGATCAATTTTGGAATATTTTTCAAACCTTGTAAGAATATGTTTTAGTAACTTTACGTGAAAAAATGATGTTAATCGCATTTATCGTTTGTCTTTGATGAACCCTTTTACTGCGGTACCCAATTAACCTGTTTGTCTAAGAAACATTGCATTGCAATTGACACTGCACACTCATGCACACATTTGAATATCCCGCCAACAGATTTTGCAATGTCATATTATTGTTGTTGGATTTTTTTACATAACACATAATTCATAACATAGTGGAAATTATTAATGTTTTTCCAATCCAAATAATACATTGTGCATGGAATATCGATGACACCATTAATCAATCTTAAATCTTCATGAAGGATAGTACAGCGTGTCCCAAAAAACTGGATCCAAAACTTTCAGCGCTTTTAACTTAAAATATGGGAAACATAGATGCTTCATGTTTAGGAATATAAAAGTAAATATATCTGACATTATTTGGTGAAATTATAAGACCAATGGGATGTAAGGTTTTAGAAATACAAAGCTTTGCACACAGCGTGGTCAGGACCCGTTTTCCGATTTTGCCCATAAACCGTCCATGCGTTGCATTTGCGCATCGTATTGACGTCATCAAAGTTTTGCCTTTGACTTGATAACAATCAATTACTCAGGGAAATCTTCTTCATAAGGGGATAAAAAGTGTAAATTTGTTAGAAAAATCATTACATAACTTTCTGAGACACTGCCATCTTTGAAGTGGTTCAAGAACCATTTCTTCGAAATTGGAAACCAGCCGTTAAGTCAGTCATCTCATCAAAGGAGTTAGAGGCAGGGCTGGAACTTCAGATTTTTTCAACCAGCCAGTTGGGATCGGGCAGGTAACTCACAAAAATACCTGCCCGACAGAAATTCCACTAGTAACTCTCACACTTGCACCGTGAGTTTGAAATTGTTTACCCGCCAGTCGGTTGCCGGGGTACTTTTTCCCGACACAAAATTTACCCGCTATGGGCAGGTGGGCGGGTGCTACTTCCAGGCATGGTATCAGCCTATCACTATCAGGGTAACAGTTGCTCTGTTTATGTATATATTCAACGACAAGGTTACTGCAATGGGTATTTATAATGCTGAATATTGATCCAAAATATCTATAATTTAACCCTTTTCTACCAAACATAAGATATTTCGGAGAATAAACACCATGCACATGATGTAGGGAAAACTTGCACACAAAGCAAATTCATGGCATAAGGTAGTTTATTGCTAAATTGGAAAAAAACGGGTTCTAACCACGCACTGTTGAAAGCTTTGTATTTCAAAAAGTTGCTCCTTGATTGGTCTCACATTTTAACCAATTGAGGTCAGGTATATGTTCCTTAAAATCCCCAAATATGAATTAGCTACAATTCCAACTTTTAAAGTTACAAGCTCTGCAGATTTTGGACCCAGTTTTGGGGACACGCTGTATTGTAATGCCTTGTAGACAAACATGTAAATCGGGTGCCTTGGTAAAAAGGTACCTAGGACAAACGGTTTTCTTACCCTGTGTGAAAATTTCCGTCAATTTAGTTTTGAGACAAACAGGATGTCATCTGTTTACTATTGCAGGTTTTTTATTTACTCACCCTGTATTAGAGTATTGCACAGTTCACATAATGGTAAAATATGAAATTATACATCGCATCTATTTGGTGTATGATATTGATTTTGATTTTACTTAATGAAATCGGTTTGTGCAGATACTTTTATGGAATGCGTTATTTTAATTATTAAACGTCGAGCATTTAGATTTGAAATTGTATGCGATTTATTAAGATAACCCTTTTTCTTGGCGGCTTGTTTTAACGTATTTGCTTTGGCATAGCCTATGCTTGTTTGACCATGAGCCTAACCAAATCAAAATTGTGTCAGTTTTTCAAAAGAAATCCGCCTTGAGTTAATTTAGCTGTTGGCACTTCGAAGCATTCTTCCTCGAACCCGGGCCTCGAACATTGACTCGATTTAACATTCTGAGTGCTCACGTTTTATTAAGCATGTTCTGTATAATGCTAAAGGAAATACGACAAAAGACAGCATTTGAAGGTGCTTTGTTGTTAAATACACTCATTTACAGTGCTAAAATGTATTACAAACAAACGACATTTAAACGCCAACTAATTTACATAAGGTAATAAATCAACTTAATCACATTCTAGAGTATTTAAACATTAAATGCCAAGTTTAGAATATATACCATTTATAATGAAAGCAATGTCATGCAATAAGTGCAAGTTTTAAGAACAACCCGTACACAATTACCTCCTACCACTCATAAAAAGTGCTTATTTTGTTAGTTTCGATCATCGTTTAAATTTGATGAATATATTTCCCATCATCAACTTGAATCCATAGAGAAGTCTGAAGGTCAAAGGTCAATGTTATCATAGATTGTTTTGGATCTGACACACTGATAAACATTCAAACAATGTTATGTTATCATAGATTGTTTTGTGTTGAATCCATAAAAGTCTGAAGGTCAAAGGTCAATGTTATCAGATTTGTTTGAGTTGAATCCATAGAAGGCTAAAGGTCAAAGGTCAACGTTATCATAGATTGTCTTGCTCATCAAAAGATAGGATCTGACACACTGATAAACATTCAAACAAATTAATCAAGGAATTTTCATTCATGTTGGTAAAATACATTGTTGGTACAATACTTTATTCAAATTTGGTCCAATCTCCAAACAATTACAATTTCGTCTAATTTTCTGTCAACATTCACTAAAATATATGACGTATGTCTCATTTTATATCTAAGGATCCTGCCGAATTAGGGCACATTTGTGGTACAATTTTCACGGCTTGTTACTGTCTCAATTACTGTAGAGCCTCCATCTTGCTTGATCTTTTTGTCTGCTTTTTTCTTACGAGATTTTGAAATGATTTCTGCAATTGTGTACAAATATGGGTTAATTGCTGAATTTATTGGTAAAACAACGGTCACTGACCATGCATAGACTGATGGGGGGAGTTCAATGACCCTTGTTTGGACTAGGATTCCAAGAACAATTATCGGCGAAATGCACATGAAATCCGTAACAACAATAGCGGTTACATTACGGATGAGTCTTAGCTGTTCATCCATATCAGGAGTGCGTCCTGATTGTTTTGCTGACTTAGTAACAGCCCTGAATATCTCTATATAGCATGCAAGTATCATCAGGTAACATAAGCCGTTGAGACCTAAGAATAGTGTTGATGAATAGTACAAGCCATTCATAAGACCTGTGAATTCCGTGGTATACGTGGTTCTGTTAATATACAAATTTGCTCTTGGAGGGTAAATTCTCGAGGTTATTTTGTCAGTGGAATATGTTTTGGTTAGAGCTAATGGTAGATCAATACAGACATGTGAGTTGTCGTAGAACTTAAAGTTCCGTCCGGATAAAATAGACGGAACAATGCCTAACGATAGGGAACATATCCATATTATTACAGCTATCCCAATGGTAGACCGTGTTCCCAACTTGGTACTCGAGTATGGGAACTTGATACCGATAAATCGATCAAAGCTAATTAGTGTAAGAAAGAAAATTGATAATTGGGTGGATGCTATCGATATTGATCCTGATACTCTACAGGTAACGCCAGATCGCCATGATTCAGATTGCATTGGGAAGTATTCCCCATAGTAGATATCAGCACTGGCAACAATCACCATATAAAAACCCATGAGTGAATCAGACATGGCCAGATTGCTAAGGAGGATATCTTGTACTTCGTATTTATTAGTATTTTTCTTCCGCCATACTAAGACAAATATGTTCCCACCAAATGCATTGATACCAATAAGCCACATC
Source organism: Ophiura sarsii (assembly GCA_035610835.1). NCBI lineage: Eukaryota > Metazoa > Echinodermata > Ophiuroidea > Amphilepidida > Ophiuridae > Ophiura > Ophiura sarsii. The sequence continues at coordinate 11,199,633 of CM069448.1, read as the reverse complement.
AATATCACCAATACTGGGTCTGACAGCAGCCTGTCACATGTGAGATATGGTGATCTTTTATCTGCTGCGTCACAGTTTGCATCAGCAGGAGTATAACACTGGCATATCTCGTGCTGACTAACAGCCATCTCTACATTTCCAGAGAGGTTAGAGAAAGTATCCCTTGTTATTGCTGTCAGTGGATTGTTCCTTACATTAAAAAAACGTAAGCGATCCAGATGTTTGATATCTGGACATTGTGTCAACTTGTTATCAGATAGGATAAGGTAATTGATATTTAACAAGTCTTTGAATATGTTAACATCAAGTTTTCTTAAGTTATTAGTATGTAAATATAGTATTTGTAAATCAAACAAACCCTTAAATATATGCCCACCTAACCACTCTAATTGGTTGTCGTACAAAATAAGATATTGCAGATTACTCAACCTATTAAAACTGTCCTCTGGTATTTCTTTCAACCTGTTTTGAAAGACGGTAAGTATTCTTAGGTTTGTCAAATTATTAAACAAATGAGATTCCAGTGTGCTTAATTTATTTTCATCCAAGTACAATTCGTATAAACTGCTTAATCCCCCGAACAGGCCAACAGGCAGTGATATCAATTTATTTCTATTCAGATACAAGGTTCGTAGCTTTATCAATCCTTGAAAGTTATCCTCATTAAAGGTAACCAATTTGTTGCTAGTCAATGCAAGTTCTTGCAAGATGTTTAATTCCTGAAACATGCCACCTGGTAACGTATTCAAGTTATTGTACTGAAGTTCCAAAATGGTCAACCATCTCAATCCATATAACATATTTGCATTTAATGAGACCAATTGATTATTACGCAAGAACAGTTTTTCCAAGTATTCTGATTCATGGAATAACCCTTCAGGTAATGTCATCAGGTCATTGTTCTGCAGATCTAAGCGATTCAACCACCTCAACCCAAGGAATATACTTCCATCAATAGTGACCAATTGATTACTTTCCAAATGCAGTATTTCTAAGGATTCCAATCCCCGAAATAAACCACCGGGTAATGAGACCAATTTATTATACTGCAGTTCCAAACGAGTTAACCTACTCAACCCATAACAAATACGTTCAATCAATGTGACTATTTTGTTATTACCCAAGTATAATCTATCCAAATTTCTCAAACTATGAAACAAACCTTCAGGTAATGTGATCAGTTTGTTGTGAATCAGTTCCAAGCGACTTAGCATTACCAACCCTTGAAATACATCTTCTTCAATGTATGCTATTTGATTTTCCTCAAGGTACAGACTACGAAGCATATACAATCCAGAAAATACTCCTGTATTTAGTCTGGTCAGGTAATTCTCATGTAAATACAGTTTGCCCAAATCAATTAAGCTTTGAAATGAATTAACTTCAAGTTTCATTATATTGTTATAGGCTAGAAATAATTTGTCTGAAATACCAATTGGGTAGACTATCAATGATTTTACGGCCTCGATCACACCACTATCATTACATTGAAGGGCTACTTCCCTATCACCAAGCGTAGCATTACAATTTGTTGGGAACAACATGTAACACTCACCATCAAAGTAAACCTCACACGTCATTTGATTAGTATAACCCTTAACTGATCCTTTGCAATCTGGAGTCGGATTTACTACCGTACTTGGCAATATATCATCATTAGATTCAGGGCACATAGGCGGTGATTCTAATGCTGATACTCCAGTGACTAAGATACCGATATTACCTTGCAGATTTAAGATAAGACTGCCATAAAGCAGTATAGAACTACACAATTTAGTATTTGGGCTGAAAGCAACAAACTTATTTGTACATTCTACCAAATTCCCAAGCTTTTCAATGTAAAGGGAAAATGATTTGTCTGTGATATATTCGACAGGTAATTCTATACGAGCGTAAGATCCAAGTGTCACATTGACCTGGATACTGCAAGTCTTTTCTGCACTTCCATATAAGGACACAGCTTTTTCACTGGAATTCCCTTCTTTAAAGAGACATGGTTGCGTATCGTTGCTATCAAAATCCCACAAGGGCTTCACTGATATATGGGCTGCAGCTACAGGTCGATTATAGTGAAATATTGCTATGAAAAGGATAAAGAATGTTTGCAACATCAGTCTTAGAATCGTTGCTGCCATGGTCAGCGAGATAGTGCCAATTTGTTAATCAATAGTGGCTTCATAGAGATACTACGAGAGTGAAATAACTAGGCCTATGTTCGAGACCACCGCGGCTTGACTGAATTTGCGAATGTCAATTCTCTATAGCTGCTTTGACTGGTGAGATATTAGAAGATATTAGAGCACTGGGTATAATTAGAATATCACGGGAATTCGAATGCGAGAACGTCGAATAGGTGACAGTTTGGTCATTTTCCAGGATAATTGTGTTCAATTTTGTTAACCTGATTATATTATTGTTTTAACATGCTAAATTATTTGATAACAGTTAATTAATTCCAATTTCAGGACTGGTAAATTAAGCTTAAAATGTGTGAATTTGCCTGTATTTTCATAAATAACCAATAACTGAATTCGGCCGAAATGTCACTTACGACGTTCTTGCATTCCCAAGACGAAATGTAAGTAAATAGTGTCCGTTTCTTCACAACACGTTAATAAAGAACCTTCAATCTAAATTGTTTAGGTGAACAATATGACTGTGTTTCAGTGTATAGAATATGGCAAAAATGTTGTTGCATTAATCATGTTAATACCGAAGTCTATATCTTTCGCATATCTTTCGCAGAAAGATATATAGGTGAGAAGTAGTGAACCGGGCTATAGGATATTATAGATGTATACGCTATGAATAGCAGTTCTTCCGATAGCAGTTCTTCTAAACCGATCCCAACATTCTATTTTTCGAAGATTATCAGTTTTACAGGAGAGGCAGAAAAATGTTTGTGGCTCGAACTGCGATGGAATTATCAAGCTCCACACAACGGGTATACTTCTGATCCTTGGTACACGGTGTGTAGGTGACGATTCCCACTCTGAAATATGAAAATACGCATATAGTATGAGAGTGCAGTCAAAACGAAGATTATCTTGGTCAAAAACAAACAGTTAAACAAAATGTAATTTATAACTTTTTATGCTAGCGCGATGCGTAAAAATCGGTATAGCGCCCTATAATTGTGACAGGGGGATTGGAAGAGCTTTTATGAACGCTATACTTATGTCGACTACATGCTCGATGATGGGTGAAAGGCGGGTGGGTGGATGGATAAGGTGGATGAAGTGAATGGATGATATGGGATAGCTAGGTGGGTGGATGCAATCGGTTGATTGGTTTGGGTGGATGTTGGGTGTATCGATGGATGGGTGGACTTGTTGGGTCAGTTTATGGATAATTTGATGGCCGAGTTAGTGTGTGTGTGGGCGAACTGTCACCTACGGCCTAAGATCATTCGCTCATGCATCTCCTGAACTCTGGAACCGGCTCCCATCTCATGTTAGAAATGCCACATCACTGCAGTAATTCAAGAGCTCGCTCAAGACTCACCTCTTTCAGCAAATGACTTTATAATGTTTTGTATCTTTGTTCATATTTTGTACTTTTTTGTTCAGCGCACTGGGGTCTTGCGACGGAGTGCGCTTAATAAGCATGGTTTATTATTATTATTATTAATATTGACATGGTAGGTGCTCAAGCTGTCTTCGATTCTGCCATTGATCTTGTGATGGGTCATTTTATTTGCAGGGGTTATAATGAGGCAAAGCAAAGATACTTCTTTGGGTAAAGGTTTGAGACTGACGCATATACTCCCTCTGGCCGAGACAATAACATTATTTTAAGGGGTATTGGATGAATTGTCCAAATGTGTGTTATTAAATTTCACAACTTTCCCTGACTTCAACCAAGACATGTTATACACCAATATGTAAGGCATGACCCCTAGTTTTGAAAACGTTTTTCATCTAATTCTGGTTGTAACCGAACAGGACCTCTGATTTGCCAAAAGGTAAAATCGTAATGCAATGGGAATTGCACCAATTATAGACAATGACCATGAAAACCATGAAGACTTCAAAAAAGACATTGGGTTTTTAAATTACGAAATAACCTGATTGGCCTCTTCCTGGTTACCATGGCAACCGCGAACAAATCCAGCTTCATGGTGTTGTGCGACGTACCATTCCCCAAATATGGTACTTACGCGACATTTAGTTTTGAGTTACGTTCGTTCAGCTGTTTCTCAAAAACATGTGGTTATCCCTGACATATTGGTGTATAACATGTACTGATAAGAAGTCAGGGAAAGTTGTGAATTTTAAGAACAAAAATGTGGATAATTCATCCCCCCACCCCCCCCCCCCCCCCTCCTTAAACGCTATGCAAGATTGATTGTATTTATTTTAATATAAGATACATTATATATTTCCCTCAATAGAATGTTTAAAGGGCTGCTTAAAAACCTGGAACATATCAACTAAAAGTAGTAAACATGTGTAGGATTTTATGGTTTTATAATTGGCTAAGTTGGCTAACATAAATTTTGAGGACAAAATAAGGTCAAAACTTGTAAACACAGACTTGGTTCTGCATGCACACTGACTATCCAGACAACCTTGTGGTGTTTGAGTATAGTTAATAACATGTCAACACTCATCAATGCACTAGTCCCAGCAACTTGCCTGAAGCATATTTGGCCTGGCCTACTAAGCAGCCCTTTAAGGGTGTTGTCAAGTCCTTCAGTCCTTCTTTGTCTTTGTGCTAGTATCCCGTGTAGCATCTATCTACCTGTCTGGTGGATCTTAATCTTCCAATTAGGTCCTAAGTGTCTGTATGTTGTATTGTATAGTCCCTGTGTCAATCATGATTAGTCAAGTCCTTCACTTGTCATGCAGTGTCTCACTTTCAAATTGGCGCTCATTCTATTCATCTTGCACTGTGGTACAGGGGTGTGCTTGCGTGTGTCCTACGGTTTCGTGTTGTTTTTATGATATATGATGGGGAGTAGGGAGTAGGCTTAGTAGGGAGAGCGTGTTGGCGCAGCGGTAGATACCCTCGCTTTGCACCAATGAATCCCGGGTTCGAAATCTGTGCTCGGTCGGGCTTGATGTGCATTTGGTTTATCACGATCCATACACGCTCTCGCAGGTTTTCTCCGGGATCTCCGGTTTCCTCCTGCTTTCAAAATCTGTGATTAGTTGTTTCGGTTATCAAAAACTTCCTTGACCCAATGGTATTTGGGGAGCTGCATTGAAACATGGTGGATGTTACAATCTAAGTGCGGATAGGTTTGCGCTAGAAATTGGCAGCACCCTAGTTGATGCGACCTGATTCTGATGATTCACCAGCAGCGAAATTACAGCGCTTTGATCACTTTGAAAAGGCGCTATATAAATACTAATTATTATTATTATATTATTATATATGATGGCACCTGATTCAGGAGGAGTAAAGCGCTCGAGTTCCTCAAGATTTACCCGGTTAGCGACTTTGGTACCGTCTTCCTCCTCATCAGCATTTTAAGCAGATTGGGGAGTAATAAACTCTTCCTTTGTAGACAAGCTTCAACAGCACTCCTGTGTTGGTCAACTTAAAAACACAGTGGTAGCAGTGACAAGAACCCCGTGTCAACGACGTCTATTCTCTTGGAAATCGACAAGTCTCGCAATATTATCACTTGTACTTCAAAAAGGTCTGATTAAATCGAATGACCGTGCAAAAAATGTACTCAACTCAATGAACTTGCGTATTATTTTTCGAATATTGTTGTGACAGAGTTTCTTACTGACATCAGAGAGCATGGTAGACTACACAAGTAATTAGCTGAATGTTTGTATCTGTGCTTGGCATGCTGGTGGTAGACCTTGCACGTTTACCATGTTTGGTACTCTATCTGACTAGGAGAGATTAACATTTTCCGGATACATTCATACATTCTGTATTAGACAATCATCATCTACAAGTGTGTTCAAAAAAGCTCTTAAAACTCATTTGTTCCCTTAACAGTTTTTCTGTATATATTTTGTTTCTAAAGTCTAATCTGTTTTGTAATTACTATAATATATTGTACTATGCTCAAGTTACACTCACATTTTGTAGTTTAAGTTGTAATTTTAAGGTTTTTTTTATCTTGTAAGCGCTCTGAGCGTTTTTGGAAATGGCGCAATTAATGCTTTCTGCCCGAGATGAAAGATCAGCTGATTTTAATGTGAGACCACTGCGAATTTCGGTAACACGCGTTACGCGCTGAGACGCGATAACAATTTGTACGAAAACTAACCAATCCACAAATTATTGATTGGTCACTATTGAAAGCAAGTACTATACTATAATTATCTATATACTAATTTTCGGTCCCTCGCCTGATTAGATAGTTCAATAATAATTTTACACTCGCGTCCCTCTTCAACTGAAAAAGCGTGGTAATTGCGCCTCTAATAGACGAGCTAATTAGATAGTTCAATGCCAGTATTTTCCCGTTTTCAGACATGCGCAGAAAGGATCACAGATGATAATCCGAAATGTTGAATTTCTTTTACTCGGGTAGCTATTGTTCGGGCAAAAATTGTGGTTTTCGGAGTGAGTGATGACATATGGTCTTCACCCAAAATATTTTCATCAGGGATATAGCTACATTTCTGTATATGCGGCCGTTTGTTATTCTTAAAGATCGCATGAGTACAAGCATTTATACGTGACTAAACGTCCGACAAATAACATTATTTTACGACATTTTCTAAATGTAAATAAAAACTCTTACACAGATCTTAAAGTGACACTTTCGCATTAGTAACATAGATGAACGCGTAGTTTGCTAACGATAAAGAAACTGTGGCGGTATCATAACAACCGTTCCTATGTTGAAGCTGCGCGGCCGCGTTTATCATGGCGCGCGCGATTCGGCGCACACGTAATGACGCATACAAAGTGTATACGCGTTTGTGGCGCAAACTGCACATTGTAACGTGGCAGGGTGAAAGCAGGCAGTCCGTACACTCTTAGAAAAAGGATGCTTCAGGCTTCAGGGGTTCTTGGCTGTCCCGTATGTAACCCGTTTATATCACCTTAAAAGGTTCCAAAAACAACCATTTTAAGGTTCAAAATGGGCAAAATATGGGCAAACATTGGTCTTTAGAACCTCTAAAGGTTCTCTACAGATCCTTTTGGGGGCCTTTCAAATCAAAGAACCTTTAAACCATATACGGGACAGCCAAGAACCCTTCTGAAGCACCCTTTTTTCTAATAGTGTACCCTAAGCCACCTCCTCCTCTCCGCACTTCCCTTACTTGATATCTGGATATAAGGGCACATGGGGCATCTGGATAAACGGAACGTGTGGTACATTATCATGATTATTATAGAGTGTCTGGATTATTAAGGGCATCCGTGGTATCTGGATTACGGGGTTCACTATATGATAAAACGAGTCTCAAATTACCTGGATATACTTATGCGCAGGTGGACCACCTGTGATAACTGGATTTTAAGGGTGTACACTCTCAGGTAGTATCTCGGGAGGCTTTATAGAACACAGCAAACATGACAAAGGGACTACATACTATACGTTAAGGCCCCACATGCCTATTGGAGGAATAATGTATTTAATGTAAATAGGCCAAACAAAACCCGGATGGCACACATTGTGCTCAAGTACAAGCGTGGAATTATGGTGCAAGTAATCTTGATGATAGACTCCGCCGACCATAAAACTAAACGACCGACTATAAAACTATAACGCTCAGAACGTAGGCCTACTGAATTACCTGGATACTGTATGTGCATGGGCAGTGGCGACACCAGCACCAAAATGTTAAAGGAGTAAAACGGGATGGCGGGGCAATAAAAGAATCGGGGGAGACATTTAAAAGCTAATTTTAAGTAACTTTCAATTTTGACATTAAAATTCAACTTTTTATTATTTGGGGTACAAAATAGGTAGAGACATGCGCTGACAGGAGGTAATAACTGGGGGGTATTAAGAACACGTTGATAGAGTAGGCCTACTTGGATTAGGAACATGGGTATCTGTATTATTTAGGAGCACATTGGGCCTATAGGCTCATGGTGTATTAAGGGCACCATGTCACTTACATTATATCAAGGGCACTTTACATTATATCAAGAGTACCTGAATTATTTAAGGACATACTCTTGATATTTATATAAACATTTATAACGCTTTGATATTGCTCACCTCTGCCTATTGTGATATGACTTTTACGGCACCTGGGGTAACTGGATTAGGGGGGTAGGGCTTAGGCCTATGGGGTCCCTGGTTAATATGGGACAACGGGTACCTGCATTTCAGGTCTCATGGGAGGCCTACGTATGTGTCTGGAAACACAAACGTAGGCCTACCTAGATTAAGGCACATGTATACCTGGATTATCAAAAGCACCTGCGATATTCGGATTATTTAGGGCCCCGTCTGGATTATGTGTACATGTAGGATATGTTCTTGATATTATTGTATCAATTTTTCTTACGCTTTGTTTACTTATTCCCCGTGAAATCTTCTAGCGGGTCCAGCGCGAAGCGCTGGTGCCCGCTAGTAACAATAATTCAAGGTCTGATTTTTTTTAAATTTGCATAATACTTGGTAACACGTGTTACGGTAACACGCGTTACACTTTGTATAACCATAATTCAATTATCATTTGATACTTTATTTAAATTTTAAAAGAAATCTTGACTTGACAATTGAACTAACATATAAACCATAAATAGTGATAATTAACACTTAACAAATTGAGTTTTCCTGATTTTGATTTTCGTAACACGCGTTACGATATTTTTATGGCTCATTGTGAAGTGGTAATTATGAATTTATCTGATTTTTTACTATTTTAACATAGGGTCTTACTAGTAGAATTAAAGTTATAAGTGGCGTCAATTAAAACCAAATTATTATATGTAGGAAATATATGTTACCATTCTCAAAGTTGAAGAAGTCGATTTTTTTCCGCAGTAAACAATAGCCAAACGTTGTAACATTATTTTCCCTGACCCTTGCATGTGCTAGGAACAATGAGGGTAAAAATAAATTGCTGGGAGGATTTTTTTTTTTTTTTTTTGCGTCACGTTTTCATGGAATCGCCCATAGGCCTATATATTTGTAAAAGTTTTTGGACATTGACACTGTTCACCGTTGACACTCCCATACTCATGTTGGCCTAATCGAATAAACTAGTGTATTCCCCTCTTTGAGGATGCAAAGCCTATATAACTGACCTTGGGGTGGGAATGTATTTCATAGGCCTATTTAATCATTGTTTATAAATGGAATTGTCCTGAAATCATGCTTAACATCTGTTTTGTATAGTGAGTCAGCTCATGCCCGACCCCATTTTTTCCCACAACAAATAAAAACATGTTAAGTTTTAATGTCAAAATTATTAAAATTAATTTTAAATTGGTCTGAAATGTCTAATTTAGAACAAATTAAGCTAATTTCAGGCATTTTTCCCACTAAAAGCCCAAATTTGCAACTAATCCGTTACATGGATAACCTCTACAACAACATGTATTTTTTGTTTTACAATCATCTAGAAAGTAACTTGTATACATATGTGACGATAACTGTAATAAGTATATCTCCTTATAACATATTAAATTATAAAAGTTTATGAGCAATTTCTTTATTTAAATTTTAAATTAAAAGAAATCTTGACTTTGACAATTGAACTAACATATAAACCATAAATAGTGATAAATAACACTTAACAAATTGAGGCCAGCACGTTTTCCTGATTATGATTTTGGTAAAACACGCGACGATATTTTGATGGCTCATTGTGAAGTGGTAATTATTAATTTATCTGATTATTTACTATTTTAACACAGGGCCTTACTAGTAGAATTAAAATTATAAGTGGCATCAATTAAAACCAAATTATGTAGGAAATATTAAAAAGTGCTGTTCCGTTAAAGGCATATTATGTGATCTTTTCCAGAGAGCGCCCTCTATTCATGATTTTTTTTTTAGAAAGTAGATTTTCTTGCAGATTTACATTTCTGATCATAAATCGGACATACAGTCCAAGTTACAGAGCGATACGATTCTTATTTACCTCAAAATCATGGTTTTAGAGTGAATTTAGACTAGAGTAAAATAAGTTGTCGGACAAAAATCGACAATCCGACAGTTTATTTTCACTCTAAAACCATGATTTTGAAGTAATTAGGAATCGTATCGCCCTGTAACTTGGAATGTATGTACGATTTATGATCAGAAATGTAAATCTGCAAGAAATTCTGCTTTCAATTTTTTTTTCTCGATGTTGAGGGCGTTTCCTGGAAAGATCACATAATATACCTTTAACGCCTGTTACCATTCTCGAAGCTTACCTGGTAAATGTTGTGCCTTGTTGGATGACCACGTCCTAGGTGCGATGCACGATGCTAATGTGTACAGGAATGGACGATGCTAATATCCCACGACCAATAAATCACTGAAAAACATGGCTCAACTCAAAGTATGTTGATTGATTGTTTCTAGAGTTGTATCCATTTCAGCAAGTTGCAAGTCCGATCGTGTCAATTCCCTCCGAAAATCAGTTCAGTATTTGGACTACCGATCAAGTGTACGACGGTAAAAGCTATCACTGATGGGGGCACCTCACTGATGTATTACAGATGTACATTTAGCTGAAATCACATGATAATTTGAGCAGAGTTCGATCATTAATCCTAGTAGAATCTCTGATCAATACTACTCCGAATGTTTATGATACGATGTGATAGCATCGGACAAACAATGAAATATTCAAATACTGTAGTATGTTCAAATATCACTGGAGCGACAGCATTAAAGCAGGTGTCCCGCAAGCATAAAAGTGTGCATTATATGTTAGAAAAATAACTATCGAGCCCAACTTTTGTAATTATATAGAACAAAACACCACACTTATGACAAAAACAAATACAAACCGCAATCTCTCAACATGCACTTTTTAAAATTTGCGGCGATCGAGAGTCCCAGTGTCGATGATATCATAGTTATACAATGCACATGCGCACATTTTAGCACCGATACCCATGACGTCATCGACACCGGGACTTTCGATCGCCGCGAATTTTAATGGCATGTTGAGTGATGGCAGTTTTTATTCTTTTTTGTGACTAGTATGGTGTTTTGTTCTATAAAATTACGTAATTTCGACTCGATAATTATGTTTCTAACAAATAATGCTCAATGTTGTGCTTGCGGGACACTTCCTTTAACATGAACCGAATCCTCCTGTCCCAGACATGGGTAGTATGCCGATCTAATACAGAAATAGTTACTTATTTCTGCGTTTACCCCTGGTTTGCCAAACCTGTTATCGCTGAACGACTATAGACTGATAAAATATCTACATTTTGACATGCGTAGATGAGAAATATCAACATGATCAATGTCACCTACTATATCGTCATGTGATATAATGTCTTAATGCATTTTCCACCCAAAAATAGCTCAAGTTGTAGTAGTAGTGGTTTATCACTAACGAGGGATGGGGGGGGGGGGCACTTCCTAAAATTGGTGAGCAAATGATCGACGTTGAGCCCCTTTTTGGAACAAGCTGTCACTGGTTCAATAGTCCACTTTGTATACCTTGTATAATTTCACTGTCACACAACACCCTCTGATACTTCCCATCCGAGAACCGACCAAATTGGTCGGTTCTCGGTCGGTTCTCGGACGGGAGCGGTTTTCGCAAGGCGAAGTATCAAAGGGTGTTGTTCGATTGTGTGACAGTGAAATTATACACGAAGAAGACTACTGGTTCAAGTTTTTCAGATTTTCCTCACCAATTGACTGATACCATCTGTCACTGAATGAACCCCTTTGTGTAAAACTATTCTTTCATTGCTAAATGCCCACATGGCCTTCTCAATGAATGGTTCCTCTTTTTACGTAGAGCCCGTCACTAAATGACTCCTAATTTGAGTCATTGCCTTACCTGATTATCCCGTCACTTCCAAAATTGAGTGCCCCTTCCCGAGTTAGGTGCGGTATTGTAACTTTTGTGTGTATTCACCTGACACATGATGCATTGAGTGTGGTAGTTTTTTAAAGAACGACGCATAACAATCCCGTGCGGTATTGTAACTTACAATCCCGCACCTTAATGGCCTTCCCCCGGTCTCAGTATAGCCTTGACTACCACATGTACCAGATATAGGGATCACACCTACAAACGGTTTGTTTTTTCCTCTCATTTACGATGCGCTACCAAAAAAATGTACATGGAAGAAAAGAAAAAAATATTTTTTCTTTTGTTTTCGGATTTCAATATATTTATCATACATGTTATATATAGCATTTTATGTCATATAGCATTTTATGTCATCTCATTTCATGTTGAGAAAATTTCAACATTTGGCAGTCAGTCTGAAATGTATGGTCATTTATCAGTAGACCATCCAAAGGCAATAAATGTGCTTAAACAAAATGTATCACTTTTTTTGTTTTGTTACAGCTTTACATCTAGACTAAATTAATAGTGCTTAGATAGTAGGGTTTCCAATGAAGGGGTGACAAAAATAGAAATCGATTTTAGGCCATTTTCAGCATAAAAAGACCGTGTTTGGGAAACATTTAAATGTTTGTATTTTTTGGTGCAATTCATATCTTTGAACAATGTACTATCCACCAAAACACAGTTTGACCTGATTTCATGTTTGGGAATAATTCGTATCTAAAGCTGCTACAATATAAAGAAAATAAAGGCACAAGGGAGTACAAAAGGGCACTTTTCTCAGTTTTGTAGTTTTATTTGCCAGTTATATTCGCTAGTTGCTTAATCTGTCATGCGATGCTTGAATAAATCAGCAAACTAGTTTGACATGGTCTATGACCTTTATAGATAGTATTATGATGACTAATAGGGTAAAATTTAACATTAAAGTGGCATTCAAGGGTTATTTGACAATGGTATATGATTTAGATAATCATCTATATACTAATTTTCGGTCCCTCGCCTGATTAGATAGTTCAATAATAATTTTACACTAGCGTCCCTCTTCAACTGAAAAAGCGTGGTAATTGTGCCTCTAATACACGAGCTAATTAGATAGTTCAATGCCGTACTTTTCCCGTTTTCAGACATGCGCAGAAAAGATCACAGATGATAATCCGAAATGTTGAATTTCTTTTACTCGTAGCTACTATTCGGTCAAAAATTGTAGTTTTCGGAGGGAGTGATGACATATATGGTCTTCACCCAAGTTCATCAGGAATATAGCTACATTTCTGTATGTGCGGCCGTTTGTTATTCTTAAAGATCGCATGTGTAACAAGCATATATACGGGACTATGCGTCCGACAAATACAAATATTTTACGACATTTTTTAAATGTAAACAAAAACTCTTACACAGATCTTAAAGTGACACTTTCACATTAGTAACATAGATGAACGCGGAGTTTGCTAACGTAGAAGAAACTGGACCATACCAACCGTTACTATGTTGCCATGCTGCGCGACCACGTTTAACATGGCGCACGCGAATCGGCGCACACGTAGTGACGCAGACAAAGTGTGTACGCGTTTGTGGCGCAAACTGTACTTTGTTTACGGGGCATAGTGAATGCAGGCAGTCCGTTGCAGCTCCGCGGTAATGAGAGCATACACAAACAAAACATTAATCATAAAGCCAGGGTATACATGTATTATAATACAAGACCTTTATTTTTATAAAGAAACTGGGAGCAAGGCGCAAACCGTATCCAAGATAACATGTATTAAACTTAGTGACGGAAGTGGCTGAAGGAAAATATTTGATGGAGTTACACATGCAATCATACCCTTATTATAGGCCTAAGCCACCCCTCCCCCGCACTTCCCTTACTTGATAATATGGATATAGTAGTAAGACACATTGGATAAACGGGACGTGCGGTATTTCCCCATCATACCCTAATAGCCACCTCCCCATCCCCGCACTTCCCTTAGGGGAGAGCGGGGGTGTTACACCCTAGGGGCAGGTTCGCCCACCACGTGAAGTTCTCATCATTGCGGCCGCTGGTTGAATTGGACGAACACACAATATGTTCCGCTGTTTGTTGCGATTTTCCCATGGTATGATGGCTGATCCCGGAATAATGTTTGTCAAATTATCATAAAATAAGGTTTTATATCACAGAAGTGGATTTTCTTACATTTTTGATATGGATTTTTTTCTAAAGATATTCGTACAGAAGATTTTAATGTAAATTATCATTGGGTAGGTATGTAATGTGATAGTTTATGGTTTTGATGCAATTATAAACCCGTCATTGTATGTGGGACATGCGTGGTTATCGAGTCAATATACGGGGCACATATATGATGGGGCATGTTCGCCAATGGAGATGTATTGTAATTGTGATTCATCCTCTGTAGCCTATTTGTAATTTTAAAAATAGCTATCTGAAATGGAGTAGCACTACAATTTGAAGTTAATATTCTTCAATGTGGTATTTATTATAATTCTAAAATTCTAAACGAGTTATTCTGTAAACATGACCCCTCCCTGAAACTGTGGACTCTCTCAATTTTAATTTGGAAGAAAATCATACCAAATGGGTATATCTATTTGATACATACTACTTTATGAAGCATATGGCAAACTTGCCTCGGCCTATGGACGAACCTGCCCCGGGGTCGGGGCAAGTTTACGGGCACCATCTTACTTACATTATATCAAGGGCACCTTAGGTAGTATTTAAAGACATGCGCTTGATATTAATATAAACATTTATAACGTTCTGATATTACTCACCTCTGCCTATTGTGATATGACTATTACTGTCCGCTATCTTCGGCACCCGCGATTAATTCAAGTTACTTGAATGATAAAGTAAGGGCACTACCTGTGGTAACTGGATTAGGGGCAGTGGCGTAGCTCAGGGGGGGGGGGCAGAGGGGGTGGGGGCAAATTGGGGCAACCTTTTATGAAAATTTCAGAAATCTTGCCCCCCCTGAAAAAAATCCCAGCTACGCCACTGATTAGGGGTAGGGCTTAGGCCTATGGGGTCCCTGAATATAATGGGACAACGGGTACCTGCATTTCATGTCACACGGGAGGCCTACATAGGTATCTGGAAAGACAAAGGTAGGCCTACCTACTTTAAGGCACATGTATACCTGGATTATCAAAAGCACCTGCGATATTCGGATTATTTAGGGCCCGTCTGGATTATGTATACATATAGGACATGTTCTTGATATTGTATCACATTTTCTTACGCTTTGTTTACTTACCTCCCCGTGAAATCTTCTAGCGGGTCCGCGCGAAGCGTGGATGCCCGCTAGTATTAATGAATTAGAGGCGTAGTATCTACTTGGGGTCTTCCGTGCACTCCCAAGACTCCCCAAAACCAACATGTTGTTCTTCCTTTTAATGGTCCTAAAGCACATTCAGGGTTTTGCCAAAACTAACTTTGGTATGCTAAGGGGTTATTCAAAATGGCCGCCAAAGGGGTCAAATTTCATAAAGGATATAATATTAAAACAAAGTGTATGATAAAATTAAAAAGTATACTTTTTAACAATGGGATGTATGTATTAGATCACTAGTAACTCATATCCAGTACTTTTGCTTTGTTAACATACTTTAAATCAAGATGGCCACCAAAATGGCCGCCCTAATTGTAAAAAATCCTTATAAGGGTATACACCACCATAGTCGCTTCCATTGAAACGCGTGTTAGAAACCCGGTGTTCAATCGCTTCTCCTGGGGTCCCCCTCTTTACTTGGGATATTCATTTTTGTTGTAAACCGCCCTAATTGTAAAAATAGCTCATAAGGGTATACACCACCATAGTCGCAGCCATTGAAACTCGTGTTAGAAACCAACCCGGTGTTCAATCGCTTCTCCTGGGGTCCCCCTCCTTACTTGGGATATTCATTTTTGTTGTAAAATCTTCGTATTTTTGTTATCTTCAATATTATCAACATTTCATATATGATCGACAGTCCCAGTTTTTCAGTGATTTTGATTTCGCAAAGCACTCGCCGTTATAGTGCGTAAAAAACAGGCAAATCGGAGTTTCGGGCCGCTTCACACGTGTGATCAAGACTTCGCCCAAGAATAATTCGTGACTTTTTACATTTCCGATTACAATCGTGAAGGCTCCAACTTTTTAATAAAACAAAATCTAAGACCTATGGCGAAAATCTGGTCAAAATATTCACATTTGAAGCAGCAATCAAAGTTTTTTAGGGACTTTAGTACCCCTGCACTCTGGCCCGCTGAAGGTTATGGTGGTGTGTACCCATAACAGCATATATTGCATCATATATACCATGTTTTAAATTTCTAAATGTTTTTAGATAAACGACTCACCTCTGTGAAAGTTTTGAATCGCATTCTATGGCCGCCAGATGGTTAGAATTGATGTTAAATGACCTAAAACATGTGTTTTGCATCATAAAAATACTATGTAATACCTATAACTCAAAAGCTAATTAAACAGCATTCATTATATTTCTTTGATAACACGTAATATGTTAAAATGTCCAAGATGGTCGCCGAAAAAGTTAATCATTGAATAACCCTGGGTGATCATTTATTGACCCCAACTCACCATATTTAATGACCCGAGCCGTCATCTAACACACATCCTACATTACCATTTATTTACTCAATCCAAATGATAATGTACATGATGTAATAAACCTGAGTGACCATTGACACAAAGGGATTGTTTACTGACCCCAAGTGATCCTGAGTGATCATTTCATTACCCCAGCTGATAATTTAATGACCCTAGGTGATAGGTTAATGACACCAAGCAATCATTTAATGACTCGGATGGTCGCTTAATAACTCCAGGTGATCATTCAATGACCCCAATTGACCATTTAATGACTCAAAGGGATCGTGTAATGACTCTTGAGTGATCATTAATGACACCAAGTGATATTTTAATGGCCCAATCCATAATTTGATTACTCAAGCCGCACAAGCTGTCATCTAAGTAATAACCGCAGGGGGTGATTTAATGACCCCAAGTGATTATTTATTGACTCGATCCAAGTGATAATTTGATAACCCTTGGTGACCATTGACAAAACGTGACTGTTTAATGACCCAATGCGATCCTGAGTGATCATATTGATAATTTAATGCCCCTATAGGTGATAGTGTAATGACCTCAAGCAATCATATAATGACCCGGACGGTCGCTTAATTACCCCCAGGTGATCATTCTATGACCCCAAATGACCATTTAATGATCCAAAAGGATCCCGCGTGATCATTTGATTACCCCCAGGTGATCATCTAAAGACCGCGAGTGATACCGTAATGACCCCAATCAATTAAGTATATAGTAAAGGATATCTGATTAATAAGGTCATTGATGAATTCATACAACTACCTATGTATACTTGGTGGCGATTGTAACTGCTTGATGATCCTTTTGGATATTTCAATATAAGGTATCAGGGTTTTGAAGCCCATAATTATCACCATGAAATCACCAACTTATCTGCTTAAAAAGTTGGATACTGGTCAATGTAGTACTAGATAAGGTCCAATCAGCTAGTTTTGACCATATTTTTATCAATTTGGTAGCCACCTTGTTAATTTCTTCTGACCAATTGGTAGTTATTGGTGTCCATCTGGTAGCCGTAAATTATTTGGTGAATATGATACAAAATACGCTGTTATTATTGGCTATTTTAATGTTTTAGGCGGCCATTTTGGCGGCCATCTTGGATTCTAAGTGTGTTAACAATGCAAACGTGCTGGATGTGAGAAAAACATGGGTCTCAATGCGGTAAAAAAACGCAGTCAAATCAGCCATTTTTAAGGTTAAAACACTCCTAAGGGCTAAATGTGGGTCCGAGTTTCAAACCTACACAGCGGCACACCCCGAGGCGTCAATCCACATTTAAATGTAGGGGGACATCATACGTTGCCCGTCCAAAAATAAAAACAAATTGTAACTGAATTGTTGTTAATGAATGTGCTTAATGAATGGGGAGTGTGAGGGGAATGTGCCCCCCTCAGCGTTCGATTTTTTTTCAATTTTCGAACCCATTTGGTGTGATTTAGTGGGCACTTTGACCGATATTTTATTGAAAGGTTCGTTGTTGAATGTTGATACAAATGAAAAGTTGGTGTGGTTTGAGACCCATTATAAAGGAGAAACTAACGGACTATTAGGTGTTTCTAAAAATGTTCTATTTCGATCACATGCAAACTTAAAACATGGGGGACATTTAATATTATGTCCACCCACCTCAAAACATGGGGGGACATGTCCCCCTCGTCCACCCAGGATTGACGCCCCTTCCCCCCACCCCCACCCACACCACCACCACCACCCCCACCACCACCACCCCCACCACCACCATCACCACCACCACCTGTGTCAACAATTAATTTGAATACCCCCCCCCCCCCTCCCCGGTGTAATTTTGAATGGTAAGAATCGCTGTTGTATTGCCGATTTTGGGACACTATCAGCCCTACTACCGTACAGCAGGACATTTCACGGCATTAACATTTTCGCGAATCGCGATTGCCAAAATCCATACAAACCAGATGCAGTCATTGCGTTCTGACTGATTGTCTCTTGATTGTCTTTAAAGGTCTGAAACAAAAATGATTCCGGTTAAAAAATGTCTCGTTCGCCATTAAACAATGCGCGCCGCGCCAGTGTAATCAAGGAGTTATTATAGTTATATGATAACTCCTTGGTGTAATTTCTAAACCGGCGTTATGAGCACGTATCTTGCAAAAGACACCAGTGTGACTACCGAAACTTAATGCATTTTCCACCCAGAATTTCTTCAATTTTTAGCTAAATTATGTACAAAGATATTATAGTATACTGTATTCGTTTGTGGTGGTGTATGGTGTTGTTCTGTAAAGAAAACAGAAGATGTGCCATTGCTACCCGGCATTGCTACAAATAATATTGTTAAATCTATCCGTTTTTAAATATATATATATATATATATATATATATATATATAGCACCATATAATACTGTACCTAAGAGATTTCTATATGATTCATTGTCAAAAAGTTTTAAACTTTAATAAATGCAAGGCGATTTAAAAAATGAAAGAACGAGGGTATTAAAAACATATAAAAAATGTATGAAGATGAAATATTAAACCCCTACTAAGTAAAAAGTAAAAGTAAAGTAAACCCTATACTAAGGAGAAATAAAAATAGCACATTATTATTCATTAATTAATTAATTGATTAAATGATTAATCGATTAATTGATTAATGAATTGATTAATTAAACAAATTGAAAACTAATAATTATTTTTTTAATTAATTAATATTAATTATTTCACCTATTTATTTATTCACCAATTAATTTATTAATTGATTCGTTTATCCATTTATTCATTATTTTTGTATGTTCTGATTAATCACGCGATAGAATGGTGGCCCGTGTTGGGACGTTGGGACTAGAGCTCCTAAACGCAGAGTTTCGCCGGGCTTTCCTGTCGTTGACACGACAATGTACATTAAAGGTATATTATGTGATCTTTCCAGGGAACGCCCTCAACATCGAAAAAAAAATAGAAAGCAGATTTTTTTGCAGATTTACATTTCTGATCATAAATCATGCATACATTCCAAGTTACAGGGCGATACGATTCTTAATTACTTCAAAATCATGGTTTTAGAGTGAAAATAAACTGTCGGATTCCCGACAGTTTATATTTTTCACTCTAAATTCACTCTAAAACCATGATTTTGAGGTAATTAGGAATCGTATCGCTCTGTAACTTGGAATGTATGTATGATTTATGATCGGAAATGTAAATCTGCAAGAAAATCTACTTTCTAAAAAAGATCATGAATAGAGGGCGCTCTCTGGAAAAGATCACATAATATGCCTTTAATTAGTAAAAATATGTTGCACACAGTGAATATGTTGTAAGTTTTAAATGGAAATAGTTTGTCTTCATAATCATAGGCTATATTTTCTTTGTAACTTTATACCAGAATATCTCTTTTTCTATTATTGTAAATGTAATCTAAACGAGAATGTCTCTTTTTATATTGATATTGTAAGTTGTTACCCGGTGTGTTTGTCTAAGATTATTGTTATGTAAAAAGCTATTATTACAAGAATATCTCTTTTTTGCTCGTTCTAGAATTGCGTATGGTTACTTAGCTAGATGGATTGCAGAAGGTGTCCCAATCCGTGGATTAAATGTCCCGGTTTATCACAGTCAACTCACAAAGGTTAGTATTTTAAGTCATAACACTTCCAACAAAAACATCTTTTCTGTTTCAGTATGTGCATGGAACAAGGAAAGGTGTTTCCTATCTTCCCTTCCTTGACACAGACACACACAGCCTCCCCCGAACCAGAAGATATGAACTACACTCTTAGAAGGTCAGGATCAAATATGAGACGAAAAGGATCAATTTTGATCCAGAAGCGGTATCACATATGAGCTTACCCTTTCCGGATCAAAGTGATCCGACAAGCAGGATCAAAAAGTTTGATCCGAAATGGGATCAAATATTTCTGTCAAATGATACTGAAACGGATCAAAATAATGATCCTTAATCGGATGTACCTGTAGCTTATGATCCTACTCCAGGATCAAACTGAATCAAAGAAAAAGTGAAAACATAGGGGGTCATCGGGTGACAGATTGTAAAAACAAGCACTGCATGCAAGGGTCTTTCGGTGACACCGGGCCAAAAAAAGGGGGGTATTTTTGATGGAGCCTGCATGGTGTGAAACCTAATATTGATTGAGTGCCCCCACCCCCGGGTGCACACTGCAGACTATAAATCGAGTGCAGTAAGCTTACTACATCGTGTAGGCCTAGTACATCGCAGTGATCGTGACATTTTGTGAGGAGCATTTTGACCGAAAATCGTACTGATGGCACTGGTCAGGTACAAGAAATTTGTTCACAAGAATAGAGCATGTTCAAACATAAAAAATAAAACTACTTTACCGACAAAATCATGTAACATTTTACAGATTAGACTGGATAACTTACCGCGGTATTTCACCCTTGTTTCAACTGTGGCGACCGAATTCAAAAGATCGTCTGCTTGTCGTCTATCGGTTTGCGAAAGAGTGACGTCAGTCACTCATTGACCAATGAACTGTTTCATCGAATTGATCCGGAAATCAGATCAAAGTTGATCAAGGTGAATTTGATCCGTTTGTTGATATCTATCTGGAAACGGATCAAAACGATCCGAAAACGGATCAAAACGATCCGAAAATGATCCTTAAAGGATCAAAACAAAGTGAGCCGGAAATCTACTCATGTATTTGATCCTGACCTTCTAAGAGTGTAGCTTAAAAGGCTATCATGTTAACCTTTTTCGAAGAGAGGTACATCAAGGAAAGTGTTCATGTAATAATTTCTCAATATTTGACTTATACAACAGATTATGGAACCACATATATAACGTTGCTTCACTACATCTATGAAACACTGGTTTGAAAGGGTGGTGGTACTCAGATCCTTTTGAGAAAGGGTGTGCGGCCAGTAAAATGAAAATTCAACCTAACATTTATCAGATATCTAAATAAAGACCCATGTACCCAAACTTGTAAGATTCATAATTTTCCCTCTTTTAGACTGATTTCGTCACAATTTTCGGACAAATGGGAAATCTCAAGAAATAGGAATCAAAAGTGTCTTTCCGTTAACAGATAAGTGGAAACAGTACCACCCCCCCCCCCAAAAAAAAACCCAGGGGGGAGGGGGATATATTGATTGCTTGGTATAACCACCTGTCCATTTGAAAAGGTGTAATAAGTGTGAAGTATTCCTAAAAATTTATAACAATTTCATCAGCTATGAAATGGAAATACCCTGTCTCTAGAATTTGTTAGTGTGAACAACTTCTCTCTTTTCCCTCAAATTACGTTGGGGGGAGAAGAATTTACGATGCTGTAGTGGTTATAAAGAGCTAAGGGTGCGTCCATCTGTTTTTATATTATGTGCATTGTGTTGAAAGAATATGTTTTGCTGATTAAATATGCATTTTATATTTTGAAACAATACGTCTTTGTGAATTCTTGTGATAATGGGAGCTTCAGTAACAACTATGTATATACATAAATTACTGCTGATAGCAAAATTTATTTGCTTTACATATGCTTTCAAATGCTAATAGCAATAACATGCTGTATGCTTTCTACTGCTGATAGCGAATACATGCCTTAATGCGTTCTACTGCTGATAGCAATTACATGATGTATTTGCTTTCTACTTCTGATAGCAATTACATGCTGTATATGCTTTCTACTGCTGATAGCAATCACATGATGTATTTGCTTTCTACTGCTGATTGAAAGTACATGATGTATTTGCTTTTTACTGCTGATAGCAATTACATGCTGCATACCCGTTCTACTGCTGATTGCAATTACGTGCTTTTCATGCTTTTTACTGCTGATAGCAATTACATGATGTATTTGCTTTCTACTGCTTATAGCAATTACATGCTGCATACCTGTTTTACTGCTGATAGCAATTACGTGCTGTACTTGCTTTCTACTGCTGATAGCAATTACATATTGCATTTGCTTTCTACTTCTGATAGCAATTACATGCTGTATATGCTTTCTACCGCTTATAACAATTACATGCTGATGCTTTCTACTGCTGATAGCAATCAGCAATTTCACTGGGTTTATTTCTCGAGGGCGAATCACCTAAATGATAGCCACAACGTGTGCAAGCACAATGACATTTTCAACATTTTTCACTCTTCAGAACAATTTTGAAGGGTGAAAATCAAAAGTGAAGGGTATTTCACCCTTTGTATAGGGTGAAATAGGGTGAAATAGGGTGAATGCTTAACATCAACTGGAAGCAGAAAAGAACAAATGTTAGCATTTTGCAAGAGCTGGAAACAGATAGACAACTGTTGGGAAAGGTTGTAAGCCTTAAACTAGGATACTTCGGCCATACGCTCCACGCTCAGGGGAAGTGGCGACTGACTGACGACTCAGGAATACGACCAGGTACAAGCAGGACATAGACGGTCACACGCAGCAGTGCAAGACAGATGATGCTTGTGCGCTGATTCTAGGTAATATTTCTTGTGGCTGCACGCGAGGGCTCCCTCTACAGTTAGTAAAGGGATCGTCTAAAGGCTCTATAGATAGAGCTAGCTGTATATACACTGCCGCCCATAAGTATTTCCCCCTCTGGAAGCTTGCAAGTTATCACTGTTTTGTCGACAAAGTATTAAACCATCAGACCCAATTACCATTTCATTGTGTTCATTGTACATTTTATACCAATAAATTCATGTTTCCTATTCAGATTCATGATTTAAAAGCATTATCGATTTTATCGAGCAAGTCAAAATTCCAATGTAAAATCGCCGTAGTAAATCACCTCATGAATATCAATTAGCTCATTATCGGCAGTGTAACGCTATGGGAATTTTCAACTGAGATCATCTGGTGATGGAAAACTCCGCGTGCAGAAATTTATAAATGATTATTGGCATGCGCAGTTTATTGGAATACCTTCAAAACGAACCATTCCAGCTAAAACAAGTTATTTTTCTGACGTCGAACTATGTTTTTGGCAGAAATTCATCTTTTTTAAACCAAATCATATCGGGCCGTAATAACGCAAATTTGGCAAGTTAAAAAAGCACCGGGGACCCATTGACTGTAAATAAACTGCTCACAAAAAGTATCGAAACACTTAGAAATGATCCAATATATAACGGCTCGAAAAGGTATGCATTAATCGAAGCAAATAACCAAGTGCATAATTTTGTTCTGCGTATTTTGACACCTCAATCGTTGAGATACGATGTTGCGGAGCGGAGTTATTGTCATTTCAATGATCGTGGGTCCAGTTTCCAAGGTGACACTCATCCCTATTGAAAATCACGAATCTGATCATTCTAAAACAGTAATGCAAACCTCTTCCTATAGGGTGATTGTCACTTTTGAAACTGGACCCACGACCATTGAAATGACAATAACTCCGCTCCGCAACATCGTATCTCATCGATCGAGGTGTCAAAATACGCAGAACAAAATTATGCATTTGGTTATTTGCTTCGATTAATGCATACCCTTTCGAGCCGTTATATATTGGATCATTTCTAAGTGTTTCGATACTTTTTGTGAGCAGTTTAAGTAATGTTAGAGGATGGACACAATAAGTATCCTATTCATCTGATTTGAATAGGATAGTCTAGCTCCCTATTGTTTGGGATTGAGAAGAGAGGTGGCATAGTAGAAAAAGGATTTATTATGTCTTGGTATGTTGTTTATTGAGCGGTCCTTTGTGACGATGAATAGTGGGAAACTCTACTGCTTTGAATCATTCTATTGATAACGTGGTTTGTAGGTCACTGGAGTAAATAGGTCAATGAACTACGTGCATGAACACTTTGGAATTTTGCTGGTTCTCAATGTTATGTCAGCCCGATTGTATTGAAAATAATTTAGATGTCCTTTAAATAAAGATGAATATCTGCCAAAAATATAAACCGTCGTTACAAAAATATTTTTTTAAAAGCTGGAATGGTTCCTTCTGAAGGTATTCCAATAAACTGCGCATACCAATTATCATTTATAAATTTCTGCACATGAAGTTTTCCATCACCAGTCGATCTCAGTTGAAAATTCCCATAGCGTTAACACTGCCGATAATGAGCTAATTGATATTCATGAGGTGATTTACTACGGCGATTTTACATTGGAATTTTGACTTGCTCGATAGAATCATGAATTAAAATGCTTTTAAATCATGAATCTGAATAGGAAACATGAATTTATTGGTATAAAATGTACAATGAACACAATGAAATGGTAATTGGGTCTGATGGTTTAATACTTTGTCGACAACACAGTGATAACTTGCAAGCTTCCAGAGGGGGAAATACTTATGGGCGGCAGTGTATATATGCTTTCTACTGCTGATAACAAGTACATGCTGTATATACATGTACTTTCTACTGCTGATAGCAATAACATACTGAACATGCTTTCTACTGCTGATAGCAATTACATGTTGTATATGCTTTCTACTGTTGATAGCAATTACATGTTGTATTTGCTTTCTACTATTGATAGACAGTATATGCTGTACATGTTTTCTACTGCTGATAGCTAGTACATTTTGCATTTGCTTACTACTGCTGATAGCAATTACATGATGTATTTGCTTTCTACTGCTGTTAACATTAACATGATGTATATATATTTTCTACTGCTGATAGCAATTACATGATGTTATTGCTTTCTACTGCTGGTAGCAATTACATGCTGTATATGCTCTCTACGGCTGATAGCAATTACTTACTGTACATGCTTTCTACTTGTGATAGCAATTACATAATGTATTTGCTTTCTACTGTTGAGCAATTACATGTTGTATTTGCCGACTACTGCTGATAGCAATTACATTATGTTTTTGCTTTCTACTGCTGATAGCAATAACACGATGTATATACATACTTTCTAATGCTGGTAGAAATTACATGATGTTGTATACTTTCTATGCTGCTGATAGCAATAACCATGATAACATGCTGTATCATTGAAAATGTTCATCAGGACTGTTAGAATAAACTGTGAAATAAAGGTTATCATATCTAGTTCAGGTTTTAACATCCTGTGTTGATAGCATTTCATATTGGTTGCTTGGAAACAGTGTTTCTAGATTGTAGCAGCCAGCAAATTGTAAAATATGTGACTTAGATTAAACTGCCCCTCGGCTCTGTTCATGGTGGTCAATGTTTTCTTATTATATACCTGTCAGTTTCTTTGCCTCGTCCCCGGTCCAGTCTATGACAAGGTTTTTGTCGACAACGTGGTCCGTGATGGCAGATTTGTTGACCTTAGATCGCAACACCGTTCTAGCTGCCTTGGTGCCTACCGTAGCCCTTGATTTTTCTGCTTCAGATTTATGCTCTTCCATGCTTTCCAAACGAGAGGGTTGCATTCATCCTTATGATGGACCAACATTTTTTCTGAGAGAACAGTGTGGCTTCATGGTTGACACGTTATGTTTGTTCAGATACACCTTGCCACATACGGCATCTTTCTCTTGGACCTTAAATTTGAGAACCTTTGGATAACCACTAAAGGTTCTATGAAGTGAGACCAAATTAAATTTGAATGAACCCATGCAGCACATCAAAATGGAGGACTTTGCGGCTGTGTGTTTTTCAAGATATAGCTGAAACGAACAGAAAAAATTTAAAAAAATAATAAGAATTTAGGAGTTTTTAGGGTTCCAATCAAGATCCATAGGGTTCTAAAATAGAGGATGAGATGCGTCTTCTGAAAGTCATTTCTTCTTTACACATTGAGACAAAAAACAAAATTGCAGCATTAAATAAGATTTGCTTTATAATAGATTGTTTTATTATCAAAGCACTATAAAACACAATACATTTATTAATTGGTGGTATACCAATATTGCACACATATCTCTTGTTTTATATAACAATGCAATAATATGAAGAATAGTACAAAGCACGCATTATGAATATATCTAAGTAACAAGATTTACTAATCTTAAGTTGATCTGGGAGCTGGCCTTGGGGAGTTGGTCCAATGTTGAAATGCTACAAGATAAACCCTGAACAAACCAAAATATATATATTTTAAAATGTGGATTATTCATCATTCAGAACTGATTCAATTTGATCAATTTTAACATTTACTGGGTTTTTTGGTTTCAACTCAATCATTATACTTTACTTTTACAGTTTCCTTAACACTATCAAATTAGATGTTGATACAAATTTGATACATTTTGAAGTTGTAATCAAAACAAAATCAAGTCTTAGAACTTTCTTTTTAATCCATTTTAGTCACATCCAGGATGCATCTTAAAACTGTTTATGAAAAATAAAAAAGCATTTCTCATGGTGCCATATAGCATTCGAAATGTTTCACACATTTAATATTTCACAATTGTTGCACTTTTGATCAATCAATCCTTGGTTTGGCAAAATGAAAAAAGTGAAATTTTGGTTCTAAATTCAAAATGTTGTTAAAATCATAAAATAGAGTCAAGACTTTTCTCAAAAACTTCATTGCAATGAAATTGTTTCAAAATGTATAATGATGCGGATTTATGGGTAGGTGGGTGCTCAGAATGCCAAATCAAATTTCAAAGGTCGTGTCTGTGAAATATGTTACAAGTACTATGGGAAAAGTACATAGGATAAACAGTACAATGGCTGCTACATTGCCCTTTTTATGGTTTGGGTAAATTATTTCTTCTCATTATTATTTCTTCTTCTTTACTGTTTACCTTTTTATGGTTGTTTGCATCACTCAAGGTTTTTTTTGCAATAACTCAAAAATCTAGCAAAATGACAAACAAAACATACAAATAAAACATACAAATAAATTCAATGAAATCATTTCACTGTCAGTGAATCAGCAAAAGTAGACTACTTTATCCAAGCATGCTGCCTGTAATCAGGCCCATGATGATCTTATATCAGCCCCTAGATTTCACACCTGTTTTTGAGCACAGTAGAGCCCCCAATTACCCAATTACAATTTCTCTCAAAAATATGAAACACATGATAAGAAAGAGTAATTTAATATCAAAAATCAAAATTTTCCATTTTCAAGCATGCACAGTGAAGTGATCGGAGTATGCCCACATTGGGTGGCATTAAAGAATCACCAAGTTTCCATATCAAAATCATACAGGTTTCATTTCTACACACATGTAAACAATGTTAAAAATGTTGTTTCAGCAAATGAATATTGACCACGAAATACAATTACACGTCTTACTTCAGGAGGACTCTCCAATTCATAGGATCCCAACAATAAATCAATCAATATTAAGATTATTCTCATCACTTTCAAAGCTATACATGGTCTTGCTCCCGAATGCATCCAAGACATCATTACCATTCCCACACCATCTTGTTCCCTTCAATCATCATCAGAAAGTCTGTTAAAATCTCTGCCACTAACACTTCTCAGGACCGCGTCTTATGGACACCGTGCATAGGTTGCCGGCACACATCCGTAACTCTCTTTTATTAACTCTTTTTAAGTCACAACTGAAAACACATTTTTTTATATTGCCAGATGTGTAATTTTATGTGCGATATATTGTGTGACAGTTTTTTAATTGTATTATAAACTAATTTTTGTAAAACAAAAATATGTAAAATGGATCTATATTTCAAAGTTAACATCAATTAACATCAATCTAAAGACTGATCTCTTTAACACTTTCCACACGGCTATTAGTTTTACCATATTATACAAAACAGATTTTTCAGAAAACATTTCCAAGTCTTATCTCAAGAATTACTGAACCAATACTCGGCATGTTTGTACTTACTGTAATGCATTTCTCACAGTGATTCCAAATATGATGATGAATTTTGACATTTTTGAAGCATTTTGTGAAATGTTGGATACTGCTGCGTGGAGTGGAAAGTGTTATATTAAGATGACATGTTGCATTACACCATTGCGTTATTAATAACAAAATTGTTGCTGTATGACTTGAATATTAGCTATACATTATTCAATATTTTTATTATTTTTTATTTTTATTAATGCTTTCTTTATTGAGGGTAATTACTAATATGCTTCAGTGACTTGCACTGCTTTCCAAGCAGGCCCTCATTTCAATACATACATATCAATCAGGCCTATATTCAATCATATTCAATATTCAATCAGGCCTATGCCACTACAAGCTTGCTAATCATTGTCGAGAATGAAGCTTCCTGTGTGCTATAGCGCCCTCAAATTAGCCATTCGTCAGAGTCCATTGCATGTCTCTTGAGCTGACGGAGCACGCTTCAACCTGTCTGTGCATGATTTGAGCTGTCAATCACTTTGCATCATGATACATTGCCAAGAATAGCGCCACTCTCGACTGATACTAATAATAAGGACATTGTGTATAGCCAGACTTGACAATTCCCCGGGAAATACTATTATTTCTCAGTGCCTACGGCTAGGTTGGAAATAGTGGGAAATACCGGGAACTACTGGGAAATATGATTTGATGAAAATGCAAAATTGAAGACCTTGTGGGAATTTCACCTAAAATTGAAGTGTATTTTACATTCTAATATTGAGGATAACTATCTGAATCTGTTTCGAAAGGTTTACAAAAGGTGTTTTAACCAAAATGGTTTGTTGGCAAGTCAAATGCCTCAAATTAATAGCCTGACCACCAACCCCTGCAAGGGGGTAACTTTTTGTGTGCATTAGTGTGATTATCTGTGTATATTAGTTAAATTTAATGATAAAGTAAATTAAGCTTTGAAACAGGATTTTTGTTAGTATTTCCCGCTTCGTCCATAATCTGCTTGGTGGTGTTTACCGGAAATACTGGGCCCAGGAAATACTGGCCTGTGTATAGCACATATATGGGAAGCACTTGTTTGGCGATTTGAATTTCCTCTCCCTTTATTATAGACTCCCTGTTACAATCTTAACATCATCACAATACTGTTAGTAAATATATCAATATTATATAAGTATGAATGTAAGCTTTTAGCAACTACCAACATGATGCTACCAAAATGATACACACATGTACAACTATTGCACTCATTATACTATATAAACAAAATGGCTACAACATTCCAAGGTATAAAATAGGTATAAAAATAGTCCAGAGATATATCATTTTTACCACTAAAGTTACATGAGTTATATCATTTGAAGTGAATAATTTATCCATTACATAATTTATCTTAAGTTTTCATATACATAATTTCACATTCCCAGGCTTTATATAATGTAAAATCGCAACATTAAAAAGGAGAAATTACTAGTTTGGGACTGATTTCCAAGAGTTGTCTACCTGAAAAGAGAAAATAACCAGCTAATTCTAGCATTTTCTTGCGTGAGATGAGACTCATGTTTTAGAATTTTTGTTTTCAAATTTGGA
Source organism: Ophiura sarsii (assembly GCA_035610835.1). NCBI lineage: Eukaryota > Metazoa > Echinodermata > Ophiuroidea > Amphilepidida > Ophiuridae > Ophiura > Ophiura sarsii. The sequence continues at coordinate 11,169,814 of CM069448.1, read as the reverse complement.
CCCACATTTTATGATTTCTTACAAAAAGTGGATGGATATTTTTCCTTTTATGGCATACAAATCAGCTCTGGTTGCCTTTTCCTCGGAGCAGTGACATAATTGCATATTCTAGTGATCACAGCTAAATAACACACTTTCATCACATATGTATGAACTCTAACTGCAAGTAATGTACCCACACGATCAAAAGGAAATCCAGTCTCGCACAAAATGCTGGGTCTGTGACTGGAATACGCACTGATGTCACTGTATACACAGCCATTTTCTTATCCTCTGCAACATGCTACTTTGCTACAAGTACCTCTGTACCTGTGCAGGTATTGTATGCTTAGTACCTGTCTGGGAATTGTACAATACCTGTGGCCGTGGGTACAACCAATTTAGCCACACAGTGGCCAGGTTTATATGATTTTCTGTGTATAGCGCCTTTAGGCTCTTTACATTGTTATATGCTAAATAAGTCCCATGTATTATGGTTATAGTTTAATCAGTTCCAAATTGGCAGTTGGGCTTAGTGGTTAGTTGGGCTTATTTCTCTCAAAATGACACCAAAAATCACAGATATCTGTAAAACTTTCGCCGGTTTTAGACAAGAAGAAAGAAGAAAAAGTCCCAAATTTGGGTCGGTATTCGTTTACATGTGAACCTTTTTTACACCAAAAAAAAAAAAAAATCTAGGTCGGTCAGCCCGTAGAGGCATCTAAAAGCATCGTAAGCATAAAATAAGGTTACAAACATCGGAAAAATTATAACAATTTGGATACCTCTATATTAACTACATCGAAAATATTACTATAAAAAATAAAATTAAGCACCACTGCTTAATAGCACCTATCTTCAAGCTTATCCTTGTTACACAAATGTGACCATGAATATTCATACCGACTACTACATTATTAGAATATGCTTAATCATGTATATATTCCCTAAAATGAATATATTACTGTATAAAACAGTTTGTGTTTTGCAATAAATACAATCATGCAATATACAGAGATGCATTCTTTACCGTAAATGTACAATGCTGTTTATATATTAATCATCATTGGGCACCAAAAATGTTACTTAACTCAATATTATGCTCTCTCTTTAAACTTATCAGTGGAATGTATAAAATATGATTTTTCTTTTACACACACATTTATGAATGGAAAGGTCAATTTAACAAACTGTAAAAGTTTGAGACAAGCGATGTGTTAATTACTCTAACAAATTAATACAAAAAACTTTGATTTTGGTAACTGCTACGCCACCACTATCATTTTCGCAACAATTTACAGTTTTTGTCCATATGGGCTACCAGTTTTAAAATTTCATGCGATTTACAAGATTCAATTTGGAGAGTGATATTCAGTTAATCAGCTTTTATCATTATAAATATCAACCTACAATCTACAAAATCATAAAAAAATCTAATTTCACCCAAAAATGAGATAAAAATGTTTATCACTCTGGTGACAATATGACCATTTTACAAACTGAAGAGTCATTTACAATGACATTTACTTAGACATCGACACCAATCATACCATGCAAGCCTTTTATGGATACAACAAAATATATTGTTGATATGCACACATACAAATATCTATTTTACCACATATTAGAACTTTAATAAATTATATAATATATCAAAAGGGAAGAAATTATAGTTGTAAATAATAGTATTAAGCACTACAACAAAACATTGAGCATGTCTCAAAATATGAAACAAATATGAAACAAATCAACTTTTTCATTTATACAAAGTCATGGTTATGCCATTCTAATGATCAGTGTAATGTTAACAAATTTGATCAAACATGATCAGTGGTTTCTCACAATTAAGAACATTTGACACATTGGTAAACCAAGATTCTTATTCATGCTATCAACCAATCACATTCATTGTAAGAAAGTCATAAGTGTGTTGTTGTATTTGCTTAGTTACCACAAGTTACACCTTTATTGAGAGAAAACTAATAATTTAGGTGGATTCTCCCCCAATTGTTTGGTGGGAGAATTAATGCAGACGATACTACTCTTATACAAAATCAACAATTGTACAAATTTTCTGATACAGGTGTATTTCTGATTCATACAAATACATTTTAGAATTAAAATCATCAGTATATAATGGCGGTGTCATATCGCAGCTGTTCTGTTAAAACTGTGTTTTTCCGGCCCTTCAGCATAAAGTGTTGCTTTATACATGATCAGGGACAAGAGCACTTGCAAAGTTTGATATATGTGTTTTTGGCCCTTGAACATGTTTGGAGCAGACTATCCAAAGATTACACATATGAATTGTTACTTTATACATGCTGAAGGGCAGGATGGAGATACAAGGTTTTGACAGAACAGTTACAATGTTTAACAAAAGAAAACAAAGTCCACATCTATAACAATCCATTGGTCCGCTTGAACATCTAGGAAGATATAATGATAACATTACTAAGATACATCATCTGATAAACACAAACATATCACAACCTGCAGTCTCTAAAGCTTACTACGATTGGCTACATAAAGGATCATTTCATTTTTGAGCCAATCCGAAACACTGTAAGAATGATGGTGGGCTTCAGCTTGAATAAGCTTAAAATATACAATTTGATCGGTTGCTCAGATGATTATATTTTGTAATCAACCAACCAATCAGATTCACTTTAAGAAAAGAAGTATATAGTTGCCTTAATGTAGTACAGGTTCACAATCACACACCAGATAGCATATAGACCGTACACAAATGATAAATATTGATGTATATTCATATATTAGTATTAATATTTTAGTAAGTATTTTTCTAAAAAAGAACATACAAAACAAGATCATCACTCATAAACTATTAGACAAAATATTCAAAACCCTTGGCATTATCTGTCCAAAATATATTAAACTCTTAACCTATTTCAATGTCCTAAACAAGGTTTAACATTTGTCAATGGTTGTGATGGAGAATCCATTTATACTTCATTCATATGCAGTGACTTCAGAGTGTATTCTAACCTCATCTCACCTCATTATCACTAACTTTCCAAAATGAGTCCGTAAAGACTACGGTTCTTATACCTGCATTACAATTATACATGTTGTGCCAGCTTGAGACAAACAATTTATTATATTTGGCATGACAAATTATGATTGTATTACATTCTTACTGAATCACAAAACACCAAAGCATTATAAAAGTTACATTATAGTCCATTTTGCCTCCTCCCGGCAGTGACGTCAAACTGTGTCAATTACCTAATGACAAACCAGTACTAATTTATGTAGACCTAACTCCAAGCATATGCACACAAACTGGAGGGTCTTATTCTATCAATTAGTTTTGATGTCCATTTTTGGGTAAGCAAAACACCACTACAGGCGGAGTGTGGTCTATCTGCTACTCTGCAATTTGAACAGATTTTAATTGACTTGTACAATTCATGTCACAACCAGTTTAAGAGTCACACACCATAACTATTATAGTCTGATCAATATAGTGTTCCCTACTTACATTATGCCAAGGGGTGGCGCAAGTGCCATCTAGACCACGGCCCATAACCAAAGGCAGCCCAATTTTCATTCAGCCCATAGAAAACACATTGGTAGCCCAACCTTTTTGTAAGTCACGATACATGATCAAAAGTAGCCCTATTGTGTGAATTAGCGATGGGGTTTGCAACACTGTCGATCAAAAATTGGTGGGAATCGTGTCAGGTGGGGATGGGCTAGCATTAACATTAAAATATGTGTGGAATGTGCCTCGTTGAAAATCCTCTTTATCTCTGCTAGTTCTTAGAAGAACTTTTCATCTTGCTCAAGTTTTTATGGCCCCTATTTTATTGTATTTTTTTGGTTTTTAGTACCTAATATTTGGAAGGGAGGAAAAACAGCAGCCTTGTAAGGCTACTAATTTTGTTTTATAAAAAAATAGTTTCAGAGCATCAAGATAGTAAATTCCTGAAAAGATGTACACAAAATAAATAAAAATTGAGTGCCACTGTCTTGGAAACTTTGATGTTGTTTATTGCATTTCCCCCCAGTAGTAACATACAATGTATCTAGTGTTACCATTGCATGCACAATGCTGCCGGTATAATGAATCTCACATATTGAATATTTATGATGAACACCATGAATAAGGACATGGGTCATACAAAATTGGACACATTTATTTTTGCTTACCCAAAACGGACAACCCATTTATTTCCACCAGAAATGTCAAGCTATAACATAGCTTTGGAATTCCTTCAGCATACCACCACCACCTGTTTTAACAGGGAGTGTTGAAGAACATCCTAGGCTATACACACACACCCCGACCAACAAGGGAACAATCTATATTTAATAGTAACAAATCTCAGAGCTGAATACTGCTTGGTATCATAACATACAATAAATTACAATCAGTTATCTTCTAAATCTAAACAATAAATATATTAATTCATGAGTATAAAGTTTAATGTGTACATGCATTTGCAATATATATATAAGATGATAATGCAATCACCCAATGGTCCACTGTTCATATATCTGAGATACAGATAACATTGGTCCAATAAAAAACCGTGACAAAATTCAAGCGGTGGAAGAAAATTCTAGGTGTGAGGTCAGGCAAAGTTTTATTTTAAGGTCAGCATTCCTGGAACTTGCTTTCAAAAAATTAAAAATGCCAAAATCAATCAACTATTATCTGATCCAAAATAATCATGTTTATGGTTGTTTCACGCAATGCACAAAATATATTGCTCCAATTTGTTTGTTCATTATAAATCTGAATGAAGAATTGTTCAATTGTGAGCTCAAATTAATCTCCCAAGAGGTATGAGTAACAAACAATTTACTTTGTCTTCAATTATTTCATTATTTGATTTGTGTACTTTCCGACTTTAAAAAACACACATCTCTAGGAACTCAAATACAGATGTCATAAAACAAAATATCAAACTTTTCTGATCGTATCTCACTAAACTGATGCCTATTGGTGGCATTTTTTCAAACCCATCTCCTTATAATCCAAATCAATCAACATACAAGATGAAGTCTGATTATTAAGGAGCCATGGCTGACACAATCGCTCATAATAAAATGTCAGTAAATTGTGGAAGGAAGAGGAAGGTCAGACGGCATAATAATTTGAAAGTGAAAATAAAATTCTGTGCCTTTTCCATGTCTCCACTCTCACTTTTTGGTATGGCTGATGGTCTAGGTCATTGCTGTGAAGAGTAACCGAGGGTCTCTCTCGTGCACATGAGACCCACCAAAGACAACGGACTACACCACCTCTTACCATCCTCCTCCTTTCTTTTCTCAGTATAAAATAGTAGAAATTGCAAAAGGAATAACCCTTTTGAGATGAATAAATGTAACCTGCTCTCACAAAAGTGGCTTAAAGTTGACAAAATGACTTTCTGAGATGCTCCCCACTTGAAATTCCATAGCTTTAAAATCATGCATATCAAGCATGTTTTGGTTACTCTTGCTTCATACAATATTTCCTCTTGAATGTCTTTTCTTTTCTATTAAATTTGGATATGCTTAATGGACTGCATCATCTTTAACACTTACTATGCCCATCCAAGATGGCCGCCAATTGGTGCTGCAAAATTCTTCAGCCTTTACAAGTGAGAAATTAATGATTATAAATACAAAAATTCAACTCATTTTCGATCAAATGTATAAATTTCCTTCCAAATTGATTTCTTGAATGTAATCATATGTACATACTGACTTTATGTCAGGATCAAGGGCTTAAAACACCATATAGCCAAGTAGCATGCTACCTGGTCGCAGTAATATGTAGTCAACCCCTGGTGACTCCAATTTTGTGGGAGCAGGTCACAAATGTTAACAAATGAGATTAAAATTGACAAACATTTCCCAGTGTGTCTCCCACTGTCATCTCCATTCATTATCCTATCCTTATGCCTCTTCTTCTTTCCCTCTGATGAAAACAATAATTGCAATTTATGAATTCCGTGTGACATAATGATCACGAAATTTCCATAGATACTGTTTTATCTCTTCATTGCACTATATTGGAGAAACTCCAGAACACCCTGTACATCTATGTCATTGAAATATACAGCAATAAATAACTGGGAGTTATGTCCATCATTTCCCCTGGGTACATTGTACAGTTGTTTATTGCAAAACATGATCTATCCAAATCCAAAACTCTGGCTGCAATCAAATAAAACACTGTTGGCCAATCAGGATGTCAGTTAAAAATAATTAACTAATCAAAACATCACTTAAAGTATAAAATTTCAGTTGACCATTCACAATGAATCATGACTGGTGCTGAAAAGCGACCAACCAATAAGATCTTTTGTTGATTCTCAAATAGACCAATATCATGTTGATTTTCTGTTGATCCTATAGACTGCATTTTCTGCTTCCATAGACAAATTCTTTGCATTCAGAGAAGGAGTTCATCCAATCCAGTTGATCGTTTATATTCAAATGATCCAATCACAATGAAGACTGCCATTTCGGCAACCAATCAGACGGAGGTTTCTGCTTCCATGGCAGGAATCTTAGGAGTTGGAAGATCAAATACGATTGGCTTGTTAGTCGGCTTGTAGTGCACAGTGCACACTGAAGCGTTGACAAACGTGGTCTTATCATCGGTAGTGATACCATAGCCCTCGTGAATGTGACCAAATATGTGATACTTTGGTTTCACACGTTTCTGTACAGTCTTTAAAAGCTCCACGCATCCAGCTCTATTGTCATCTCGTGTCAGGTCACCATGGCCTGTAAGGATAAACAACAAATGTAAGCAGTATGTTATTTATTATATACACCATAGTAACAAAAAAAGAGACACTTCCTTCATTTTCCTATAAAGTCTACAATATGGTGTATGCAAGAGTATTCCATAACTGAATGACAAATATGGCAATTTCAGTCACTTATTTCTGATCTCATTTTGGTCCATGAATTATGAGTAATCTACGGTTATTGGCCTACAGTACATATCCTCCTGGCCACAGTTAGACACATGTGGGTGCACTTCAATCAGCTTACTACGTATGCCTGACAACTCATGAAATTCCAGGAACAAATCTTAGCGGTAGATCAATCTTACATATTGCGAACCACAGCTGTCTGTTTCAACTTCTTTTTTTGGGAGGGGGGGGGGGGGGGGGCATAAGCTAACAGCGTGGGTGAGGTTGACCTGAAACTTATGTGACGTGCATCCATTGGTTACAAATATATAGTTGAGTATCTTTATATTGTATGGTTTCAAATTTTTCTTCTTCAAAATCTGCACAAAATACTTTCAGATTGTTTCCCTTTAAATTTGACCTGAATAACAGTAGCATCGGCCCTGTACCTATAATTACATTATTTACCTAGTGGTGGGCCATGTGTCATGAGTATATCTATCTCAGTTGGTATTTTATTCCACTTGTCCAGTAGTTCTTGTCCTCTTGGTAGATTGAATCCCCAGTCACAAAACTCTGGTGTCCTGTACAAGATAAATACATAGATCAAATCTGGTGTGAGTTTTAATTCTTAAAAGGGCACTATTGATTTGAACAAAACATTGACTACAGTAGTAGACCACCTCCAAATATATCGTCACCTCCAAATATATCGTCACTTACCGGCACATCACAAAAAACAGCATTTTGAGAAAATCATGTTTGAAAATTTCCCAATTTTCGATGACTCATTGGAGAGCATTTACATCAAATGTCACTATCATTGTCAATAATAATTATATGCTTATGTTTGTTATGAGCATGTCACAACAACAAATGACAATTATTAATTAGGAGTAATTATGTAGTAAAGTCATGTGCGGGTATGTCAGCAAAAATGACTCCCTATTCTTCCTACAGTGATATGCCTGTATGCCTGAACTGCAGTTACCCAGTGATCTATGGCGGAATACCTAAAACTTAGTCTAAAATTACATCACTGTCTGCCTAATTTATTCCTCTTTCTAAAATTGTAATTTATACGATCTAAAACAAGGAAATCAGATGTAAGCTCGCTGTAAAGCGGACACTCTTCGTTTCGCGAGCGGCGAGTTGTGCACACGTAAGTCAATGGGTAAAATGGCGTTCCATGGATTTTCATCCCAAGACCCAACATTGTAGTACAGACCTGATGATTGGATATTTATAAAGACGGTATGTCAGGTTGGCCAATCAGAATGTATCTTATATCAAAATGTAAAGAAATGTTAGCCCTTTGTTATTCAGTTCCTGTCCGTTATTTATCTAACTTCGTTTTCCTGAGAGAACCATGGAACGCCAGGCCGGACAAAAGTACTGAAATTTTCCCAAAATATCTGCATAAAATCGTTCAAATATTGAACTTTCGCGGGGAAGAAAAAATAATTGATAGTACTAAATATATTTTCTTATGAAGAATAAAAATATGATAATAAAGAGAGACATGTATGCTTCATATATCCTTTCTTGTTGTCATTTAACGACACTTATAACTCATATGGTTGACATGAAAGCAAAATTGGTGTGAAGGCCCTGTATGTTTTTTTAAGGAAATCGTGCATGGTCTGGCGTGTATTCACTGTTGACTGCTTAGGTTGTTGATTGAATTCATATGATGGGGGAGCAGTTGTTAAATGCCAACAAATATATCTTTTCAATATCTAATTAGTCCTTCAAATTTGGGTTATGATCAGGAAAATTACTTTTAGACTGGTTGTCTCGTTGGTAACTGTGGAGAATCTTTAGCATTTTAATATTTACTTCCAAAGTGACTGTTTTTAAGAGTAACACAGTTAAGAAGAAAAAAGTCACATTAAAATGGACCAGTTTGCCATATTATGAAAAAAGAGTCACAATAAAATGAACCAGTTTGCCATAATCAAGAAAAAACATACATTAAAATAAACCAGTTTGCCATAATCAAGAGATAGTCACATTAAAATGGACCAATTTGCCGTAATTTTTTTTTATTTTTAAATCACACGGAAAAAAGAAATACCGACCCAAATAATTTGTTGGGCATGTCAAAATATGGCAACATTTTGAAAGCAACAACAAAACAAAGCCAGACTGACCGACCCAACCTGAAAGGAGCGTTTGCCAGGAGAACAGGGTGGGTTTTATTTCATCGCCTAATATATTGTTTTTCCAATCTCTTCTTTGAAGAAACATTGGATCCTCCTCTGCAACAGGAATCTTGTGCCATGCAAGATTAAAGTCAGTCTCTTACACCGACTATAAATGGGCAATTTACATTATGCTATGCTAATTGAAATCCACACACCCACTATGGAAGACATTTCACTATAAATGTTAATTTATCTGCGCTTTTGGTGTTATTAACATGAAGGTGTCAAAATATGCATATGGCCAAATTAAATTAATTGTTTGTCTCAAAGCTCCCGCGCGTTAGTTTATTGGTGCGCATTATATATATATATATATATTTTTTTTTTTCTATTTTTTTTTTTTTCAAAAAAAAAAAAAATCCAAAATTTCACCGATTTTCATTGATCACATCATCTTAAATACAAAAGTTCACTTTTACAAGGATTTCAATATTTTATATTTAAAAAAATAAATAAAAAAAATTGAAAATAAAACCGCATTCCGCATTAGTTTTACAACAGGAGAGGAGCTTTGAGACAAACAATTAATTTAATTTGGCCTATACAATAACATTTATTATGATTTAACACAGTGTTCATTAATGCCATTGTTAATACAGTGTGAATTTGTTAAACTTATCAAACAAGTCGCAATGCTTGCGGATATTTTGCGTCTTCTTTACATGATGTTAATATTTTGATAACTTTCAAAACACGATTTGCGTTAATACTCTTGACCGCATAGCAATATCCCAAAGTGTTTTGTACAGCTCGGACTTGCATCTTAATTCTTATGAAAACTGTTATTTGATTGGATTAATAGTTCTCCCGGACTACTCAATAACATTAACCTGTAGCCAATTGGCTTTGCTCTTCAAAAGGTCAATCGACACATGACCATCATGATGTCCCGGATGTTGTTGTTGGGGAAGATTGCCATTATTCCTGATTTGGATTCTGAATCGGCTGATCGGAGAAGCGTTATGTGAACATTTTCAGTTTAGTACAGACATCTATGATTCTAAATGTTACTTTTTGATCTCAACATGTAATTTGCTTCTAATCTGAAAATTATTTCTGGAGAATGTGAGTGCAAAAACCTACGATTATCAAATTTTCCGACCAATTGAACGCTTTGATTTGGCAAAATAGGGGTGATTAAATTTACATCGTCACTGTCATTTATGAATCGGCTCTACTACTTTGTTAAAATAACACTTCGACACAAGGAACAGAAATGTTTCATTTTTATATGTATACAATGTTTACCTATTTACAAAAATGGTACAACCCATATCGAAGAACAATTAACCTGTATACAGTGACCCGGTATATTGTACACACAGAACTTCACACGGTGTGTGGATGACAATGAATTTATCAAATAAGACAAACCGGCCTAAACATTTCCAATGTGTATGCATTACCAGTATGGTGTAAACTGTAAGCACTATAGCATGATCATGAATCATGCTAACAGTGCAAATGGCTCAATCAAGATGCATTGAATAAATCATTGGTCCAAATTCTCGAAAAGGTGGCTCAATTTAATCCTGGACTAAGTGATGGATAAGTCCAGATTTAATTGGCTGTGTTTCACAACATCGGACTAAGCTTAGTCCAGAACTAAAATTATGCAAATCCAGGACTAACTTTAGTCCACACTGAAAGGGTGGGTTTAAAAATGTGGACTAATATAGGTCTATGGCTGATAACGTAATCTACATTCCTGGTGTTGAAGATAAAGGTTTTCCATAAGGGGTGTATGTATTATAACTGCAATAGCCCATTTGCAATGTCATACAATGTCTATTGAGGTGATGACACAAAGTAGCACTACCCTAGATATATTAAGAATAGGGACTTTATTAAAATGGGGATTCAAACTGTCCTCAGGAAGCACACAGTTTCATGCCCCTGGCCACTCTGTTGCATGGACTTGACTTATTGAGAGCACTAAATCGGGGGTGGGGTATTCGGGGATGTGCCACTCCAAAGGGTCAGGTTTTTTGAGAATAATCTATAGACACGGATCATGCTTTTGCGAGAAATCCTTCGACATGGATCCGTTTCCAAAATAACCTAAACCATGAAGATATGCCATGTATGAATAAATAAAATGTGTCTCATGCTCATGCCATCATAGACATTCAACGGACTTCAAAATGTGATTTCGTTGTTAAAAAGAATGTGATGTTCAAATGGCAGATGAAAGGGGATTTTAAATACTTAGAAATGGGTCTATATTTTGAGAAAAATCCTTAGATATTGGTATTTGTACACAGTAAAATTACCCTTAGAAGTAGGTAAGGTTTAAACCCTGGAGCCTCAACCCCCTCTCACCTAAACACATTATAATAATAAATAATAATAATAATGCATTTATAATGCGCCATCTATCTAGACAACCTATTCCGAGGCGCAAACATCAAAACAAATAAAACAAACAGTTAAAATATAAAACAGTTACATAGAAATCAACCAGTCAAATCATAAGCAATCTTAAACAGATGAGTTTTTAAAGTCTTTTTGAAACCATCAAGTGAATCACAGAGTCGAAGATCTGAAGGAAGTGAGTTCCACAGTTTAGGTGCACAAGCATAGAAAGCCCGGTCGCCATATGAAGAATATGTCCGAGGAACTGAGAGAAACTGTTTATCCGAAGATCTGAGGCGACGTGATGGAATGTGTGGATTGAGAAGATCGCTGATATAAGAAGGTGCCATGTCATGTAGGGCTTTCCAGGTGAGGAGAAGGAGTTTGAAATGGATGCGGTACCGAATAGGTAACCAATGGAGACGCTGTAAAACAGGTGAAATGTGATCAAACTTTCTAGTCCTTGTCAGCATTCGTGCAGCAGCATTCTGAGCTCGTTGAAGTTTATTGAGTTGTCGTTCAGTGATCCCATATAATAAAGAATTACCATTGTCAAGACGCGATGTGACTAAGGCGTGAACAAGTGTAGCAGCAGTATCATCATCAAGCACTTTGCGGATTTCATTTATGTTCCTTATTTGGAAATATGTAGATTTGCACACATTTTTGATGTGGTTGTCCATTGACAGCGTGTTATCAAACATAATTCCTAGATTACGAGCACTAGTAGAAGCCTTAATGTTGGAGGAAGCGATTTGAAGAAAATCAGTGCTAGGTTTTGATTGATGGTATTTGGAGGTAATAATGAGAAGCTCAGTTTTGTCATCATTCAACTTCAACTTATTTGCAGTCATCCACGATTTTATGTCCTTGATACAGGATTCAATTCGAGAACGAGAGGCAATTTCATCGCAAGCACTATCCAAGTCAAAAGATAAATATAGCTGTGTATCATCGGCATACATATGCACTTCTAAACCATGTTTGCGTGCAATGTTCGCTATTGGAGATGAATAAATGGTGAAGAATTGCGGGCCAAGTACAGAACCTTGGGGGACACCGAAGAGGAGCGGAATGAATGATGACAAACAACCATTGATGTTTACAGCCTGCGTTCGATCAGTCAAATAAGAGTGGATCCATTCAAGTGCACTATCTCTGACACCAAACGATGAGAGACGCGACAGAAGGATGCTGTGGTCTATGGTATCAAAGGCAGCAGATAGATCAAGTAGGACCAAAAACGTACCACGTTTTTTTTCCATATTACATAAAATGTCATTCTGAACACGTAGTAATGCTGTTTCAGTTCCATGGTGTTTCCTATAAGCAGATTGAAGACATTCATATAGGTTGTTAGAAGCGAGGTGATGAGATATCCGAGATGATACAACTTTTTCAATTATTTTTGAGATGAAAGCCAAGTTTGAGACAGGGCGGTAGTTTTTTAAGATCTCAGAGTCAAGCGATGGCTTCTTAAGAAGAGGTGTAACAAGTGCAGTCTTGAAACAAGATGGGAAAACAGCAGATTCCAATGAAAGATTAACAATCCGTGTAATAAGTGGAGCAAGCTGGTGAAGATGTTTCTTTAAAAGCCAAGTAGGAATAGGGTCAGAATCACATGATTTTGATGGCGAAGCTCTGATGATTTTACAAACCTCTTCTTCCGATGCAGGAGAAAAACCATCTAAATATGAAGTTAAATCATGTTCATTGTCCAAAATAGTAGATGAGTTCAGGTTGTCAGTAGCAGTAGATTCAGAGTCCAAGTCGTTGCGTATCTTAGTAATTTTTGAAACAAAGAAATTGTTAAATTTGTGCGCCAATTTTTCCTTAGAATTGTGAGAAGGAAGTTTTGGTTTTCCCTTTTGAAACAAAAGACTCTCAACAATCTTAAAGAGCTCTTTCTGATCAGCACAATTCGAAATCTTGTCTCTGTAATACGTTGCCTTGGCATCATAAATCATGTTATAAACATGTTGCCGCTGAGTTATAAAAATCTCACGATCCACTTCCAACTTTGATTTCCTCCATTTGCGTTCGAGTCTTTTCCTTAATTTCTTTGCTTCATCAATCTCTGGGGAATACCAGGGATTGGAAGGTCGAATTGTAATTGTGCGAGACTTAAGTGGTGCGTGATTATCTAAAATGTAGCGGAGAGATGAGTTATATTTATGAACAATTCCATTTAGATCTGTTGATAAATCAATATCTGCACAAGATTTCTCAATATCCAGAGTAAATCGTTCAACGTCAATTTCTTTAAGTTTTCTATAAGAAATTTGCCGTTTTAAAGGGCGAGGTTTCTTGAGGTTCAGCTTGCAGAGAATCGAAACATGATCAGTCATCAAACAGTCGACATTTACAGAATTGATAAGATTATCTGAGGCGCGAGCAATGACTAAATTGATCTCCACAATATTATGATAGAGTGATGATTATTATGATAGAATGAGTATTATGATAGAATGAGTATTATGTGCCAATATAACTAAGGGTCATATATGATCCTGAGAGTGTATACATTCATAGGGTCAATGACCCAATCCAATTACCTCCCCTCCCTCTACCCTGGGCACTATAATGAGGATACAGAGAGATTATGTTACAGCCATTTCATGAACATATTTTTGTAAACTGATGGGTCGTCTATTTCATTCAATAGTCCAGGCCATTTTACACTTTCTCTCCTGAAGCAAAATGTCAGAGCGTACCGTATTGCTGTAATAGCAGTTTACTATCAGGTATGTGTTATTAATGTGCTTATAGCTTATACACTCTCAGGATCATATATGACCCTTAGTTATATTGGCACATAATACTCATTCTATCATAATAATCATCACTCTATCATAATATTGTGGAGATCAATACAACGTCATCGATTGGGTCTGATTGATTGAGGTGATTATATCTCAACAAAAATCTAAATTATTTATTATTATTATTATGTATGTTTATAATTTTTGTATCATGAAGGGCCACAAGCCCGGCCTATATATACAATTTCCGTGTGTGTAATTTTTCGCGCTTTGCACATTTTGAATAATTTTAGTTGTTTTTATGTGATTTTGTTCTTCCTTACATAGACCTACACATACACAATTAAAATATTAATATTTGCGCATTTTTATTTTCGTGTTGCTGATTTTAGGGCAAAAATAAATGTAGCGCAAAGATTTCCACTTAAACAGTAAATGAAAACAAATTTATCATAAGAATACTTATTGTAAATTGTGCACGTCCCTCCATGTCCCATGATGATATGTCAATGTAGTGGAATAGATAAGTATATGCTTAGGCCCCCTCCCCCCCCCCCCCCCAAAAAAAAAGGGTTTGCTTGTCCAGATCCGACCGACCGTTTCCTACAGTCCCGACCGTCTCCTACGGTCCCGACCGTGACGTTTTAAACTTTTTTTCTTCTTTTTTTTTCAAAAAAAAAATCACCAATTTTCGTTAAAAAAATAAATATCATAAAAATGGAAGAAAAACACCACCTTTTTTTTAACATTGAGATATTTGTCTTTTGCAAATGTATTGTTATTTGTGAGTGTTCATATTGATACTTGATACAGGATTTTAAAAAACAACAACTTTATTTTGGGCATCTATGGACAAGCAAACCATTAAATTTGTTGGGCCTTATGAATGTTAATTATTCATCCAGTCAAAAAAATAACAAGAATAGGTTATAAATCTTGTACTTGACAAACCTTAGAATTATGCAATATTCTGACTGATCACATTAGGGTTTTTTTGTTTTGCAACTGCAATGATGACCTTTCAGCCTGGTCAATGGTCATATGTGAGAGCCAATGAGGAATGACAGTAATTGATGGGATAGCTTAAGGTAAGGTCACGAATTTTCCGCGTTGCGGAGAAAATCGCGGAATTTAGGTTAAACGCGGAAAACGACATTTTAATGAAAAGAAGAAGAAAAAAATGCACAAAACCATAAACACGATACGTAATAAAACAAAACAAACAATATTTAAATATAATACTCCGCGATATAGAGAGTCGGCTACCGCTACAGTCATAATAAGGTAAGCCTAAAAATCTAAAATGATGTGTTTTCTGTAAAGTGTGTTTATTTTGGTTTTATAGATCGTAAATTTTAAGCTTTCTTGGGGAAAATTACATCACAAAAAATGCAAAATTTACAAAGCGGAAAACGCGGAATTCGACAGTTACAAAGCAGAAAACTTGTGACCTTAGCTTAAGGCCTTTCTTGTTGAGGGAATGTTTCCCTTTTTCTCCTAGATGGCTTCTCGGACTCCTCATTCAAACCACTTTCTTAGCAATCCAAAATGAGCAGAAAAACCTTCCCTGAACAAGAAAGGTGGACTCTAATTTCAGCTATCCCATGCTTGGGATCAACCAATTACTGAGAATCCTCGTCAGCTCTCTTGTGGCCAGCCCGCCAGGTCATCATCGTAGCTGCCAGACGAAAACTGATGTAGTCTGTCTTAATAGCGTACAGTTCCAAGGTCAGTAAGATTTATTACCTATTCTCACTAAATGGTAGCCTTAGAATGATTACTGGACAACAGCGGAGTACTATCTTTCTGTTTTTAAGGGGGAGGGGGGGGGGGGGGTGTCATAGGATATTTTCGTATCATGTCTGTGAGCCTATTCTGTTTGAATTATTTCCACCAAAGTTTGTTTCCACCAATGTTTGAGGATGGCCAGTGCGTAAAGCTATAACCCTGTTTTTGTGGGGGGTGTATTTTCTTTGAAACACAAAAGTAGATTAGTAAATTACAGAGTGCATGTTTAATGTCCCTTTCAAAGTCTGCAATCTTTAAATTGGAAGGCACAGAAGGGAATATGACTACAAAATAAATTCAAATATTACACACACAAAAAGGGATTTCTTCCCAGGTCATGACGTTTGTTGTCCTCTGAATTAGAGGTCCATCGGAATAAGTTTAGACAGGGTTAGGGGGTCAATGTCCATGAAGAACTATGGTTTAAAAAGTCTTCTGATGCAATTTATAATGTTACTGTATAGTGTATACTTAAGCTGTTTTATGATCTTGTTTTGTACATCAGCTAGATCTCAATATTAATTTGGGTATACCTTTACATACACCCCTACATTTATACATACAAGATTTTATAAAGCGCTATTTCATTTAAATCACGGCGCTGGCAGCAACAACTAAGGTACAATCAAGAAAACAAAGAAATTTACAAATAAAAACTAGTACTACATGTTTTCTGTAATGTTTCAAGAAAATGTTTTAAAAAAAGCTTGATTCAATATAGTTTTAGCCGTAACAATAATATTAATTTAGGCTATTCAAAACTAAAACAACAAAAAAACACCAAAACATGTGGCACGTTTTATTGCACTGAAACATTTAGTTACACATTGCGAACGTGAAGAAAAAAATTTATCTAAAAACTCTTGTATTTCCATTCCAAGTTGCAGAACTAGTTTAATTTCTTTGAAAATATGTGTCGGCAAGGATAGATGATAGAACTATAGTAAACAGTTCCACATTGTGAACGTGAAAAAGAAAATATTTATCTAGAAGATCTTGTATTTCAATTCCAAGTTGCAGAACTAGTTTAATTTCTTTGAAAATATGTGTCGTCAAGGATAGATGATAGAACTATAGTAAACATGAATGGTTATCTGGGAGGATTTGTATTTCACAGAAAGATCAGTATGTACATACATGCTATGGATACATCCTGATCAAAGCAATCAATACTACAAGCCAGTCATTTTCTGATTGGGTCAGATAGACTGGTTTCTCATTTCAATTTATCAAAAATACTGTCATAATTAAGAAATGTTGACGGAAAAATATTGGGGGGAAACAAGAGCTTTCCAAATTTGTCAATACTTTTAAGAGAATTTAAAATAAATCATCAATTTCTTGTATATAATATCAAGCCTCGGATGAACACAGAGATTGATGGAAAGTCTTAGAAAAAATCCCAACATTTGCAAAATAACAGGCAATCAGGCCCGTAGAACAGGATTTCTTTTGTGTGTGGCCTAAGCCATTACTGTTCCTGGATAGATTTCACTTATTCTTTGAATATCATGTTCGTTCGGGGAAAAAAATATGTGTAAAAAGAGGGCAATGTATGTATGTGTACATTAAGAAAGGTGTCAAATGTTTCCTTTATGTGGGGCAGTCACGAAAACTCTGTAGAAAGTCCCGGGGGGGGGGGGTACTCGGATTTGGTTTGGTCGGGGGTGTGCCGCTGGAGATTCAAAACCCATACCCATTTTTAGGGGTGATTTTGGAAAAATCGGTACCCATTTTTAGGGGTTTTGCTTCATTTTAGACCAAATTTTCGCAAATTATCGGGAAAATAGACCTAATTTTTGCAAATTTTTGCGAAAATAGACGAAAATTTCGCGAAAATAGACCCATTTGTAAAAAGTGACCCCATTATTAGGGATTTCCAGCACAAAATCATACCCCATGTTTAGGGATTTTGTGCCCAAAAAGCTACCCATTAGAGCGGCACACCCCCGTATACCGTCTTAGGTGAGTACCCCCCCCCCGGGAGAAAGTCACTGTAATTGCGTCCAGAATCCTTTGGCAGTTTTAGGGGTGTGTTGAGCATCAGATGTGTACAATGCACGACCACACTTGTGCATAATGGCTATATCAAGAAGCGTTATTGGTGAGAATGTGAAATACTTTGTATAAACACTCGGCCATAGATTCTCAAGCCAACTCTAAACGTGAAATAGAAATTTGGGGTAAGAATTAAAAAGACCCAATATAACCCTTACCTCGGCATTACGGTTTTAGGAATAATATTGTATTAGGGCGAAAAATCAGGTCAATTTTGGGAGAATAACTGGCTCTGTTGGCGGCAGTGGAGTCAGCTTACAAAATCATAAGGAAGCGCGCTCAACCTGAATCTAGTAGAGAAGTTTGTTTTGGCACCGGGAATGTTATAAATGAACATGAAAAAGTGGTCTCATAACTCTAACCCTGGCTGAGTGGTTTTTGTGGACAAAACGGTGTTGCCTATTATAGTAAGAGGTAAGCTATCACAAGTAAGCATGATTGTAAGTCTTCAGACTAAGAGAATTTGTCCCCATTTTGAAAAAAATAATTGAAAGCGAATGTTTTACATAAAATCTGACAATACTGGGGGAGTGGGGTTATGGTTAAGTTAATCATTTGGTCTGAATTCAGACCAATGAATTCAGACCAAATTTAAATTTGAAAACATACCTTTTTCTTACAATACAATGTCTATATTTCAAAGTGAAATCTCAACTCGAATCACCATGCTTTGAAACAGGGATAGGGTAAAGTCGCCTATTCTCGGTCAGCGCCTATTTTCGGTCACTTGGCAAAAATCGTGTAATTGCATCGGTCGTCGCCATTTTAAAAGCAATACCGGCATCAACTATGCGAGGGCTTTTTAGCTGTCAGTTTATAACGACGAGGTCATTTTCATTACAAGATTTGGGCGAAGTGACCGAAAATAGGCGCTGACCGAAAATAGGCGCTGACCGAAAATAGGCGACTTTACCCTACACCTTATTTTAAAAGAATGACATTTTTACATACCATGGTGATCCATAGATTCTGAATCCCATGATGTTGACCTCTGCATCCTCCAGATACACACAATGTGTCAGTTTGCTTCGGATGTCTTTCCAATCCGCCTCCTTAAGATCACTCAGTGCACTGGCGAAACTCATAAAAACATGGCTATTCCGCTCCGTCATCAGTTGTCGGTCAAAGGTCACCTCATGGTTACCAGCGATGACAATTTTGTGTTTGTGTGGTAGTGTACCTGCAAGAGGAGAGGGAGGGAGGATGTTGGAAGTTAAACAATTGTATGGTATTGTGGGTTATGTAACCAAACCTTTCAGTCTGTGTTTTATATATTAAAGGTCCTCAGAAAGGCAATCAAAACAATTCTAGAAGTTTTCTCCATGTTTTCAGATTGATACTGTGGAGAGAGATTCATTTATTATTATTATTATTATTGAATCCTTCTTTATTAAGGGTAAACAGCTTCAGTGTCAAGCAGTGCTTTCCAAGCAGGCCCTCATTTCACAGAGAAAAATACATAATTATTTACAATATACATGAAATATAACAACTATTTACATAAATATATATGTGAGTCACGTCAAAATGGACATGTTGGAGGCACAGGTCAAATCTGAGTTATTTATTGGTATGACTTGAAAGAGCACATTTTAAGCTTTGAAATGATACCATGTTGAAGGTAATCAGACTTTGTAAACACAAGATGTCATTTGAAGAAGCATGCTTTTTTCTATTATTTTCTTTATATTTCACCAGATATATTGGCCTCTATCTCAAAACTGTGTTTGCCTACAACATGTCCTTTTTGATGCGACTGGTCACATATACAGGAGAGATACATACAATGCTTTAAAAAGTTATCAACACTTTTGGGACACCCTGTACTTAATCACATACATGCACCGCAATCTATTCTAGAAGTGGAATTACAAATGAGTTATATGTTATCATAACATTCCAGGTGCATTAGTGAAAAGTATGCTCTTCCATTTACAATCCATTCACCCCACATATAAATACATAACTTGAAATTCAGGTATGTCATCAATCATTTATAAGCCAGTAACAATATCAAATAGAACAGCCCTATGGCTTAATTCCCCCTTGACATAATATAGTATAGGGATCTCAGACAAATGTTTACTATCAGTTCCACGAACCACATCCTCTTTGGGGGATCATTTTTGTTCTACTTATGTTCCAAAGGTTTGTAGCGGATATTGTTTTTAGATAAATGGCGCATTATAAGTGCTTATTTATTTATCTTAACATACTGTCCGCAACGGTGGGTAGGAGGATCATAAATGAAACAGTCAATAGCTAGCTAGCCCTTCATATGACGATGATTGATTTATGAGAGATGCACAAGGCGACAAGCTACAGATACTGTAAAGTAGACATTTTTTTATGCATCATTAATTTTTGTGCCTTCATGAAATTTAAAGGTAAATCATGCAATCTTTTTCAGGGCACGCCATCTATCTTCGATTTTGTCCTCTAAATGTATTTTATTTTAAATAAAGATGAAACTAAAATATCTTAGAAGTTACAGAGCAATATGTTTCCTAATTACTTCAATTTTGAAAATAAGTGGTCGGATAACCTGGTAGTTGATTTTCTGAGTGGTTTTCTCGTTTGTAAATAGAATTCCTTGGTTTGATACTGTGTTAACGCTGTTTACAGTGTTTCCGGTTATACCACAACTGTACACAAGGGAACACAATATAGAAGGGAATGCTTAACAAGACAAGACAAGACAAATTCCCAAAATTTGAAGTAGATTTCCTTATAATTTAGTAAAGTTCTGTAATGGTTTTTCCCTCAGTCAAGATAGAGTCTTTTGTGATAAGTAAAAGAGAAAAAATATGTGTAAACATTTGAAAAATGATCACATAATATTGCTTTAAGATGTGTAAATATATTTCTAAACAGGTCTTTGTTAAACAGGTCTTTGTAAGGGGATAAAAAATAGATTTAACAATCAAAATTGTTTAAATTTCAAAGATCGCAAAATAACTGTAGTGTACGGATGGATTTATGTCAAATTTAATCTGTCATTTATTCATCTATGTAAATGCCAATTAGTGCACTTACTTATTTGATGTTCAAAACCTCATGAACATACGCGTTACTGGTACGCACAAATAAGTACAGGTCACAAACGGAGAACCAAGTACTGCCGCGTCAACATAAGTCACCCCGCGTATAATGAGTATCAAGTTCAATCACCAAAACAAGTTTGTGTAATGCCACAAAGGTATTGCGTATTTGCACAGGGCAATCCCTATAAACAGTTCATTCAATTTTAACTATGCCATGAACAAATTATTGAAGCTCCTCACATTTAATGTAGGACAGACAATACAAGAGGAAGTTATGTTACCCTAAGTCACATTGTGGAGTCACACAGACTTACCCTATTTGTTTTTGTTTTTAAGGAAACAACTACAACTTTATCATTTTTTGCTTAACAGTTCCATTCAGTTTATCCTCATTTAAATGTAACAGTATGGTACTGAGGGGGGGGGGGGGGGGGGGGGGGGGGGGGGGGGGGCCACCTGCTTACCAGAGATCAAAAATGTCCCCCTTATTTTGGCAGATTTTTGCAAACACTTTGGGGGAAAATGTCAAATTTGAAAATCAAAAAAAAGAAACAAAGTGAAAAGTGGCAAATTACAAGTAAATAGACCCATTAAGAATATCATTTACTAAATGGGTATAAATGTTACCCTAATTGACGGTACATATCTATTGTGCAGATTTGGGGCATTCCCATGTGTAGAATTATAAGTAGGGACTACTAACCATAACACTATAGCTAAGTATTAAGTTCCATGCATGTTACATTGAGTTACAACCAAGATTGATTATTACCATCATAAACGATGTGCTATTCTTATCGGGAATACTTAAAAGAGATGGTAAAAGGGAAACAATTATTTGGCCTAATGAGGTCAAACAGACACCTGATAAAGAAGAAAAAATCCAGAAAAATAGTTTTTCATATTTTTTGCAAAGGAAGAGCCTGATAAAATGTCTGAATTCAGGAATATTCTGAGAAGTGGTATCCCTGATTTAAATTCATTGGTGAATGGTCTTCAATGTTAGGATTTTCATTGAGAAAATTCAGAAACATTTTTTTTAGTAGAAACAACAATAATGGCAATTTTTAATGTTCATCTTGAATTCTGAAGTACCTAAATTAATTAAAATTAAAAATATTCAACATGACATTGTGTCCCTTTAATTGTACATGTATGACAGTCAAGGATGGCATACTACACTGTCAAATTGTTCCAATGGTTAGCAGTACAGCTAGATAACTGAAGTGCTATATAATTTCATGAGCATTTATTTTTGCAAATTTCTACAATGCTTCATTCATTTTCAAAACATTTAATTTGGTAAATCAAGCCATGCCACCATGACACCTACCCAGAATTTTTCTCAAATTATTTAATTTCATGAATCTGATCTTTCAAAAAATCAGTTAAATTAAACAATTGACAATAAAATTAAGCAGTTTCACAATATAATATTGGATTTCTGTGTTGTATTCAAGAACACTGTGGCATGCATGCATACATACCTCCAAGCGTGTGCTTGAGATTTCTTGTCTCGTCTATAATGGATTTGTACCAGGAGATTACTACATTTTCCTGCTTATCACACCCAAATTAAATTATTCTTACTATCTCTAGCGTACACTCATGGGCACAGTTTGTTCTAATAACCATGATAACAGGAATATTTATAAGACTTGATAGTCTTTTATAAAGAAATAATGTGTGTCCTTTGGTGATGGTAAGGAGAATAATTTTGACAAAAGAGGATGGATTTTGACAAAAGAGGATGTGCCTATAACCTGTCTGGGGTACAGGGTTTCTATAGTGTAGCAAAATAACAGAGCGCTTATAAATGTGGCTACATGCTATACAGTCATCAAAATAAGTAACTCACCAAATAATAAATGTGCTGATAACTCTAAAAGTATATCCCATACATAAACATAATACAATATAAAGTTGTTGAGAAATGTCTCCTCTTTTCTACACGCGGACTCAGTTATGGGCAAACTATTGATTACTGGTAGTCGTAGTGCTAATTCACCGGTCGATGCCCAGGTTGTTGGATAACATGCCGATAGCATTATTGGATCAATACGGCACACACGCTTTACCTGCCATACTCTCCCCGTGTTGAAAAGAAAAATGTGAAATTGATAATCGTACTTGACCTTGCCTTTGGGTTTATAATTTATTCAACAATCAACCATTCTTAGCGTGCAATATCTCAAATTAAAGAGACATTTCCCAACAACTTTATAATGTATTATGTTTATATAGGAGTGATACTTTTATAGTTATCAGCAAATTTATTACCGGGTCAGTTACTTTTTTGATGACTGTATATCAGGACTTCAGTAGTATGTAGATCATAATTATCACATTACACATTACTAGTAATGTGCAGGTTCTTTCTTAATCAGTGGCGGTAAACTTGAACTTCCGTCGGTAGATTTGCGATTTCTACCATGCAATTTTTTTCAGCCATTTTTTGAGGACAACGTCATCGCTACCCCCCCCCCCCCCCCCCCCACACACACACTTATCAAGATTTCAGCTGCTGACGGGAAATAATTTGGTCACTTTTACGATTTTTTGTTGTTGTCGGTACATCATGCCTTTCGTCGGTTACAACTATACCATGCCCCCTAGTTTCCAAAAGCTGGGTACGCCACTGTTCTTAAGGGCAGTGTCAACCCGGCACTTGTTTCAAAAATTGAATTTCATATTTCTCTATTATTTAATACTTTTATATGTATTCTATCATTACCATCATAAGTAACTAATCGTAAGCGATTATTTCCCGTTCTTTTGGGTGATTTTAAATTGTTGTTTTGGTATTTGGTAAGTTTGAGTCAAGAAAAGGCGCATGGTTATTTGGCGGGAATTTAAGCGGAGTTCCGCGCTTTTCAAATGCTGCGACAGCTGTTCGATCATTGCGTCGCGCGCTGAAACTCCCCGCGCGTAATACTAGACGCGCCGCTTAATATCCGCGACGTAGACGCGAAAAACAAAAGAGCGCTAAACAATGTCTAAAAATGTAAACAAAGGCCAATCTTACGATCATTTAAATTTCAGTTTTCTTCCAATTTCTTCACATTGTGACAATACAAATTGAATCTGATAGTTTATTATGATTGTTCATAATAGTATACTCGCTTTTTAGGTCACACGCCCGTGTATTCCGTGAACATTTAGCTTTAAATGGTGGAAAATGTCAATATTTTTACTAAATCGATGTTTTCTAGAAGTTCAAATTTGAAGTAATTTTACGAAATTTCAGACAACATAACTAAAAATATATCAAACTATCAGGTAAGCTTTTACTACCATTGTGTAGAGGACTTTCAGTGCTAGGAGGCAATTTTTTATTTTTTCGATTTTGGATTTTAAACTCGAGATATGCATCCATTTCTAGCGGAATGTATGCAAAAAAACACGACTTTTACACTTTTCCAATGTTTTTAGCAATATTTCCAAAACCAAGCTTTATTTTGGAAAAAGAAAAAATTGCCTCCTAGACAAAATTGTTTTGTTTACAAAAACGTATATTAGAACAAATTACCATTTTTTATTTTATAGTTATGCTGTCTGAAAAATTTGGGGTAAAAAAAATGCTTTTTGGTTCATTTCTCAAAATTTAGTTTATTTGGTATCACATTGATATCACCATCGGATTCCTTATCAAATTTCCTTTTTAAAAATGTATACTTTTATGTACTTTTATTCAATATTCTCAAACTTAGAAGCAAAAGTTGATCATCAAAATAATAGGGTTGACACTTCCCTTAATAACCTGCTATTTTGTATTGATATGCTACCATCTTTAGAAGATAGCAAATGAAAATACATAATTTGTACCATTCATTGATTGTCTACTATCTTCAGTAGATAGCAAACTGACTGATTATACATTAATTGCATTCTGTAATCTGTTATCGATATCCTGCTATCTTCAGTAGAGAGTACACTGAATACACATTGTTTGCATTGTGTCATATCTGTAGTTAATATCTTTCTATCTTCAGTAGATACCAAACTAAATACACATTGTTTGCATTATTATATCTCTTATTGATATCCTGCTATCTTCAGTAGATAGCAAACTGAATACACATTGCTTGTAGTGTGTCATATCTGTAGTTAATGTCATTCTATCTTCAATAGATAGTAAACCGATTACACATTGTTTGCATTTTTTTTAATATCTCTTATCTATATCCTGCTATCTTCAGTAGATAGCAAACTGAATAAACATTGCTTGTAGTGTGTCATATCTGTTGTTAATGTCTTCTATCTTCAATAGATAGTAAACCGATTACACATTGTTTGCATTTTTTTAATATCTCTTATCTATATCATGCTATCTTCAGTAGATAGCAAACTGAATAAACATTGCTTGTAGTGTCATATCTGTTGTTAATGTCTTCTATCTTCAATAGATAGTAAACCGTTTACACATTGTTTGCATTGTTTAATATCTCTTATCTATATCCTGCTATCTTCAGTAGATAGCAAACTGAATAAACATTGCTTGTAGTGTGTCATATCTGTTGTTAATGTCATTCTATCTTCAATAGATAGTAAACCGATTACACATTGTTTACATTATTATATCTCTTATCTATATCCTGCTATCTTCAGCAGATAGCAAACTGAATAAACATTGCTTGTAGTGTGTCATATCTGTAGTTAATGTCATCTATCTTCAATAGATAGTAAACCGATTACACATTGTTTACATTATTATATCTCTTATCTATATCCCGCTATCTTCAGCAGATAGCAAACTGAATAAACATTGCTTGTAGTGTGTCATATCTGTTGTTAATGTCATTCTATCTTCAATAGATAGTAAACCGATTACACATTGTTTACATTATTATATCTCTTATCTATATCCTGCTATCTTCAGCAGATAGCAAACTGAATAAACATTGCTTGTAGTGTGTCATATCTGTTGTTAATGTCTTCTATCTTCAATAGATAGTAAACCGATTACACATTGTTTACATTATTATATCTCTTATCTATATCCTGCTATCTTCAGTAGATAGCAAACTGAATAAACATTGCTTGTAGTGTGTCATATCTGTTGTTAATGTCTTCTATCTTCAATAGATAGTAAACCGATTACACATTGTTTGCATTTTTTAATATCTCTTATCTATATCCTGCTATCTTCAGTAGATAGCAAACTGAATAAACATTGCTTGTAGTGTGTCATATCTGTTGTTAATGTCTTCTATCTTCAATAGATAGTAAACCGATTACACATTGTTTGCATTTTTTTAATATCTCTTATCTATATCATGCTATCTTCAGTAGATAGCAAACTGAATAAACATTGCTTGTAGTGTCATATCTGTTGTTAATGTCTTCTATCTTCAATAGATAGTAAACCGTTTACCCATTGTTTGCATTGTTTAATATCTCTTATCTATATCCTGCTATCTTCAGTAGATAGCAAACTGAATAAACATTGCTTGTAGTGTGTCATATCTGTTGTTAATGTCATTCTATCTTCAATAGATAGTAAACCGATTACACATTGTTTACATTATTATATCTCTTATCTATATCCTGCTATCTTCAGCAGATAGCAAACTGAATAAACATTGCTTGTAGTGTGTCATATCTGTTGTTAATGTCTTCTATCTTCAATAGATAGTAAACCGATTACACATTGTTTGCATTTTTTTAATATCTCTTATCTATATCATGCTATCTTCAGTAGATAGCAAACTGAATAAACATTGCTTGTAGTGTCATATCTGTTGTTAATGTCTTCTATCTTCAATAGATAGTAAACCGTTTACACATTGTTTGCATTGTTTAATATCTCTTATCTATATCCTGCTATCTTCAGTAGATAGCAAACTGAATAAACATTGCTTGTAGTGTGTCATATCTGTTGTTAATGTCATTCTATCTTCAATAGATAGTAAACCGATTACACATTGTTTACATTATTATATCTCTTATCTATATCCTGCTATCTTCAGCAGATAGCAAACTGAATAAACATTGCTTGTAGTGTGTCATATCTGTAGTTAATGTCATCTATCTTCAATAGATAGTAAACCGATTACACATTGTTTACATTATTATATCTCTTATCTATATCCCGCTATCTTCAGCAGATAGCAAACTGAATAAACATTGCTTGTAGTGTGTCATATCTGTTGTTAATGTCATTCTATCTTCAATAGATAGTAAACCGATTACACATTGTTTACATTATTATATCTCTTATCTATATCCTGCTATCTTCAGCAGATAGCAAACTGAATAAACATTGCTTGTAGTGTGTCATATCTGTTGTTAATGTCTTCTATCTTCAATAGATAGTAAACCGATTACACATTGTTTACATTATTATATCTCTTATCTATATCCTGCTATCTTCAGTAGATAGCAAACTGAATAAACATTGCTTGTAGTGTGTCATATCTGTTGTTAATGTCTTCTATCTTCAATAGATAGTAAACCGATTACACATTGTTTGCATTTTTTAATATCTCTTATCTATATCCTGCTATCTTCAGTAGATAGCAAACTGAATAAACATTGCTTGTAGTGTGTCATATCTGTTGTTAATGTCTTCTATCTTCAATAGATAGTAAACCGATTACACATTGTTTGCATTTTTTTAATATCTCTTATCTATATCATGCTATCTTCAGTAGATAGCAAACTGAATAAACATTGCTTGTAGTGTCATATCTGTTGTTAATGTCTTCTATCTTCAATAGATAGTAAACCGTTTACCCATTGTTTGCATTGTTTAATATCTCTTATCTATATCCTGCTATCTTCAGTAGATAGCAAACTGAATAAACATTGCTTGTAGTGTGTCATATCTGTTGTTAATGTCATTCTATCTTCAATAGATAGTAAACCGATTACACATTGTTTACATTATTATATCTCTTATCTATATCCTGCTATCTTCAGCAGATAGCAAACTGAATAAACATTGCTTGTAGTGTGTCATATCTGTAGTTAATGTCATCTATCTTCAATAGATAGTAAACCGATTACACATTGTTTACATTATTATATCTCTTATCTATATCCCGCTATCTTCAGCAGATAGCAAACTGAATAAACATTGCTTGTAGTGTGTCATATCTGTTGTTAATGTCTTCTATCTTCAAAAGATAGTAAACCGATTACACATTGTTTGCATTTTTTTTAATATCTCTCATCTATATCCTGCTATTTTCAGTAGATAGCAAACTGAATACACATTGCTTGCAGTGTGTCATATCTGTAGTTAATGTCTTTCTATCTTCAATAGATAGTAAACCGATTACACATTGTTTGCATTTTTTAATATCCCTTCTATATCCTGCTCTCTTCATTTGATAGCAAACTGAATACACGTTGCTTGCAGTGTGTCATATCTGTAGTTAATATCTTTCTATCTTCAGTAGATAGCACTCCGATTACACATTGTTTGCATTATTTAATATCGCTTATTGATATCTAAAGTAGAGAGCAAATTGAATACACATTGTTTACAGCGGGTAAACATTCCTTTATACTTTTTTATTTAAAAAAATTGTGATGGACTCCGAAAACAATCAAATCGACTCCGAAAATAATTGTCGAAACAAAACCTTTTTACAGCCTTTAAATCACACTCATCTCATTAATCCAATGCTAGATTCCCCTAAATAAGGCACAAAAAATTGGTATAATTTCATTTTTAAATGGACATAATCCCTCATATCCCTGTAAACATCAACCAGGTAAAATGATATTTTGTACAGCAAATTACTACAACGCAAATTCATTCTTCAAGAAATATTCTGCGCTGTCCAAATTTATTCCTAATCTTAGCAAAAATTTAAAAATCTTGATCAAACAATTTGTAAAATCTGTTCATTCTTAGACTCAAATTTACAAGTCTGATATTTGTCAGTCAAGAAAATCATGTGTCATGCTGTACATTAATTTGACCTGTTTTTCACAGTTTACTATATTGTCAACAACACCTTGAATGACAACCTTATATTGATCTTGTATACTAAGTTATCAATTCATCTCACTGGAGAGATATTTTTAGACTTAAATATTTATAGTGTTTGTCTTAAATATGTATGCGACAGTATTGTTTGGCGCATGCTTTTCACATTTATACCGCAGCTAATGAAAATAAATACTTTCAAATATGCTTCTTGTGTATTTATAAAACTATACAATGAAATTTAAAATGACAAACATAAAAAGAAATTGGGTCAAAATTACCAAAAATTGAAAAATCAGTCACTCTAAAATGACTTGTAAAAGTAGTAATTCTTGTGCGATTAATTTTTCGCGCTTTACCAATTTGTACCTGGTTTTTTCATTCATGATTTGTAGCTTAATCACATAGACCTATACGCAAAAAAAGTACATTTGTGTGTTATTATTTTTGTGATAGCTGCTTCTAGCGCAAAAAGCGTGAAATATATAATATGTAGTTTAGAATGTTCGACCTTCACAGTATTGTACAGTCCATAGGAATCTTATTCTGATTTGTGCGTTATCATTTTAAGCAACTGCTATCAGGCACAAATTAGGTCAAAAAATCAAAAATCAGGGGGGGGGGAGAGAAAGATGTGCTTCAAAAGGGGGGAAATGGGGGAACAGAATAAAAACACCACCAAAAAATTAGCATAGCTATATTTTCTTTAAAAACCCAACCTCTGCATATAGCATAGCTATTTTCCCAAATGTATATGCGACAGACCTTCTTTTTTCCCCTTAGTGTAATGCAAACATTAATGTTTTTGGGCGCTTTACACTAAACAGGTATCATTTAGGGGGTTGGTTAGAAGTTTCATTTCACCCTGTAAATTGGGAGAGAGAACAAACTCAACTACAGGATAGCAATGCAAGGGTGCATGTATTGCATTTTTGTAAAAAATACAGACACGGTCTTATAGGTCGTCTGTTTTTAAGGGTAGAAAAGTGAACATCGTGAACATAATATTCCAAACAAATTTTAGTAGAACCGGTATTTTAAAGCAAATCCACAGAATGGAAATATACAATGTATTGTTGGTTGCATGATTCAGAGATGCTGATCAATGAAACTAGTGAGAAACCTGAAAAGGCACATGAATGTCGGATACAGAATCTTAAAATGACGGGAGATAAATAGAACTGTGAAATTATGAGTAATAAAAGCCTGAAATCGAAAAAGAAAAGTTAAAGGATGCATATCTGCTGATTCAGGAGGCAAACCTTATTATAATACATTAAGGAAAGGCTTGATAATTTACCATTCTGTGGATTGGCTTCAAATTTTGGTCCTTTATTAAAATTAGTGTAACATGATAACGAAATGATTGATTCTTACTTATTCAACTCTTCTTTTGAATAAAAGCCAAATTGTAGGTCTTTATAGTGCTACCATTGGTTTTGAATATGAATGCCTTCATGTTATGTGAAAAAAAACCATTCTTTCAGACTCACCCTGTATACTAAATGTTTGACTGACACACGAAGGATGCAGCCATAAGGTCCCCATACAGTAGTACCAACCAAGGCCATCTCCCCCTCCCCAGGATATCTTATGGTCCATCCCTTAGTTTAAGCCACCCAATACAGTAGTACCAACCAAGGCTATCTCCCCCTCCCCAGGAAATTTTATGGTGAATCCCTTAGTTTAAGCCACCCAATAAAGTAGTACCAACCAAGGCCATCTCCCCCTCCCCAGGAAATCTTATGGTGAATCCCATAGTTTAAGCCACCCAATACAGTAGTACCAACCAAGGCCATCTCCCCCTCCCCAGGAAATCTTATGGTGAATCCCATAGTTTAAGCCACCCAATAAAGAAGTACCAACCAAGGCTATCCCCCCTCCCCAGGATATCTTATGGTGCATCCCTTAGTTT
This sequence comes from Ophiura sarsii, assembly GCA_035610835.1. NCBI lineage: Eukaryota > Metazoa > Echinodermata > Ophiuroidea > Amphilepidida > Ophiuridae > Ophiura > Ophiura sarsii. Next base: position 11,138,883 of record CM069448.1, on the reverse strand, counting down.
AAGCCACCCAATACAGTAGTACCATCCAAGGCCATGCATCTATTGTAAAATGTTGAAATGTTTACGCCACATTGATTTTCACGCTTTTTAAAATTTAGGTATCTACAACAAGAATAAAATGCGGGATTGTATTTGTTTCATGTATACATCTATGTGATGAATCTTTAAATTGCATATATAAAAACAAGCGAAATTATTCAAAATCGGCAAGGTGCACAGACAAAAAATTGCGTGAAAATTCCCCCTTTTACGGTGTTCATGACAGCTGCTCACCACTTGAACACATCATACAGTAAGCCTGCCTCCTGGCTTATGTTGCTCTATTTAAAATCTTGACAAAAAGTGGCTTGTTTGTCAACTTATCCGGAAATTTTCAACAGAAACAAGACTCACGAAAGTGTTATAAAGAGGATAATTTTTGAAATCTGAAAAAAAAATTGGTGTGAAATCAACTGAGAAACAAGTCAAAAATGGGCTGAAAATAAATGTAAGTGCAGAAATTTGAAATCTCAACAAAACACTGGTGAAATCAGCTGATCTTGCACCTGCTATTCAGACAACATCAGCAGTCAAGGGCTCATTCACACATATTTAAAATTGTCAATGTGCGCAATTATCAGTATCTGTAAGATATGCAAACACCTATGTGAATTGATATGATTCTGATGCATCCTATGGTGACAGTGGATTAAATATAATTGTGAAGCGCTTTGATCATATTTGGAAAGGCGCTACGAAAAACCAACATTCAATTCAATTTAATGATACAACGTTGTCAACTGTAACAAACGTTTCATGATTCGGGGGAAAAATGAAATATTAATCGCATGGTTTTAGGATAAAATAACTAATAGTTTTAACATGACACATTAATTGATGGAAATGTGCATTCATTCATGCATCACAGTCTGCTATTTATGAAAAAATGAAGTGTTTTGAGAATCATATTATTGAATCCCGAACATGAACGTTTTTTTGGTAAACAAAAAAAACCGTTTTGAGCGCAAAGTCTAAAATTTCTCTCAAATTAGATTTTAAATATTTTTTCTTTAAGTCTTTTAGAACATTAAAAGCTAAAACATATACTGTACTGAGTGTTTCTATAGGTACATCCAAGCAAATGTCAGTCCTCTACTCCTTTGCGAAGGGAAAATGCTAGTAAACATTTCACTATCATGTACTGGGAAAATAGCATGAGTATGAGGGGGGGGGAATACCCAGTTGGCCTCAGTCAGTTCACACCCACTCCATTTTTTCCCTAAACAATAGAAAATGTTGACTTTTCATGTCAAAATAAGCTTAATATTGGTCTGAAATGTCTAATTTCCAACCAAATTAAGTTTTGACTAAAAAGGCAACATTTATGCGTGCTTCACATACAATTTTTTCTCTTGCCCCCCCCCCCCAAAAAAAAGGTTTGATGCTGGAGCCGCCAGAACACAAGTTTCTATTTTCTGCTATCTGTCTAATATCTTACTTGTCAATGGTCCAACAGGAACACTGTAAATGGTCTCAAAACATGCAAATTGCTATGTTACTGCAATCAGTAGTGTACCTCCTAGTCAATAATTGTTGGCATTCTGTCAAAGTGAAAATGTTGGCACTTTTATGCAGTATACATGTGTACAAATCGATGGTCTCATCACATACAGATCTATTCCATGCACCGTAAAAAAACACATCACATACAGATCTATTCGACGCAACACTTGGATTTGGCTTATATCTCATTAATTTCTTGATGAATTTGTCTGAAACGGTTTTTATATCAAGAAAACACTTTAAAAAAATTATCTTAGTGAATTATTTACGCTAATCTTTTAATGAACATTAATTTATATGGTATTAAACTTATGGATCTGTATGTGAAAACATTTGTTCTCACACAAAAAGTGACGTCGAATAGATTTGTATGTGATGAGACCGACGAAATGTGCTAATTCGGATAGAATTAAAGAAAGGGTTGTTTCTTGTAACAGATTCAAAAATAAAAATATTTTTTGCGGGAGGTATGTGTGCTTGATAGATATTAACCCTATACATTACTACGCTCTAGGTGTTGGCAGCTTTCGATTTAACCGGTGTCGCATCGCGAAATGCGACGCACTTTTGAAGTCTTGCGATGCAATTGCACAAATATGTAGCAAAAAGTGCGACGCAAAAAGATTCCCTACTTGATATTTGATCACGTAACATCAAAGCCAAACTTACAACGATTGAGTTTCATCTTCAAATATCTAAAAAAAAGTATGATAAATCCTCATCTGCAGTTTATATTTCGTTTTTGTCAGAGTTAAAAACCCCATTGCTTTACACACGTGTGCAGAACTCAAACCGTCGGTTTAAAATTAAAAAATGGCGGATTCTGCGCAATTAAGAGATTGTTGAAATCATGACGTCACTTTGGATGCTAGTCTTGTTCCCATGCCGCTGAGTGTTACGAAAAGAAACCATTTGAGTTATGCAACTCAAACTTTGGAATGCGTCTATTTTAAGGATGACCCTTCTTGTAGAATAGAAATCATCAAGTTGAAAATCAGGCCAGAAATCGGAACAACCACCTTTAAAATACACATGGGAAAAATGCACCAATGCAAATCTTATTTGATAAAATATTTTAGCTCATTTTATTGTAGATTTAATAAAATAATTCTAACCAAGTGGTTACAAAATATTCTAACCACTTTAAAAAAAAATCATCTCAATTTTGGCAAACAATTTTTCTTAACATTTATTCTACCTTCCGTTAGCTATAAGCTGTACAGTTACCCTGGGCTAGTATTAATACAAAGTCCGGTCCAATTTAGTCAGACGATTGATGAGTTGACCGGCACTGACATACGGCGTATTTGGATGATTGTTTTCATATGGTATGGCTGCATTTAGATTTGGTACCGCATGGTTACATTTTGTACTTATAGTTCACTATGATAATTATTATCATTTTTTTTTTTAAATTTTAAATTTATATTATTGGCATAGCAGCCAACCGGCTGAATTGTAACAACATTACAAATCAAATACATTATTATTAAACAATGCAACTTCCAGGCAGCAGCTAAATCAGCGCCAAGTTGCGACATAAACCAACATGAACAAACATACATAACCCCTTACAGTAACCTCCTAATACCTTTTCTTTTCTTTTTCAGATATGTACAACTATCTTTAAAAAAAATATAGAGGGACATACAAAATTAGCAAGAGTGCAAAAGCTATTCAAAAATTGATAAAAACAATCTTAAATTTGGTGGAAAACCTGATAAAAGGCAGGAGAAATTTGAATCAATAGCCTTATAAATGGTTGAAAATAAATAAATCTGCATAAATTTGGAATAAAAAACGTCTGAATTCACACAAAAACCTGAAAAGGCATCCTGTAAAATGCAAGACTGTTAATCTAGTCGCACTATCTGTATATACATATACTGGAGGTCAGTGTGCCTGGCCGTACTCTATTCACCAAGGCTAAGTACTGAATATGCTTAAAGTATACACTCATGTATTGAATTTAACCTGTATTGTCGCTGTTCTGTCAAAACCTAGTATCTCCATCCGGCCCTTCAGCGTGTATAAAGTAATACTTCCTATGTATAACCTTTGGGCAGTCTGCTCTAAACATGTTCTTCAAGGGCCAAAACACTAATATCAATGAAGTAATCAACCGAGCCTATATAGTGAGCGCGGTATACTGCGCGAAGGAGTAGCTGAGTGTCATGGATTAGTGAGTGGGACAATGGGCTGACGTTTTAATTTCTGGGTGGTCCCGGCGATTTAGTTGTTTTTTCTCTTCCAAAATTGTGATCCTGGTTACAACCCGGTTAGAGTTAAAATAATTTAAATCATTTTCTACCATGGTTAGTCCATAGAGCATGCTGTTACAAACATAAAGTCACAGGCCTCCACCAGGCTTCTCGTTACATTGCGTTTTCGCGTCTGGGGACGCAATATTTTTGATAAAAACGCAGTAAATTTCAAACTGGTCTCTTTATTGCGTCCATCTGGACGCAATAATTTTTAATCTTGTGTCAAGATAATTTTACAAGTGTAAGCTTACAAATGTCATCCGAATCGAAGTGTACTTATTAATGAAATATTAAATATTCTCGGTCTTCCTTGTACAACTCTCGACCATCGTCCATGTTTTCATCCCATGTACATTATGTTTTCGTCGTGTCCGTTGAATGCATACAACCACATAGTCCCCGTTTAACCACTCCGTATCCGATTCCGAAGTCACAACTCGCAATCACAAATTACATTTTTGACTTGGACCCCATAATTTCTTCTCGGACCCCATAAATTTGAGAATTGGTAGATTATGGGGTCCAGTGGACCCCATAATATTTGTACCTAACGAGAAGCCTGGCCTCCACAGACCCATGCTAAGGGTACCAAAATTACCCAATTTTCAAGAATAAGGGTGTGTTTTTACCAACATGAATTCGCACAAAGGGTAGCTTGAGACAATGATCACAATAAAACAGCTTAAAATGTGAACAAAACACCCAAAAAAAATTAAATAAATATTAAAATTACGGGGAAAATGTATTCACATCCTTTGAAAGTCTTTGATTTGCCAAGTAAATACCGTAGAACAACTTAATTTCGCTAGCAATTTAATTTGGCTAATTGCACTAGGAGATCCAATTCGCAAAATTAAATTGCACCCAATTATATTATTTATAATGGTTATACACTACCGCCCAGAAGTGATCGCGCACACCATCGGGAGAACTTATTCTCCAAACAGTTTTGTAAATTTACCCATATCAAGGTCAAATCCTATTTATATAGGTGCCTGGATATCTTCTCATTCATAAATTCATCTTTCCTTGACCTTGTAGCCTACACATTTTTCAAAATAAATATCTTTCCGAGGTAGCTATTTTCTCTATGGGGAAATCCCATGCAATTCTCGCCTCATTAATATTCATGAGCTCATTATCGCTGTAATAGCGCTATGGGATATCCTTGCATGCGAAAATCATCTCCGACAAATCAATATTTTTACATTATTTTACAAAATGCAACCACGTAATATTATTATGACAGGGATCTGTAATGCTCATATACCTAAAACATGGTTCGTGTTTTGACAAGGTTACTGGAATTTCCCCAAAAAGCTGATATTTTGAGACAAAACTTTATTAAAGTTTTGGTTGTAGAATGATACCTGTGGCGTACTGGGAACCAGCAAAATGCTCGGACTAAAATTGGCAGCAGCAGTTACAATTTTGCATACAGGGGTATTCTGTCATATTGCAATGTGTGCATAGAACATGGGTTATAAAACACATTAAACTGGTGGACATGAAGTGAACACAAAGCACACCATACATTTTGTATACACAATTGAGCTCATCTTGGTGAAAATGGCTGGTTAAATTGTAATCTTCCCATTTTTGAGTTAGAAAAATGCTCGAAGTTGTGACACCCCCTAGCGAGACGGCTTGTCAGGTCCGTTTAGGAATGTAGAGACTAACCAAGTCTGACCTACGCTATTAGAAAATGTTAATCACACAATATAAGTTTAGTTACCGCGTGATCCAACATACATTATTTTGAATGGACTTGTTCGAATCCTTTGTTAGACTAGAATCGATCACCCTTTTAGCGCATTCTTTTATGAATGGGAGTTGACCATTTACAATCATGTGAAAGATAGAGATATTGCCCAATTAAAACACATCTGGCAGTAAGTTCGGTTGCATAGTATGGTGGTATAGGCTGTTGGGCTATGTTGCTCCAATAACAGGAGCGCAACTGATGGAAAAGATATCGACTGACCTTCGCAAAATTGTACATTACATATTCATTGTATTATGGAATGCAAATCATTGTCGCGGTAATTTTAAAACCTGCCATGGGCACTGTGCTGCCTCATGCGAAATACGAAATACAGACAAACTGCGAGGTTCTCTGTAGTGTATTGGATCACTGATTTGTAAACCAAAATTAGAAATTGTCTTTTAAATGTCAGGTTTTTCTTGACAATTCAAATTACCTCTTCAGAAAATTACCATGTTTTAGGCATTTATAAGGACTGCGCATCCTTATAGGATATTGCATTTGTGAATATAACAATTAATTATTAAAAAACTCAATTTTTCAGAGAAGGTGTAGATGAGATAGAATGTTCCCATAGCGCAATACTAGTGGTAACAAGCTCATGAATATTAATGAGGCAAATGTCTATGGGATTTTACTGTGTAGATTTTGACTTGTCTCGATCTATTGAGTTTTGCATGAAATGTGGTGATCGTAACATGCAACAAACATAAATTTATGAAGAAGAACTATATAATGAACACATACAACATCGTTACTTGTGAAATTATTCAATAATATGTTCATAGAAGATGGATTTTCTAGGATATAATCACTGCGCGATCACCAACGGGCGGGAGTGTATATAGGAAGATGATACTAATTAGTGAAATTAAATTACCGCAAAAAGTAGACTAAATGCTAATTTGCTAAATAAAGTTGCCTTGAAATTAAGTTGTTTTACAGTACCTCATTAAAGGGTCACTTTTACTTCATTGACAATCCTTGCTAAGGGTGGTTACTGGGAGTGCATTGACATGGATGCTTACAACTTTTATACATGAGTGCCCCCCCCCCCCCCCCCCTTGGAGTTCATCAGCTGGCACTGCCATTGTATTGATAAGAATTCAAGTTTCCAAATCAGGGAAACCCCCCATGCCTTTTTGTCTTCAATTGAAAGTTGTAATCAATACCTTGCCGAGGCTAAGTGCACACAGGATTTCCCAATCGAGAACTCCCAAAGATAACTCAAGAAATAGGTTATTTTTGCGAAACATTAATATCCACCTTTTACACACATCAAGCAGCTAATGTGAAAATAAAAACACCTAATTACAACATCTGTGCATACATTTGTTTAAATCCCAAATTCAAAAACAACCAAAATGGTTCCAAATCTGCAAAGTGCAAATGATTAATTGCACGAAAATTATCACTTTTTACAGTAATCTGTAGATCAATGAACAGCTATAACCACTAAAATGAACAAGGTCTGTCGACCGAAACGTCAGATATTTTATGTTGTAATATAAAATATTGGGCATCTCAATACAAGTACACTTGACTCATTTTATAATCACATCACTACCACTTGATAAGCCTATACAATGTATAAAGGCAAGAAGAAAGGTGTATGTTGGAGAAAAGGAAAGCCAATGTTTTTAATAATTACATAATCGTATGTAGAAGAGAGGGAATGTTATTGTTTTTATAATTGCCAAGTTGGAAAAAGGGGGAAAAGAAAAGCCATGGTTGTCTTGTCTGATAATTATAGAGGTAGGAGAAAATGCTCTGTGGTTTTCTGAGAATTAAGTAGGAGAGAAGAAAAGCCAGCATATTTCAAGGGATAAACATTTATTCGCACTCTTTAGAGACATATTGTCACCATACATAATATCTTGATTATCCCACCCTCCATTTTTGAAACATAAAATATGTATGTGATTTCAAGATCCAAAGGCTCTTTTCAGTGCCAATAGTGAGAACTTAAGGTAAACATCATTTTCTATCATTTAGAAGGGAAAAGCAAGAACGACAGACCCAACCAGAGAGGTCCTTTTGCCTTTAGGAACGGGTGAGGATTTTGTTGTTGCTTGAGCTACTTAGGTGTTTCCTTATATTACAGAGAGAGTATTGTATAAATGGAACCCAGTGGTATTCTGATGATTATTACATATGAGTTTGTAGAAAAAAGAAGGTAAGTCATGTTTTTCTGACAGTTACAACAGCGGTTTGTCAAGAGTTACAACAGCGGTTTGTCAAGAAAAAAGGAACACAAAAGGTTTTCTAATAATGAAAAGGGCCTCCAATCATAAAATTAGAGGGAGAAAGGACCCAAAATTGTAGGAAGATATCCCTTTCCCTTATCCAGATGTGTCAATGTCTGCAATGTGAGTAAATGCCCAGGCCATCTTCATGACTGAAACAAAGTCATGGTAGGCAGCAGAAGCAGAGCAGGGCAGGGGGGGGGGGGGGGGGGGGGGGGTCACATCCACAAATTACAGGTGACATGTTTTTAACGGCATACTGAACCATTTTAGTGTTCAAATTGCCAACTTGTACTCGCTTTGAGCACATCAGTTTCAATCAATTTAAGCTTAAATAAACTCAATCTGTCACACTAGATTGCTTCAGGAACATTTTTCTGGACCATTTTAGTTACAAAAACTGAATATGGTTTTTTAGTTACAAAAACTGAATATGGTTGTGTAATTTGCGTACATTTTTTCTACATGTCTCAATATATAATATAACAACATTTGTGCTCATAAAATTTGTACTCGTTAATTTGTTTGGCTTCCGCTGCCACCGATGATAACTAAGATTATACATCATAGAATGATCCGGGGTTTTCTGATAATAACACTTTAACAGAAGGGGGTGGGTGTCTATCTACAGGCAGAAACACAAAGATCACACATTTTCAAGGATTTCTTACCTAGAAATTCATCAAATGCTTGCACCTCTGACGGAAGAGCTAGGTTGGTAAAATTACCAGTGTGTAACAGTATGTCACCCTCTGGTATAGCCGGTATACGACTCGACTTGGAGAACGTATCCGAGATACACACAAATCTTGTATATCCTGTAGATAAATGTATAATATGATATAGCTAGGATACATAACAAACTCCCACCTGTTTAAAAACACTTACCAAGGAAATCATTGAATTTTACTATGTCTTTCATTGAGCCAAACCGCGAGAAATCCCCGGCATGCAGAAGAACATCTCCGTCTGGTATAGGCGGCATTCGATGGGTCTGGGAGTGTGTGTCAGATATACAGACAAAGCGGATGTGATCTAATAGAACAACAGGAGATAACAAAACAAAAAGAGAGCGGTACATAGAGCGGATGCATGGTATTGCGGGAAAGTTCATGCTAGTTTTCATGCAGACAATCAATGGATGCAGAGACTTTTAAGCGTAAGAGGGGTAAAGCCAAACAAAGAAGATAGTTTGTCTCAGAAACATTTTGCAAATAAGCTAAGTGCTGTGCGATTTTCTTTTTTATAAAATAGGCTATGAGGTATGCGGGTTGTTTATTTTGTTGTTGTTTTGCTAATCCAAACTAAACCTTTTTTTAAAAACAAAAAATAAAAAAAAAAAAAAGAAGAAAAAAAAGAAAAGAAAAAAAAGAAGAAGTTATTTTAGGCTCAGCGCACAGACCTACGCCGTAGCTCATTTCACATACCAATGTGGGCTTCTGAGACAAACTTTCTTCTTTGTTTGGCCTAATGCAAAGTCAATGCATACTATACTTAATTCGTCTTACTCTGTGTAGTGATATTAGAACATACTGTAAAAACACTATAATCCAAGTATGAATAATTTGATGCAATCACATTCTATGTTTATACACTGAGCCAAAAAAGAAACTTATAAAAAAAAGAAACTTATAACATTTTAACAGATCACCAAATAAAATTCTGTGCAGGAAAATGTACCAAATTTGGATACAATATTACTAATATTACTATTAATATTGTATCCAAATTTGGTACATTTTCATGCACGGAATTTTATTTGGTGATCTGTTAAAATTTTATAAGTTTCTTTTTTTTATAAGTTTCTTTTTTGGCTCAGTGTACATCATCATAGCTGATATGATTAAAGTCAAAAAGTATCAAATAAAGTTGATTGAAAGTCATTTTAAAGGTGAAAATCCTAAATAAAAATAAAATAATTAAATATTGTGTAATTCTCAATTTTGGACGCGGGCATCAACATCGATTGTGAAGTGCCTTACCAAGAAAAGTTACATATGTAACTGTGTGTGATGGCAGCTCCCTCTCCGTCACTCAAAGGTTGGTTGTAATTTTTTGGGAGGGACACCCTGTACATCTCCATTACCAAGAAAAGTTAGATATGTAACTGTGTGTGATGGCAGCCCCCTCCCGTATGTACAATCACCCACACATGTCCGTCACTCAAAGGTTGATTGTAATTTTTTTGGAGGGACACCCTGTACAGTTAGGTATGTAACTGTGTGTGATGGCCGCCCCCTCTCCTGTATGTACACCCCTACATACGTTCCTCACTCAAAGGTTGGATGTAATATTTTGGGAGGGACACCCTGTACATCTCTATTACCAAGAAAAGTGGCAGTCCCCTCTTCCGTATGTACAATGCTACACACGTTCTTCACTCAAAGGTTGGATGTAATATTTTGGGGACACCCTGTACATCTCCTTTACCAAGAAAAGTTATCCGCCCACCCCACTCCCTTATGTACAATGCTACACACGTTTGTGGGCACAGTCTACAAAACGATCAGGTTCCACGCTACTTGAGCTTCAAGGCAGGCGTAAGACGCTAATGTAATGATATTGACTTAAAACTGAACAAGTGTTGATATAAGAAATGTTTCTCTTTTTACTGGAGGTTAATGGTCGGCTCTGTGGGGATTTTGAGCATCAAATGGATCGGGTTTTTGAATTCATCAGGACGTTACGAAAACTGATTAAATAAATAAATGTGTGTTTTGTACTGCAAATTTACTGACTGTAATACATGCATACAATCAATCCATGCAACATTCAAATTTTCACCACATCCCCAATAAATAAAGGAATTAAAGATGAATCTAATTTCAAATTCACAGTTAAGGTGAACTTTTTTGGGAAAGGGCCAAACCCCTGCACTTTTAACAGACTTTATCTTAATTTTAAAATGAACGATGCAGCCAAAGTTTGCATATATATTTATACTGAATTAAAATAATATTTCAAAGAAATATTAGAATAGGTAACAAATCAATCTTTGTGAAATTTGATGGCATTTTAATTTAGCTATTATCGATATTTTTAAATTAAATATTCAAGCTCATAAGTATATGTGGAATTTATAAGAAAACAGATAGATTCTATTGTGGTCCTATTACCTAAAGTGCATTACTGAAACACGACGTTTGCCGTACATTTAACTTATTTTCAACACAAGGAGAGGTCAATTTGTTGTGTTACAAAGTAAGTGTTTAAATGTTGATCAGCTCCGCCAGTAATTGAGAGTTTAAGTGACACTTAAACACACAGGGAATATGCAATAACTTGATACATCTCAAAATTCATACGTAAATTGAGATTTCATACCCAAATATGCCCAACCACCCCTACTCTCATCCTTAAACACAAGTGCCGCAAACAAACTCACGAACATACGCCACCGGTTATGATTCTTAAAAATCTTACTACGCCACCGGCTAATCTGTACAACTTTCTTGTAGTAGGTAAATATCAAATATTTGAATCTGTTCGGGAAAGGCAGTGTTTATTAACTCGAGCGTGTTTCAAGTGTTTGAGTTGATGAGTCTAATCAACTCTGGATGCTTTTTTATGTTTACATACATCGGTGCTCAGTTCAGGATGGTACCTCTATCGGATGTATGGATCATCATCAGGCGCGGATCCAGGATTTTTTTAGGGGGGGGGGGGCAATATTTGAATATTCGGCCAAAGTGTGAAAAAAGCGGTGCACAGCACCGCGCTCCACACTAGCACGGACAGGTTGGAGTATGAGGGGGATGTGCCCCCACACAATTGGAAAATGTTTCAATTGTTTTACCCATTTGGTGCGATCTGGTGTTTACTTTTGACCAATATTTTATTGAAAAGCCACCTCTTCTTTTCCAATCAATATTTTGGTTTTTATCAATGCAAGAAAGAAGTTGAGTGTATACTGATATTTTCCTTGATTTAAGTATAGATGGTTGAAAAGTTCGGACAGGGGGGAGAATGAGGGGGATTGTGGGCAAAATATGATCACAATCCAACATTTTGTTTGAATGTTATAGCCAAAAGACTAATTTCAGATGGTGAATTTAGAATTTCGCTCAGACAATCAAGGAAAAAAAGGTTGGCACACTTTTTCCCAATTAAGGAAAAAAAGTGTCTCCTCTCCCCGAGGGAATGTTGATCCGAGCCACATGTCATCAGAAGCCTTGGCAGCTCTCTCAACATTGATTGATGGGGAATGGGGAAGGATGAGAGAAAGGGGGAAACCTCTGCTTGCTATTAAAGAGTGCTATGTCCCAAGTCGGTTCTCTATTGTGTGCACAGGGATAGTTGTATTTAATTGTGTCAAGTGTGCCAACTATTATTTTCCTTGATTGTAGTATGGAATCAAATCCCCTTCACTTCACAACTTTAAGTATAGTGTGACGGGGCACTAAATAGGATATTGCCAAATGTTAAACAAAGTTAACTTTAAAAATGATAGACGCAACAAAAGAAGAAACCATGCAATTCAAGAGGACTTTTAAAAGGGCCTGAGAGATATGTATTGGAGTGCGCCTTTAATTTGTCTTGAAAACCATTTTTTAGCACCTAAGTAATACTTAGGCAATACTAACTACCATCTGAAACCATTTACCTTAATTCTCCATCTTTGGTGTAAAATGTCATGATTTGGTCATCAAAATTATCAGCACCGCTCACCACAGATATTGCTTCAACCAAATTTCTATCAAGCACCATCATTCAACCCTTTTCCCATAAATCATTACACTTTAGGGTCTCAACGTCCCTTTTCTATTGAAACAATTAATTTTTACCAAATTTCATTTTTCTTGGCAATCTCTTAGTGCCCCTTTAAAGACTCCAAGACAGCTGGCAGAAATACTTGCCAAAACTGTTTCAATATAATCAGATACATAAAATGGAGTAATTCTGTTATACCCTTCACGGGGTATGCATAGTGCATGATTTTTAATAAGAACGACAGAATTATGCCCATAAAATGTTCCCATTTCTATAAGCGATTTTATGAAACCTGATGAAAATGAGAGACAAACAATAAAGGCTGAGCAGGCACACAGGAATAATTACTCATTTGATAGTCAATGGAGATGGTATAAAAATTAATAGCAACTGTATTGATCTGCCATGCAGTTCAGATGGTAACTATTATAAACAAGATTGTCAATAATCTCATCTCACTAAAGTCATCAGTCCCCTCGTTCCCAACAGCTTCCTAGGGTGGGGTATCATGCACAGCTGCTATATCATGCATAAACAAACAGCAATTTCAGTGGGTAACATTTCCGAAGGTAAAAAGCCAAGATGATAGCAAAAATGTGTGATAGCCCAGCGATTTAGGCACTAAAACAATGTCATTTCCAACATTTTACTTGAGTAAAATTCAAAATTATGTATAGGCTAAGCGAAAACACTGACAAAATAAAGCATACAGTTTTTCAAGAAGGGGAATCCTAGCTAGACAGAATCCTTCCAGTCTTCACAATTGACAATGGAAAAGTGAAGACTGAAAAAAAAAGTTCCACAATTGTGCACTCATAAACTCATGAATAAACATGAGCTTATTCATGCACCATCATGCCATACTCTCTGCGTTGGTGGTTTCATGCAGTGTTGTACATCGTGTGACGCGATTTACCTCCACGGAGCAGCGTGGTGATCGTCAAATGCTACAGTTTAAATTTGACTAATCAGGTGCTTTGGTGTTGTTTTTGGGCAGACTTGCCGATAGGCAGTTTAAGTTAGATGCGACCGGAAGTGTTGTGACTTTCTATTGCACTTCTGTTCACTTTTTTCCCATGTTTTTTCCCAGTCCATCAATTTGTTCCACCATTTTTAAAGATGGCGGCCAAATAGAGGGACTCGGGAACCAGTCTAAATCTTAGCTAGGTCAATGGAGGTTTGCCGATAATTGGATTCTGCTGTAACTACGAGTGGGGCATCAATGCAAACTATGTGAATGAACCTTAAGCTTAAATCAAGTATTTTCTGGGTAAAACTTTTTATATTGGTAAACCATTACAATTTTTCGTTTCAAAATAACTCAATTGGTTAATTAAAAACAAAGACTTAAGTAGATTAACCCTTCCATTACAAAAACATGACTGAGGACACATGTTAATTAATCATAAAAAAATAAACAAAAATATTATCAATGTAAGCCAAATTGGTGTGGAAAACTTGAGATTTTTGCCAAATCCTAGATTTCTTGACTGAAATGGATAACAAACTGAAAAATTTATTTTAAATCTGAAAAAATATAAGGTTTCAATTTTCATTTGACACCAAATTTGTTGTGATAGCAAACATTTCATTTTTTGAGTGCCAAGCCTGTTTTAGTGTGGAATTCAGTTCTTCAGTTTGGGGGAAGAGTGAGATCAGTGCATATATTTTAATATTCAAATCATAACATTGCATTCACAACTCGCATGCGGTGGTCAAAAATTCTACCCCTATGACAAGACTAAGCACAGACCTCAAATCTCAACTTGAGGTGAGATGGACTATAATTCAGTCAGTTCCAAATTGGCCAACCTGCTAACAGCAGCGACTGAATTCAGGAGGGCGTGGGCGCGCAAAACGTCTCATGGCGCTTTGCGAATTGTATGCGAGACGCTTGCATATGTCAAAATAGAGCGCTTACGCTTGGATAGAGTGATAAAAAACGCATATTTCTCGCCAATTTGGAACTCATTAAACTATAATTCTTCATGAAGAGAGAAGTGTGTAGGACAACCAAACACTTTATTTTTGTTGATGAACAAAACACTGTTCTACACAAAATGGAGGTTTAACGCCGCTGGTAAGGTTGATCTGTCAGACATCTCTCCTTCAAAAATTTCATGACAAATCTTGGTAAGTTTTTTAAACATTTCAAATATATATTTCAAAAAAATTCAAACATTTTCCATAATTTTTTTAAAAATTGGACAATTAAAAGAAAAATGACACAAAGCAAAATTTGTTGGTCAGTCGTGCCTGTAGAACAGTGTTTTTCCACCTTAGCCTTCTTACCTTTTGGTTTAGGTGTCTCCGGATCCATAGGTTCTATGCCCTTACAGATAGTAGAACTCTTGACCTTTAATTTGTCCCAAAGCATGGTAGGTTGATCTGTATCCGGGTCGACCGTCACCTCGGTAGTCCCTTCCTCTTCATCGTCCTCACTCTGTCGACGGGATGATAAAGTACGACCACTGGTTGCTTTCAAAAACCTCCTGTTAATGTCAATTTTTATGTCTATATGTTACTAAATCTGATTTTGGTATTACACACACATTTTTTCTCTCATTTAGGTTAAAAACTTGTCCTACAAATGGATGGACCTTTGTTTCAAAAATGTTCAATTTTCTTTTAAATCATTAAAAAAAATTAAATGTCCAACAAACAAAAGTGGTCATAGCTAACAAATTTTCTTTTTTGTCATCTTAACCCTAACCCACCCGGTGGATTTTCCAACGAAATTTTTTTCAAGCGAAAAAAGCACACACAACAAGAGGTGCCACACCCCGGGGTTTGAACCCACGACCTCTCGGTTGGCGGGCGGACACTCTACCAACTGCGCCACAGGGGAAGCTGTGCTGGGCGAGTGTATTCGCCCAGCTATATAGCCCGGGGCCATTATTTCAGACAAAAACCTCAGCGCCAGGTGGAACCAGGATGCTGGGAAATGGGATTTCATGGGATCTGGGGCTGTAAGGGTTAATCAGGGTAAAATTAGAGAAAAAAAGTGAAAATTAAAAAGAAGAAAAAAAATCGTTCAATAACCCTAACCCACCCGGTGGATTTTCCAACGAAACTTTTTTCAAGCGAAAAAATCACACACAACAAGAGGTGCCACGCCCCGGGGTTTGAACCCACGACCTCTCGGTTGGCGGGCGGACACTCTACCAACTGCGCCACGGGGGAAGCTGTGCTGGGCGAGTGTATTCGCCCAGCTATATAGCCCGGGGCCATTATTTCAGACAAAAACCTCAGCGCCAGGTGGAACCAGGATGCTGGGAAATGGGATTTCATGGGATCTGGGGCTGTAAGGGTTAAAGTTAAGAAAGACAAATTTCTCAGCTTACCATGTCCACAGCTGTTAAAAAGACTTGTTTATTCCATATGAGACCTGTCACCACAAAATGAGCATTAAGACGCCAGTGTACATTAGGAGATATGGTCCAATGAACATGCCAAAAATCAATAGAAAATAAAGGAATTTTTCGACTTCAATTTGATTTTGACCAGGAAAACATTATTAAAATTATGACATGTTGCATATCATTTTAAAGCTTGTTTCCTGAGCATTCTGAATCTGGACAAACCTCAAAATTAAATTTTCCGACTTAACTCTCTTTTCGTGATGACAGGTCTCATATACACTTTTTCAGTTTATTATCTGTTTGTAAGCCGTCCTCCTATAACTTTTGTTCTCTCAGAAAGGGACTCTGTTTAAAAAGATTGTCAAAAGTATAACACAATTTCCAACACTACTAAAAAGAGAACATATTTATAAAAATGTTGAAAGACTAAAGGACACATGAAAAATTTAACTGAAACTATTGTGAGCTCACAGGAATCAATTAACCCTAACCACCAAACCAGGTTTTTAACCGATAGCTCAATTTTGAAGAAAAGTGGACAAATAAATCACCGTTACCCGACCAGGGATCGATCCGGGGACCGCCGGACCCAAAACCCCCTATGCGCGCATACTATATATAAAAGGCATGGTTGATTACCTCATCGAAAACCGTCCACACATGCGCTTGGAGATAGGTTTGCCTGTAGCACTTTGTAAACTCAAGAGCGTTAGGGTTAAAGGTAGATGTTCCGATTGCTGGCCCGGTTTTCAACTTGATTTTGTCTATTTTACATGAAAGGTCATCCGTAAAATTGTAGCATCCCTAAGTTTGAGTTGTATAACTCCAATAGTTCTATTTTTAGAAGCACTGTCACAAAACATTTGCCCATTGAGTAGTACACAAACTGGTTGGTGGTTAACCCCCTTTGGCAGTAATTCACCACATTTTAGGCTATAGTTTCTAAGCTATAGTTTCTAAATGGAACATTTCTGGCCCCTAAGATTTTACAGACATAAAGAGAAAATTATGGGGATTTTTCTGATATCAAAATATCTTGATGTGAAAAATAAATCATAGCCCCCAAAAGGTGATCAGAATATACACCTTTAAGTCAAACTATAAGGGAAATAAACTATAAGGGAAATTTTCCTATATTATGAAAACTCAAGGAAACTTCTAGAACATTTTGATCAATTTATTTGGTTTCTTTTCCTTTTCTCATTACCTTTGTTAGCAGAGATATTTTACTTAATGTATTCTATGGCTTTACAGCAAAGGAGATAAATAGCCAGATTTGTTTTTTGTTGTGTCGTGGTATCACTGAATGTACACATTGTCAGTAGCGGCACCAGCCTCTTAATTTCTTTTGTGGGGTGGGGGTGGGGATTTGTTTTGGCGCACACAGTTTTATATGTTTTATGTTTTATATTTGCGCACACATTTTTATATGTTTTATATTTGCGCACACATTTTTATATGTGGGGTGGGGGGGGGGGTTGTTTTTGCACACACATTTTATGTGCCATTTTATGCTTAAATTGTCAAATTTGGTCTTGTCAACATTTGGTCTAATTGAACCTAATTTAGTAAGAAAATGTGCGCACAGCGCGGAAAAAATTGCCTTTTCATACTAAAATTGTCTATTTTTTTTCTAATTTTAACTAAAATTGATTGATTGATTGATTTTTTAGGGGGGGGAGGGGGGAACAAATATTTTTGCCCCCTGTAGTGCCGCCACTGCACATTGTATATGCCTTGCCTTCAGGTGATGAAAGGAAAATAATCCTGTTCTACGTGTGGAGAGGATCAGTATGTCAGGTTGAGGGTTTTTTCACAATATTTTGAAAAAGTTCCAAAAATAGCTATCCCAAAATGTGATGCGATCAAGCAGATCAGGTCTGATGTCGAACCGAATCAATTGTCAATTTGTGTATTTTCTAATAACATTTAGGCCTAATGAAAGCTTTAATCTTTTGAAGCCTTACACATTGAAAAGACCACAGGTCAAGCACTGACGGATTTTGACCGTGGTCACCGTGTGATCTGGGGGTATGTGGCATTTTTTGTTCAATTTCGTCGTCAAGGCGAACAGCGTAATGTATCTCATGTCGAACCAATCAGAATGCAAGAAACTTAAATACGACGAGTGCATTGAAAGTGTCTAATGCATTCTGTGTGCGCCTTTTAATGGGCGAAGTACGCGCTTTGTTTTGATTCACGGAATCGCCTATTTCCTCAGTGGGTGTTAGCAATCTTGTAAACATATTTTCATTCGTTTTTACATAGATAAAAATTACGTTCAAATTGTAAATTTTGATATTTGCATAGTGTCGTGTGTGTGAATTAGGTCAATACATGCATATGTTTTGTTTCACAAAAAATTAGAAAAATCAATGCACTTGCGCAAATGTATGCTCACAATAGCACTCCCACTGTGGGGTCGTGCCATTATTCACAGATCAACATCAGCGCACGTGCATATTGATTTGACTAATTTCTCTCGGAACAACACATATGCATTTATTGACCTATAATTTTAAAATGTTCATACAACTTTATAAAACACATACAGGCTCCCGATGCGCTTTTTTGATGGCGCGTATCTGTTGCGTTGCTGACTATTTGCAATCAGGCGAAGCCCCATCCAAACGCAAAACACATGGCACAACGCCATCAGTTGCATGCGCAGGGCTTGCATTGCATTTTTAATTAGTGAGGAATGTCACAATAACAAAACACGTCGGATTTGGGATTTGGGGGCCAGTGCAACTTTTAATATTCTTTGTAAAAGATTAAAAAAGAGAAAAACATGTGTAAAAATAGCACTATTTTAATTACACAATTGTGAGATAACTGTCAGAAATCATGCGTTTTACCCTTTATTGTTAGAATTTGGTAAAAACAATATTACCAAATAAAAGAGTAAGGGTACCCCTTTTATTTTTTTCAACAAATCAATTTTGATATTTTGACCCTCTACAGCTATTGTCATCCATACAGGGCGAGTCCAAAAGAAGTTGTACGGAAATGAATATTTGTTTAAAAAAAGACCAAATACATTTAACAAACCAAGTAAGTATGTATTCAAAAAGCAGATTTTCTCGCTCATATGAAAAAAGAACCAATAAAATTGACCCTTGCTATCAATAATTATGCCCGTTTTAATAAAATAACCCATTTTGTTAGCTGTCCACGAAATGCTAAATCCTTTCAAATTATCAATGTACATGTAAGACAGAAGTAAAGAGTATTTAATAGTCAAATGAGATTTAAACCAGGGAGTTTCAAACACACAGTATAATGTTATGTATAAATCCATTATCTGTCGCTAAAAACTGACTCAACACTAAAATATTCCCTTTTTGTCTTATTTTGTGTTCATATTATGAGGACACATCGAGGATTGAGCGCCAGAAGGCCGTAACTCAAGAAATGTTATTTTGAGATAATCGACTTTCAAATATTTGGGACTCATTACAATACACTGTAGCACCCAACTTATAACTTTAATTTTAGTCAAATTAAGAGTGGTTCATGAGTTATCTCTTTATGGTTCTAAAAATCTAGGTTATATGGATTATTTTTGTACCAAAATATCAATTTGCCCAAAAATTGAGTTACGGCATTCTGGCGCTCAACCCTCGACATGTATGAGTAACACTTCCTGACATTGTGCTTGATTGCATCACAAATAACCATTTACATTTACACATTATGCACCTACATGTATGCTCCTAAAAGACATATGAAACTGCATATCATTTGAAGTTTTACCATTCAAATTTACAGACCTAGTGATCGGTTGAACAGTTTGCAATTCTGCAATTTTTTCCTTATCATACCCAGGCATTTCATTTTAATGCTTGATTTTTGCGCATTTAATTTTTTTTATAGAAAAAAGGGAAACAAGCTATTGTTAGGGTGCCATCTTTTGTCGAAATTGTGTCCAACATGTTTCAAGATGTCGAACGGCAAACACAGAAGTGAAAATCCGCAGCGAAAATCACATTTTAGCAAGCATAAGAGTAACAAAAGGGCACAGATTTGACTTCATAAACCCATTTCAAGTGATTCTTCACTATAAATTTGCATTACATAAGAGTGATTTAGCTGAAAGGTGTTTTTTAGTCAGCTTATTATTATTTTGTCAATCTCGGGTTTCAGGATGGTGATTTTTGTTCTCGGGACTCAAAGTTTTTGTACGGGACTCGATTTCCTTGGACTCGCTCACCACCCTCGATACGCCATTCACAATTAGCAGGAAATAAAATATTTTTTTCCTAATTTCAAGACAAGAAAAGAAGAAGCAAAAAACAAAACAAAAACTCATTTCGCATTTTACTTTTTAGGCTTGCTACTGGAAACAAACTTGTTAATTTTTTTTGGCCTTACACAAATAATTTTCTTCCACAACTGAGTGGTGATGGATGGTATTTCACTGGGAAAGTTAGTACTTTTTCACTATTTTCTAGAAACACTATTTGTTCAATTTGTACAAACAAGGGGTCATATAAAAGGTAATTAAGTTTAGAAAATTCTCTCATGAGTTTTTCCCATTTAAGTGGTTTTAGACTTAGGCCAAAAAAAGAAGAAGTTGTGTTGCCCTCAGCGACTGACCCTAAAATCGTAAAATCTAGTGTCGCATTTTTTTTTTTTTTTTTTTCGATTTAAATTCGATCTTTAAGTGTCTAAATGTTACTATTTCTTGTTTGAAATGAATAAGTAAGCTTAAATAAATGTGTATTAGACTATTATCACACTAGAAACATTAGATAAATTGACTTAGGGCCTACATGTATATCAATTTGGTCTCAACATAAACCATTTATTTTTCAGCCAAGAAAAAAAATTATTAAAAAAAATCAGACTGACCAACCCAATTTTAAATTTTTAGCACTTGAGGGCAACACAACTATTTTTGGGCCTTATTTACAGCCTTTGGAAAATTTCCCTTAAATCAAAATTCAAAGAATAAAAAAAATTCAAAATGTAAACACTGCATCTGAGAAAACTCATGGGAGAATTTAGGTAATATGCTTATAAATTAATTCCCAAAGTGTCAATGCCATAGCACTTTCCCTTTTGTCTACAGACATTCCAGAAGGTGAACATTTAGGGCATTTTTAAAAAATAAAGAAAAACATAAGAAATTTTAAAAATAATCCAAAAGTCTTCAAATTGGTAAACGAAAGACTTATCTTTGCTGTGCTTTCAGTTTAAAAAGTATAGATATAATTGATTTGGTATTACAGCTGTTTTGCCACAGTGGTGTAGGAGCCAAGTTAGCTACCCTAAAGGGTAAAACCATGGTTAACGAATGCAATGGAATATCCAGAGGCAATTTTCAATGTGAAATATTGCTCCTGGTGACCCAATTCAAAAGAACCAGGGGCATTTTGAGGTTTTGTTGTAGTGAATTTGCCCCATGCTCCTGCTTATTTCAAGCCCTGCTGAAAGACAGACAGTAAAAATCAATATTTTCATATGGGTTTCTTTGCCATTTACATCTTTTGAGAAATTTACATGGGTCTATGATTTGCAGTACCGATACATGTAGTAAGTATTTCAGAATTTTTTATTCCACATGTCTTTTTTTCATAGTTTAATGAGCGTACATATAAAACCATCATGAGAATTTCAGCTTTTACTGTTTGTTGCACAATAAGTTGTCATACTTGTTGGGGTGTTTATTTGTTTGTTTCAAAAGGGAAGTCGGTAATCAAGTATATGAGCACACATAACATTGGCGATTAATAAGCTCATGAATATATAATGAGGCAAATGTCTATGGGATTTCACTGTGTAGATTTTGAGGTGGTCTCGATTTATAAGGTTTTGCATGAAATCCGATGAAGAACTACATAATGCACATATAACATTGTTGTTAGTGAAAATAATTAATAGTGTATTGCTAGAAGATGGCATTTTTGGCACCAGTGTATAATCTACCTGGCCTCGCAACAAACAAGGTTTTATTTCCAGGGAAGAAACCATTCAAGCTTACTGGTTGCAGTACTTGTTGTAATGAAATAAAGAATACTAAGACGTAGAAGCTGCACTGACGCCCTAATCCAAAATATGACACAAATTATTATTGTGACATTCCACGTCTCACCATAACGCAACGCAAGCATTTGTACCCGAAACTGTGTTGCCTGCGTTAACACAGACACAGCAGCTCAAACCGAGTGGTGCGTTACACTTATGTTTTCGATATGATCATCAATCAGTCACATGACGGATGCGCTATCAAAAAAGGTGCATCAGGCACCAGTACATGCGTTAAAACATTGCATGAAAATGTTAAAATGAGACGCAATTACGTTGTGTGCCCTGGCAACAATATCAAACAAAAATGCCAAATACTCTCAGATTGCAGAGTGGTCACACAAGGCCAATGTTTATCCATGCTTGACCTGTGGGTGTATCAATAGTAAGGTCACGAATTTTCCGCGAAAATCGTGGAATTGAGGTTAAACGCGGAAAACGACATTTTGATGAAAAGAAGGAGAAAAATGCACAAAAAACGTCCAAAACACAACATTTATGAATAGTCTTGAATAAAACAATATAAATATTAAAAAACGATACGTAATAAAACCTAAAAATGATGTGTTTTTCTGTAAAGTGTGTTTATTTGGTTTTATAGATCGTAAAAAAACGTAAATTTTAAGCTTTCTTGGGGAAAATTACATCACAGAAAAATGCAAAATTTACAAAGCGGAAAAACGCGGAATTCGACAGTTACAAAGCAGAAAATTCGTGACCTTAATCAATAGTATCCTTCAGTATTCTTTGGGCCCTCCGAAATGTCACACCTGTAGTGTCATGTCATCATGAATCTGCTTTCAATTTAAAAAGATACATTTTTATATTTTCAGTCCAACAAAAAACAAACAAGCAAAAACAAAATCCCTAACTGAATTTCCTAAAGTGCAAACTATTTTCCTGAATGAAAAAAAATGACAAGAACTTGTGCAAAATTGATAAGAGTATGAAAAATAAAACAAAAACAAAAACGAACAAACCTATACAAAAAAGGGTAAGAGGAACAGCTCACAAAGAATTAAGCATAATAAATCACACCAACAACTATACATTATGCGCACATACCTGAACGACATACTGTCACACTTGCGGCACTAGCAGCCTAGACAGCCCAAATATCAACAACACAAAACGTGTCAGACCAATCTGTCTGTGTGCACCACTACTCCAATTGCCTGGGAAAAACCGATGAGACCTAGCGTGCAGTGTTATACGATTTCAAGCAGATGGCACATGGAGGTGAAGAACCGCTCTACATATACTGTGTATATACATATATCACTGTGTGTGATTTGATGTTTGCTGCTGTGCGAGTCTATGGATGATGCTATCAACGAGTCATTCAAAAACCTCAAGTCGACGTTGTACTTGTAGACTTAGCAATAGCATTTGTACTTCTAACGCAAGCATTCTCTATATATATAGTTATATAGTGGTAGTTGTATTAGTAACCTGTTTTCATGTCGTGGTGCTTAAAGATACTAGGAAAGTGAAGCATATAAAATACACACAATCATTTGAAGCGTGGGTGATGATAGGTGAAAACGTTGATAGCCAATCAGGATTTGCTGACAATATCCTTCCTGTATTGCGGTACTGTGGGCTATACTCTATTCAGTAATAGGAAAGTGACCAACCGCTCTAGTGATGCAAAGTCACTGTGTACTGGCAGAAGGTTGTGCTTCATCATTCAGTGAATAAAGTATAGTGTTCTGTTAGTCACTGGGATTCCTCTGTCATGTGGTGCATTGATAGATCAAATCTAGAAAAGACACATCAAATACGTAAGGTCAAGCATATCTCACAGTGAATACACTATAGCCAAATTGGGTAGATACATAGATTTCATGAAGTATTTAACCGACGTTGAGCCCATATTTGGGTGAATGGACTATAGCTGGTTTGTTGGCCAGTCAGATGATGTCTTGTGTGGGTAGTCTCTTGTGGGTAGATATATAGCTTGGATCGTATTGACAGCTTGATGTAGATGTGTGGTTTTACACGCAACGATGCAATTAACAGGTATAAATTCTTGTAATTCTCGCATTATCTGAAAATGACAAGTTGACAAGAAAAGTGCAAGTTTATGTAAAAAAGGAGGTGGATGTAAAACAATTTTCAAGTACATTGATGAAAGTGGCACAAATTCTGGGAACCATAACACATTATCTGTTGACAATCAAATTCCATACTTTCATTCAAATTTGCTGTATTCAAAGTAAATTAATGAAATTTCAGCTTACATAATCCTTCAGCTCAAAAGCACAGGCTATAAACATTTCTAGAAATAACTGATGAAAAACAATTTTGAATATCTTGGACCCCACCCTCCCCTGGGCTCCCTCAGGCTCCTGTACTACATGTAGTGTTTCTCAGAACCCTTTTTGGCAGTTGGTTACATGAACACTGATTGATGGGCAGTTGCGGCACTACAGGGGGCAAGGGGGGGGGGGGGGGGGGGGGGGGGGTGGGTGCATCCCCCCAATTTTTTCCTCTACTTTGCCCCCCCCAATTTTTTTATTTTATTCAATTTAATTAAAATTAGAAAGAAATAGACAATTCTAGCATAAAAAGGCTGTGAGCACATTTTCTAACTAAATTAGGTTAAATTATACCAAATGTTGACAATTTTAGCATAAAATAGCTAAATTTTGCACGCAAGCGCACATTTTCATACCAAATTAGTTAGTATTAGACCAAATTTGACAATTTTAGCGTAAAATGGCACAAAAAATTTGCGCATTCCGCGCACATCAGTTTTTTCATGCCCCCTAAAAATTTGTCTCGCCCCCCTTTTTCCCCAAAATGTTTTGAGGCTGGTGCCGCCACTGTTGGTGGGCAGTGGCAAACATACATGTAGGATTTTTTCCAAAGGTGGCAACATTTTTGTGTTCATCGCAATCGGGATTTTAGGTAATTGAAAGAGATTGTTTGTTTTACTTGAGTTGGTTTTTTCACCCCCAAGGTGTGTTTGGGGGATCAAACTACCAGGAAGAAAAACGGGTCAAAGAGGGGAAGAAAGTCCGACCGCGCTGAAGCCGGTAATAGAACCTGGGTCACCTGTGTGGAAGTCCCGCCCCTACCTGATCACGCCAGGGGTCAACTTCGAAAATCTTAACACTTTCCAGACGGCTATTGGTTTAACCATACATAACAACTTTCAAGGTGTATTGCGAGGATTACTGCATCAATATTAGGCATGTTTGTACTTATTTCAATGCATTTCTCATGATGATTCCAAATATGGTAATAAAATTCAATAATTTTGACATTTTTGAAACATTTTGTGACATTTTGGCATGTCGTCTGCAGATGCCTGCTGCGTGGAAAGAATTAAGATTTTCTTGGGCATATGATAGCCTGTCTGATTGCACCCTGGGATACCATAAGGAAGCGCACACTACCAGCACCTAGTAGTGTAGTATTTTGTAGTATTCACTTGAGACGATTATAAGGCAAAAAAAAACAAAGTTGACTTGCCCTTTCAGGGTCAAAGTCAGGGTCGGACGGTCGGATTTTTTTTGGTTTTTTTGTTTGAAATATTTTGAAAATTTACTGCACAAAAACATGTTTTAAAGATTTTTTTTTGATTTGATTTTTTTTTTTTTTTTATTAAATTTTTTAACAAGCAGATACTACTCAAAAACACGTTTTCATCTTTCTTTATTGTTATGTGCTTCTTTCTTTCTATTTTTTTTTTTTTTTCTATTTTTTTCTTCTTCAATATAGCGACCCTAGATTTCTGAAAATTCGGGTCGGTCGGAAAGGGCAAGTCAACTCTTTTTTGTTGTTGGCCTAACTGAGTCGTCTCAGGTATTCAGGGACGTTAGGGTTAACAAAGAAGTCATTTTTAGAGATCCAGTTGAATAAAAATTAAGAATGATGTGGTTCTTCTCATGGTATCAAATGGATGATACACTGCAAAAAAGTTGGTTAAAATATTGTTGGGCGACGTGGTTTACTAATTATGTTTGTTTGTTTGTTTGTTTGTTTACACGGTCGGTCCGTACAGACACACGCTTGGGTCCTGAAGGGATCAGACTCAAGCAAATTGCTCGGGCCAGGATTGGTTAAATTATGTTCAAATTCATGACAAATCACTGCCCAATGTTGGAATATGCATGATTGTTAAAAGGTTGGGTGAAACAAAGTAACTTCTACAACTTTGGGTCTTGCGTTGTTCAAATGCATATCAGAATCGAACTGAGTGGTCATTTTTTGCCAACTTTTTGGTAAGACATTTCACATATATGCTCTGTGGTAGTCTATGAAGTACCAACAAGGTATCATCACTGTGCTAGATGGCGGATTCATCTCGATCCTGAGATCATAATACCTAGGTGTTATGGTCTCAGTATTGATTTGAGCTTTACTTGATTCCTGGCTGAAGCCCAGCGAGGCCTAGACAGTAATTTATCATTCGTGAGTACATAAGTCTTAAGACTGTGTATTTTTAAAACCCAGTCGCATCTCGGGGATGAAGGTTGGAGAAATCATTTCATACTTGGTCCACACATCAGTTATGATGAACCATCTCATATTATGGTGATAAATCTTTCATCGCGAGTCCCAGTGTTTCTAGATCAAAACACCCTAAATTGGCCAATTTAGACCATTTTAGCCTATATTCAGAAACGGGTAGTTTTAGTTTAAACCCTCCAACTGCAAAACGATTTTGCACAAGACACTTACACTGCAGTATCATCTTAAGATACCTATAGAGTATATAACATGTGCATTACATTTAGTTAAACTTCTGTAACTTTTGTTTTATAATGGGATCAAACTTGTGTTTTTCATGAAAAATAGCTTAAATTATGTGTCAAACTAAAAACAGGAATTATTTTACGTCAAGCAACCAATTTTAAAAATTCACACATGAATGCAATCTATACATATTAATCTTCAACATATAAAAAATCACCGTTGGCTTTTTATTCCTACAAGTCGCTGTGTGACGTCAAAGTTACGCGTGTATATCACTCTATATAAAATGTTGGAAAATGAATGACGCATAGTATATCAACCATCTTGGACATATGAGGGATGAAATGTTGTGTTTACGACGTGCATCTAAATATTAAATATATCCCATCTTGATAACAATCTTCAAATCTAAGATGGCCTCCAAAATGGCCGCCATAATTGCCAAAATACATATAGAATGCTCATATTGAATTCCATACACTAAATTATGCAGTTTCAATGCCTATGATCGAAATGCCTGAAAGGAGACACTAATTTAAGACGTTCTTGAGGATTCTTAACCTTCCATGATGGCCGCCGATCATGTCAAAATGGACATTAAATGGATGGAACAATGATTCTTTATTTGTTATAACTATCTTCTTTAAGACTAGGGTTTAACAAAACGTATACGATATCGTTATTATGGATCAAATTAAAAACGGGAATTAGTTTACGTCAATTAACCAATTTTAATAATCTATAAATCAATGCTGTCTATACATATTAACCTTTAAAATAAACATAATCATTATTAGCTTTTTATTCCTACATGTCGTTGTATGTAAGTCCTAAAAAATCATGGTACCATACAGACACATGTGACTGAATTGGAATCACCGATTGATATACTTAATTTTCATTTCTCAATTTTCTTTTGCTAGACATATTTAATTTTCAATGTATCTTTATAGCAATATACTTACTGTTGTTCGTATGCCATGCAGAAATTCGTTTTGGGGGTACCGTTCACTATTTGGACATTCAACCAGTTGCTGGTCACATTTTAAATGGTGAATATGTGCCTTCAATGATCCTTACCATACACACATTATGTAACTGGTAGCAATGTATCGGCCATTTTGTTTTGTTTGTTTGTTATACCATGGACTTAATCCATGGTTATACACGGTGAGTCTGCACGGACACACGCTTGGGTCCTGAATTTAATGCCCGTTTTAATGACAAGCAGAAACGTTTGACTATTCTGTGGTCATTAATCACTTGTCATGCTTGAATCACAATATCTCTCCCAACTCATATCATAAACCAATATTTTGTTTTCCAATGGACAATGGACAGCTTACACTAAAAGCAATGGATACTATACCGGTATGTCATTAACATGTCACCGAAGACATTTCAAGCATTCCATGGCCACATTCAGCATTTGGTGGTCAACATAGTTATTTCAAGATACCCATGATTAGTTATATGGTGCCTAAATATTATACTGTAATAACGATATTATATAATCTTTTTTTTTAAATCCTCGTCTTATAGCAGATAGGTATGACAAATAAAGAAGCTTTGTTTCAGCCATTTAATGTCCAATTTGACATATCGGCGGCCATTAGGCTGAGTTCACATAGGAGTATACTATTCGGGTATACGGTGCACGTTTTGCAGGGCACGTGTATAGCTTAAATCGAAACAATGTAATTTCATAATACCGGGTCACATAAGACGGCACTATTCGAAAAGGCCGTATACCTGCGTATAGTGTAGTATAGTATAGTATACCGGGAATCGTGCGTGTTCGATTTTCGTGCACCGTATACCGTCCTGTTTGGATGTGGCGGGCTGCAATTCGTGTGTACAGGCGTTCCGAATTTCCCCTATCACGATTTATAAACAATTTATTGCGTAGAATAGGGTAAGTTAGAACAATAGGACAATAGGACGCCTTTGTACTATACTTTTTCGGAATCCTTGTGCTCAGCCGAACAATTTGGTGTGCCATTTGAATTTTTGGCCCCGTATGGCGGCCATTTTGGAATTTTTGCTTTAAAAGAACGTTCCCGTCACTTTTGAGAAATGCATGGGACCTCATTTTCTTTTAAAATGGTTCTAGTTGACAAGTTCACTAAGAAACTAAGGTAATGACTCTACTACGAGTAGGGCTCGCGTGCTACCCTATGTGACTCGCCGTGCCCGTATAGCGTATAGCGAATACCGAATAGCGTATAGCGAATACCGTATACCGTATACCGTATACTCCTATGTGAACCCAGCCTTATGGAAGCTAAAGAATCCTCAAGAATGTCTCAAATGTGTGTCTTCTTTCAGGCATTTCGAGCATAGGCATTGAAACTGCATAATTTAGTGTATGGAATTTAATACACGCGTTCTTTATGTATTTTGGTGATTATGGCGGCCATTTTGGAGGCCATCTTGGATTTGAAGATTGTTATCAAGATGGGATATATTATTTATTTAGATGCACGTCGTAAACACGACATTTCATCCCTCATATGACGGAGATGGTTGATACACTACGCGTCATTCATTTTCCAACATTTCATGTAGAGTGATATACACGCGTAACTTTGACGTCACACAGCGACTTGTAGGAATAAAAAACCAACGGTGATTTTTTATATGTTGAAGACTAATATGTATAGATTGCATTAATATATGAATTTTTAAAATTGGTTACTTGACGTAAAATAATTCCCGTTTTTAAGTTGACACATAATTTGAGCTATTTTTCATGAAAAACACAAGTTTGATCCCGTTATAAAACAAAAGTTACAGAAGCTAAACAAAATGTAATGCACATGTTATATACTCTATAGGTATCTTAAGATGATACTGCAGTGTAAGTGTCTGGTGCAAAACCGTTTTGCAGTTGGAGGGTTTAAACTAAAACTACCCATTTCTGAATATAGGCTAAAATGGTCGAAATTAGCAAATTTAGGGTGTTTTGATCTAGAAACACTGGGACTCGCGATGAAAGATTTATCACCATAATATGAGATGGTTCATCATAACTGATGTGTGGACCAAGTATGAAATGATTTCTCCAACCTTCATCCCCGAGATGCGACTGGGTTTTAAAAATACACAGTCTTAAGGATTTAGCCTCATTGCTCTTTGTTGCCATGCACATCAAGCTTAGTCGCAAAAAATGAAACACTTTGTCTCAGCGCCTTTTGGCTAAAAGCTATGTGCTATGCGATTTTTTATTATTTTTTTTTTTACCAAAATAAGCTATGGTCTATGCGCTCTATTTTTTAAATATTTTTTTAATAAAAATAATAATATAGTCAATAGTTGTGCTTTTTTCTATTTAATAAAAGTAATCAGATATGATCAATGCACATTGTATGCTTGTGTTCTCTTTATCTCTTAACTTCACAAAGTTAGTTGAATATGTGTTCTCAGTTGCCGAGTATCACCGAAACTGACTAGTATTTTTTTTAATTGAAAAAAAAAGAAAAGAAAAAAATAGCTGCCGCGTGTAGCGCGAAATCCCATTTTAAAAGCAATGCGCACGGGCCGCTGAGACAAAGTATTAACTTTTTTTGGCCTTAGTCAATAATCATCATGTGCATGATATGAAAAAGCTTACGTTTTTGAAAATGTTTTCCCCCGTTCTTCGCGGTAATTAATTAAACTTTTTTGTATTTCCTAATTCCCCATTGTTAATTTTGGTAACGTCTTCCTAGAAGACTTGCTAGTGGCGTAACTGATGTATGCATACTCATTATTAAGATGTGTTGATGTGGTGTTATACTATTACACCTCCCTGGTTGTAGTAAGTACATGGTTTATTCCCTACGGGACGTCTAACAAGATATAGCCTATATTATCATTCAATTTGACTTTAAAACATTTTAGTAACAGAGATTGTCATACTAATGCCAATTTTCCTTATTTTTTGTTTTGTTTTCCAGGTTGAAATCAACATTTTCATCATGGGATTAAACCACCTTTGTTCCAACATAAAAGTCTCCACAATTAAAAAACCTTAATCATCTCCACAGGAGTGTGAATTTCAAATGGGGTTACCAGTATGGGTGATGCCATTTAAAATTTACACTCCCTGTATGGAAGATTAAGGTCATGTTTTCCATAGGGTGTAATGGATTTCAACTGGAATAGCGAATAGCCCAATACCAAGGGGCATATTTCTAACACCATCCATCCCATTCATTATTCTTAACTGAAAGGTTTGAATCCTCACTCAGTTACTCATGTGGCATAAACAGGGCAAATACTCCCCCCCCCCCCCGCGCCCCCCCCCCCCCCCCCCCCCCCTCCCATCCCCTCTTTCAACCTATTGATCATGTTACATTATAAATTTACATTCACTGGCAAAATATTCATGCAGTGCTCTACACAACTTCTTCATGAGTTAAAAATGAACTACACTCGTACCTACACGCACTTGCCATCAACAATCAGGACCGAGCTTGAGAATATGTCAGTGCAACAATTTAAAACAAAGATCCATGGAATTTAAATTTTGTGTTCTAAAGCATATTACAATTCTGCATTTTCTTGCTGAATTTATCTGATGGTTTTGTATATATATTTATGTAAATAGTTGTTATATTCCATGTATATTGTAAATAATTATGTATTTTTCTCTGTGAAATGAGGGCCTGCTTGGAAAGCAGTGCTTGACACTGAAGCTGTTTACCCTCAATAAAGAAAGATTAAATAAAAATAATAATAATAATGATGGAACACACACATCTTTTCAGATCAATATTAAATTGTCTCTGGAAATCGGAGTGATATTTAATTGATGAGTTTTTAGAATTATTTTGTGGCAGAACTAAAAACCACAAAGCCTTTATGATGGTTTCCATTGAGGTATCTTGATCCAAGAAACGCCTAGATTCAAAGAATAATCTGTTTGATCATTTTTCATCCAAAATTACCTAAACTAACCCTTATTTCTTAAAATTAGTATATTTTAACCCCTAAATGTGTAACTTATTTAAATTGTCTAATGGTGAAAAAGTATGCTACCACTTTTTTGTCACACATGTACATGTATACTGCCATACATAACTGCAGGGATGTCTATTCTTCCAGAAAATAACTATTCCCCACCCTACAGTGCTGCTTCCAAATAATTACCAAACAGCTCTAATGTGTACCTTCAGCCCCCTCACCCCCCCCCCCCCCCCCCCGACCACAAGCTGTCCATGCTTCCCGATTGCTATTATTATTACTGATATAACTCCCCCCCCCCCCCCTTGTTCACATGCTGCCGTTTTACTCATTTACACTGACAGTCAGTTGTAATCGAGGGAAAATATTCTCATATCATATCATATGTTTATCACAATGTTACTGAATAATAATAATATATAATAATAACACACACTTTAAGAGTGCCTTTCTTTAGTGAGAAAACCCCAAAAACACTTTACAACAAATTAATTAAAAGAGTATAAGTACCAAAGCAATGTACGATCTTAAATCTACAAAATATACAAACAGAGTAATAAACACAAGGCCTGTATTCTTTTACGTATTCAAACACGGTTTTAAGCTAAACACACATTTTAACTTTGATTTTAAGGTGTTTGGCGCAAATAAGAACCTATTGATATTTTTGGCTAAGATTGCGCATAAATGAAGTTCTATCGATGTGCAACTCATTTCTAAAATAAAAAATAGTTTTTCCACAAGAATCATTTTAAAAAACACTTTTTTCGAGCAAAATAACACAGAGGTCTATGGGAAATACGGATTTTTTTTACACGTTTTGCTTCATAGCAAAAAGCTAGATTGAAATGTTATGCCGGATTTTTTTAAAAAAGATGCGCAAGTATATGGCCTTTTATTTCTTAAATAAAAAATGGGGGTCACCGACTTACCTTTTCCACAATTTACACAAAAGTGTCCTTTTTAAGTGTTCAAAAAAAAGTGCTGCCGTGGAATACCGTGTATGACGCGAAAGAAAAGGTGCTTCATTGATAAATTCATGACAATGATAATAGCGTAACCTTACCGGGGGCACTTGGGTATCTCCCTCCCAGGATCACCATATTTTTAGGTGTCAATCCGTCAGTGCTAATGAAATTATATGGATGCAATGAGATGCAATGTTCCACGTCAAGGTCATGTTCATCTGGCACCGTTTATAAGCTGCTGTGTAAAAGGGATGTGTATGATTGATTGTGTTATAAGGGAGTGTTCAGAAATGTGGTGGGGAGGGGGCAACTTGCATTTGATCAGTGTCTTACCCTCCACCCCTTTACAAACCGGAAAACTCCCCCTCCCATTAGTGCAAGACTTGTATGCCCCCTGCCCCCCCCCCCCCACCCCCCAACTCGGTTCAGATTTGTATAATAGGCGTAAATCCCGGGGTGAAGATGGGTGGGTGAATCGTTGGCATTAGGAACAAAGCCACTCGCAAATACTATTCATCAAGTGAACTGATTGTTTACATTTAGCCCAAGATCACAACATGAAGTATCCAAGGAGAGCATCAGGCCATGCCCCCCCCCCCCCCCCCACCAAAGAGTAAAAAAGAAAAGAAAAAGGAGGACGAGGAGAAGAAGGAGGAGGAGGGGGGTAAGTACCAGAGTAAGGATCATAGGCTGCGCAGATGTGGTGATGGGAGGGGGTGGGGTGGGAGGTACGGAGTCAAATGAAATGATGTGATTTGGCCAAACTTTTGTGACCCTTCTTGAGTACTCAACACTTTTTGCCCCACCCCCCCCCCCCCCCCCCCCTTCAGCAAACTCAAGTTGTTTAGCCCCCCCTCACCCCACCAACCCGCCCACCAACGTATTTTTGAATATTCTCTAAGGATAGGCCTACATATCTTTGATCAACTGCACACAAATGTTAAATCCTTTTTAGGTTTACCCAATAGAAATAACGTCTATCCGTATGGGCGGGATCAATGACATACCTTATATAAAATACAAATACCATACAAACGCAAAGTTAAATCCATCTGGTCTTGCTCAAATGGGACTTTAGTGCGTACAATGATTAAAGGTAGATGTGCTGATTGCTGGGCCGATTTTCAAGTTTATGTTTTCTATTTTGCATGAAAGGTCATCCTTAAAATTGTTGCATTCCAAAGTTTGAGTTGCCTAACTCCAATGGTTCTTATTTTATAAGCGTATGGTCACAAGAAATTTGCCCATTGAGTAGGGGAGAGCGGAGCTAGTCCGCGCTCTAATTTCAGGCTTGCTTAGCGGACTCATTTTACAAGATCCTATTTCCAAATGAAAGCTACGTTTCTTAGCTACATACCCCCATATCAGCAATCTAGAACTTTTAGTAAGTGCGGGAGTAAGGAAAATAACCAACAGGGCGAACTAACCCCACACTACTCACGCCGGGGCAGGTTAGGCAAAGCCCTTACCTTTTGAATGACTATAACAGTTAGTACCATCGCTGTGATGTCTTTAGATTAATGCAACAATTTTAAATGACAAATAATTTTACTTCAATTATTCAAAAACAATTATTCAAGATAAATCCTTATGTGAGATGTATCCGGGTCTGAAGTTTTAATAGTTACTTTGCTATGACCGGTGCAACCAAATTATACCAGTCTGATACTTTTTCATCAGTCACGTGATGAGAAACACGTGGTGGGTGGACTTGCCCAGAGGGCGGACTAGCCCCGCTCTCCCCTAGTGCACAAACTGGCGGGTGGTTAACATGCACCTTTTGCAGTAATTCACCACATTTTAGCCTATAATTTCTAAATTTAATATTTCTGGCCCTTACGATTTTACAGACATAATAATAAAATATATGGGGATTTATCTGATATCAAAATATCTTGATGTGAAAAAAAAAATCATAGCCCCCAAAACAAGTGATCAGCACATATACCTTTAATCTGCATGAAACAGGCAGTATAAAGCGTATCTCGGGGCGGGGCGGATTTGACCGGAAGGACAGCTCAAACCACCCGGGCTAAAAAGAGGTGAAGAAATGGAAAGAAAAGGAACGTAGGAGAAAAAGGGGAAGAAAGGGAAAAGGGGCCCATGTGGGTTTTTTTAAAACCTGTAAATGAAATTCCAATTTTTTTGGTTTTCAAAATTGGATGTATAATGAAGGGCTTCATAGCAGTATAAATAGACAAATGGAATTTCGGCGCATGATTTAATGATATAAAATAATTAATAACCTTAGTTAATAAAAGTGAATAACCCTGGGATTTTCAAATGTCTCTAAAATTATAGAGGTTTATGAAAGTTTATCTGTAATGTCATACCACATTGATTAGTTATAACTGTTTTACTCTGCAAAGTGTGACAATATACTTTGCAAAACAAGACTAACCCATGGTTTTTCCATATCATTTTTCTCTGTAATTGCCAGCCGAAGCCCTTCACGCTCTCTACTCGAGAAGTATAATTGCAGGTTCTGATTAGGTCGGCAATCGGGTATATCCAACATCTGCTGAGAGGAGGGGTACTGCATTATCATGTGCTGTTTGTGCAATAGTCCCGGCAATCGTCTCCTAATAGTATTGACTCTTTTATTACTTACTCCCTGACGACAGAATAGTCCGCTAAAACGGATGATTTTCAATGAGTTTTTGGCCGGTATCCTTCATTTTGAAGATTCCGCACAAATGTTTTAACGTTACACGCTTATACGCGAGCAATCTTGTGCGTGGTTAATTTGAAATATGCGCGCGTCTCACAGTTCACGCAATCATGAATTTAACGCACGCGTAGCGAAAAGAATGTCGCTTTCAAGATTTCGACAACATTTCAGCTGAAAGACAGCGCGTATTGAGACGCGTGCACCAAACCCCTTAAACATATCGTTTAACTAAACACAATTCTCGATTTAAAAAAACAACAACTTAAACATGCGTCTAACAGTACTCTAACTCACTGAAAAGTGTCTAATCTTAAACATGGGATCTAGGGTAGTTTAACATGCTTTAACTCAACTCATACACCAACCGTATGCCTTGAATGATTACTCAACCGTGCCCAGTGCAAGCTGATGTGCAGATCGTGTAGCCTTAACAATACATGTGCATTTTTCGAGTAATTCGGTTGATATCTATTGTAACCCATTTTGACCACAATAAATTGAATACCTGTATAAAGTGAACGCGCACGACCCCTCTGGACGAGATTCACAGAGTTTAAACCCAGGTTTTGTTAAACACATCGTTTAAAATTAAAATAAATGTGTGTTTGTTTAGTTAGGCTATAGTACGAGAATACGGCCCATACTGTTCCCTTTAGCTACCACATTGTAATACATGTATGAAACGTGTCATCACATGTCATTCTTCATTTTAGAATTATACTTTTCTCTTCCCCCTCCCCCTTCCACCATCTCTGGGGAAAAATAACAGATGAATAAACCCCACTGCATGAATGGCCCCGCCCCCTTATAAAATAGATGTAAGTACAAAATGAGCATACATACATGTATGCAACATTTTGTAATTCTGAGTTGAGAAGAGAGCAGCTAATTCATGGGTTCCTGATTTTTCCAGAGTTCAAATGTTTGATGCACAGAAACACAAATATTTGCTTGGGCAAAACACAAATTTTTGTTAAAATTCTCTATAAATATACATTGAAATACATTTGTATCATTACCTTATCACAAACCAATACAGGTCTGCTCCTCCTCCCCCCCCCCCCCCCCCCCCCCCCCCCCCTGTGTGCGTAGGCCAGAGAGAAGTTCCTCTAGTAAACCCGGCCACTGCATGACTTTTAAGAACAACCCATACACTTACACAGAGAGTATTCTAAAACTTAGCTGCCAGGGACCCCTTCCTAACCCAAAGGGGAGGTAAGTAACACAATTTAATGACCCATTTTTGTAATCAACATTTTCATCAAGTTGCTCATCCTCCCCCTCCACATATTTATAAACATTTTGGACATGTAACTCCTGGATATACATTTGCTTTTTACTCCTTTTTTTCTACCAAACTTCAGGAATCCTCCCATTATGGATTGGATTATTTAAAAGTTACTGTTTAAAATTGACGGGTATTCATAATATATGTAAAGAGTTTAACAGGATCGCGATTGAAAAAGTTTATAATATATACAGCAATGCAGGTGTTTTTTTATGTAGCGCCTTGAGACTTAATTGTGTAATGCGCTATAAGCATGGTTATATTATTATTAATATGTGTGGTTTGTCTGTGAAAAAAAAAATTTGAATCTTGGAAAATCTGTGTGCTAGATCAGTTAGAAAATGTGTTTAATATTTATGTAAGGAAATTATGGATCTAATTTTTTGGAATACTTAAGAACTCTAACCTACCGTAGCACTGCGATTCACTTTGGCAAAAAAACAATGTCAACACGCATGCTACAGCATTCGATTCAACCGAGCTGATATGCAGTGTTCGAAATAAGTGGTTATCCGGGTGTCCTAACAACTGAAAAAGTTGCTGGACAACCTAATTTAAGCTTATTGTTGCCGGTGGACATACCGTATTATCCCTATTAAGCGCCCGTGGCGGTTAGCAAAGTCAATTTGGGTGGGCGCTTATTATGTTACCTTTTTTAAACTCATTTATCGTGGAACATGTTCCAAACCACTCGCAAGTCGCTGTACAGGCAGTGGTATCAGCACTACTGTTCGCGTGGCAGTAAATGCCTAGTGGAATCGGGGAGAACGGGCGGAGGCAGCGATCGAACCAGGCTTACTGGTACTGCTTTACTGAAGGACGCCGTGGTGAAAATTTTTGTTGTACAGTGCTACGGTAATTGAAAAGGTGGGCGCTTATAAGGGATTGTTTGTTGGTAGTCATTGAGAAAAACGGGGTGGGAGCTTATAAGGGCATGGGCGCTTAATAGGGATAATATGGTACATGTTTTTTTAATGTAAAAAATGAATCTCATGTATTGCTTGTTATTTTAATGATTCACAATATTTAAATAAAATTGCACCAACATAAAACACTTGCAGATGTAGTAGGTTAATTAATTTTCAAAGAAATTGTTAACAAATATGAAGTTTGCAACCAAATTCAGTGAATATTTTGACAAGTGTCAATCTTTTTTCGGCAAATTGTTTTTCTATGGATAGCCCATCTCCCATAAAAATATCGTAAGGTAAAAAAAAAATGCTTGGTTGCCAAACCGAAAAAACACGAACAAAACGAGTTGCATTTTTTTTATTAATATTTTTCAACTCCGAAAATTTCATAATTTTTGACATATTTTGTCCCAAAGATGTAGAAATAAATTCTATGA
Organism: Ophiura sarsii; assembly: GCA_035610835.1. Classification (NCBI taxonomy): domain Eukaryota; kingdom Metazoa; phylum Echinodermata; class Ophiuroidea; order Amphilepidida; family Ophiuridae; genus Ophiura; species Ophiura sarsii. The sequence goes on along the minus strand of CM069448.1, from coordinate 11,101,035 downwards.
AATGTTTTGAATTCCAATTTATCAAATGTAAGTCAAAAATATTGTGTTTATACATTCCATGTATAAATTGCACTTTTTGTCGAAGCCCGGTATAGGGAAAAAAAAGAAAGAACAAAATCCTCCCTATCGACCGACCCACAATTTTTTTTTCTCTGGAGGGCAACCAAACATTTTTTGTTTAGCCTAATTTCTGCACTATTTTACCATATTATTTCGAAGCTAGCTTTTAATTTGCAATGTTGCTACCGCCCAAAATATTACTATTGAGCCACAAAGAAACCTGTCATGGCTTATTACACATACAGAATGAGTCACTAAAAACTGCAATAGTGGGAAGAAGGCATCTTGTTTTCAAAACCTTGTTGAAGTTTTTAAAAATGTTGCAAGATTGATATAGTTGTTCCTAACTTTATGTGAAAAAATGAAGTTAATCGCAATTTCTGTTTGTCTTCGGTGAACCTTTTGCTGCACAACCCAATTTACTTGTTTGTCCACGAGCATAGTGATTTTCAATTAAAATTGCACACATTTGATTATCCCGCCAACAAAAATTTGGAATAATTTCTTTTTTATTCAAATCTAGAGCATTATAAGGAATGCATTGCATGGGTTATGTAAATTGATTATTTTATCTCCAATGTTAACAAGAAATGAAGCATCAAATTCCAATTACATCACAAATTTACTTGAATTTTCAATTGTTAATGAGAGACGCATTTTGCAATCTGATGTCTGTTTTGGGTGTTACGTGGACAAGCGTGTGAAATGGTGCATGGGTAAAAAGGTTCACCAAAGGCAAACAAAAAATGTGATTGACTTCATTTTTTCACATAAGTAACAAATATGTTATTCTTATAACGTTTGCAAAATGTCAAACATCAACTTGGATTTGAAAACAAGATGGCTTCTGTCCACTATTGCAGGTTTTTTTGACTCGCCCTATATTCTGTATCAACTTGGAAATGAGTTAAAATCATGTGGATACAATGCACGGATGTTACATTCTTAGTTTGCTTGCTGATTATCGCGTCCTTGTAAATGTGGTTCCCGTGATAAATTGTCGGTTAATGATCCACAAAAATGCCACTCTATCTCGACTGGTTTGATGGATTGTCTTGTCTGGTAATTAGCACGGTCATGACGGTTGGTATCGTCTTGTCTGGTAATTAGCACGGTCATGACGGTCGGTATCGTCTTGTCTGGTAATTAGCATGGTCATGACGGTCGGTATTGTCTTGTCTGGTAATTAGCACGGTCATAACTCTGTCGGTATGGTCTTGTCTGGTAATTAGCACGGTCATGACGGTCGGTATCGTCTTGTCTGGTAATTAGCATGGTCATGACGGTCGGTATTGTCTTGTCTGGTAATTAGCACGGTCATGACGGTCGGTATTGTCTTGTCTGGTAATTAGAACGGTCATAACTCTGTCGGTATGGTCTTGTCTGGTAATTAGCACGGTCATGACGGTCGGTATCGTCTTGTCTGGTAATTAGCATGGTCATGACGGTCGGTATTGTCTTGTCTGGTAATTAGAACGGTCATAACTCTGTCGGTATGGTCTTGTCTGGTAATTAGCACGGTCATGACGGTCGGTATCGTCTTGTCTGGTAATTAGCATGGTCATGACGGTCGGTATTGTCTTGTCTGGTAATTAGCACGGTCATGACGGTCGGTATTGTCTTGTCTGGTAATTAGAACGGTCATGACTGTCGGTATGGTCTTGTCTGGTAATTAGCACGGTCATGACGGTCGGTATCGTCTTGTCTGGTAATTAGCATGGTCATGACGGTCGGTATTGTCTTGTCTGGTAATTAGAACGGTCATGACTGTCGGTATGGTCTTGTCTGGTAATTAGCACGGTCATGACGGTCGGTATCGTCTTGTCTGGTAATTAGCACGGTCATGACGGTCGGTATCGTCTTGTCTGGTAATTAGCACGGTCATGACGGTCGATATCGTCTTGGCTGGTAATTAGCATGGTCATGACGGTCGGTATTGTCTTGTCTGGTAATTAGCATGGTCATGACGGTCGGTATTGTCTTGTCTGGTAATTAGAACGGTCATGACTGTCGGTATGGTCTTGTCTGGTAATTAACACGGTCATGACGGTCGGTATCGTCTTGTCTGGTAATTAGCACGGTCATTACGGTCGGTTAGGTATTTCATTGTCTTCTGTGTTCCTCCTCGATGTTTGCGGACAACCTGACATTTTTGTTATGGTTGTCTGCTGGACAACCTGATTTCTTTCCTTATTTCTAACACTGCTGATAGTGATGTGTGTATGTAATCGCTGTCCAGGCTAGCATTGGCAGGTTGGCTGAGTGGTAAGGGCGGCGGCGCGGTGATCGGAGGGTCCGAGGGTTGAATCCCGGGGGTTTCGCGGTGATTATTTGGGTAACAAAATCAAAAAACAAAGCCTGGCTGGTAAGGGTTAATTTGAGACATTACACACATGAAGATTGACTGAATATTAACACCTTGTCCAAAACAAACCTAAACAAAGTGCAATTTTCATCTTTGCGGTTGTTCTTCCAAAATGCGGGACAGAGTGACAGGTATGCATAGGATGTATTGATCAATGGAAAACAACCCCGGTCCACATCCGACATCTAGCGGCGAGTTGTTACTACCGGAAAATCAATAATCTGTCTATTGCGATACCAAGACTGCATGTTGCACAAATGTACTCAAAATCTGCCTATTGCGATACCAAGACTGCATGTTGCAAAACTGCACAAATGTACTCTGTTTTGGTCTTGGATTTTTTTCTTCTTCACAATTTCATAATTTGATATTATTATGTTGGAGCTATAGTTTTTGGAATTATGAGTTACTATTTTGAGTACTGTATAACATTTGTGGTATCAATTGAAATAAATGTATTTATCTACCTTGTAACTTTATATAGTTCATTTCATTTTTTATTGAAATGAGAAAATGGCGTTGCGGGATCAAGCTGGGGAAGATTCTTGTTCCCTTTGCGAGCTTATAAATTGTACTGCCCATGCACTGATCTCTCTTTGGATCATGAGCAAAATTGTTGTACAGGTTCACATTTCTTATACAGACTGAACTGATTAAATGGTCTATGATAAATCTAATTTGGTATAATTATGTTGGTTAATATGGCAGAAAAATGGTGTCAGAAGTGGGATGCTAAAGATGGCGGTAAAAAGAAAAACCACACGCCGGGATTTATTTAACTTAAGCTTATTTATGCAATGGGTGAATATGTCGGCTACATTCTGATTTACCACTAAAGATCAGTCATCCATCATTTTCTGCATGATAAATTGCATGATCGTTGGGCAAACAAACTCTTCACTTCTGAAAGTAGTATGTGATTGTACATAATCTTGCAACTTGTAATATTTCAAATTTCTTAATTTTCATAATTTCTTGGCAATCTTAGACAATGTAAGGTGTTTGGTGGCAAATACAGTATCAAAATGTAACCAATCAAATTCTTTAAAGATCTACAACCCCATTTCATCAAAACACAATCAGATTCAAGATAATAATATAATAACTTCTCTGATGAGTGCTTTTTTAAGTCTTTATAGGACAGAGTTTGCAATAGGTGTCAGAAGTGGGATACGTATATTTAGAATGATAGCTTTGAATCAATTGAAATTCACATTTTCAATCCTGTACAGTTAACTTTCGTGTACACCTTTATTTTGAATTTTACAGCAACTGATGGTATAAAGTGCAGAGTTTAAGCAGTAAAGTAAAACTGACGGAAACTTGTTGACATATTATGTACACATAATAAAAATAGCAATTGTTTCGAAATGGCATCTACTCCACAGTGCATAAAAATACCTCAATATCAGAGACATGTCATATGGCAAATTTCAAGATGCAGATCTATCATGTAGGTTACTTTAAGAAATATATCCCAATTCCAGAGACCATTCCAGGGCCCTATTTCATAAAAATGTAAGATATTCTTATGTTATACTTTTAAATTCTTATTAAATCCTGAAAATTCTTCTAAAATCCTGAAGTCTTCTATAAAGATTCTTATCTTCTATTTCATAAAACAACTTAAAAAGATTCCTTACAAAAAATTCTATCAAAACCTTGAAGTTGTATAAATAAATAACCTGGAAAATGTAATGAAAACCCGCTAAGTTGCATTAAATCCTGTGAAAAAAACTAGCGCAGAAGAGCACGTGTCGGACTCAAAAGTGATCAAAAACAGATTTCCACAAGGTTTCACACAGGAAACCGCTATTTTTTTTTCTGAAATTAGGACCAAATACAATTTTTATTTGTTTCTCCAGTACTATATGTATGGAAATAGAATATGGTTCTATGGTTTGAAAGAGGATATTATTAGCTTCACCCTGATATCGATTATTAGGGTTTTTTAGCTGTATTTTCTTATGGCAAATTATGTGTAAACGGTCGGTGTTTTGAGATTATTTTGGTGCGTTTACAATAGAAATTGAACCATAGAAACTGAGCGTGAAGTATGAATATTTGAAAAGGAACCAAACGTTTTCATATGAATTACAAAAATCTTCAACTACTGCATATCCTTTTAAGTTAAGAAGGAACTTAAAAAGGATATTCATGGCAAAGCGGTCTCATTTGCTCTATGCATGCACATCACCATGTATTGGCTATTGAGCTATTTTCATATTTTTGCACAAAATTGGTTGCTGAATGAAAAGGAATGCTTGCCGTATTGCATCGCAATATGCACCTTAAAAATCATCAACTGCGACACAACTTTCAAAGGCTGGTGCAAAATTGATATACACGTTTTTGCAGCCCTGAATCAAGTTGCTATTTTGATTCACCTAAAATTGCGGCTTGACTTGAAGGAATTGCACCTTGACCTCAAAAGTAAGGTGCAATTTTACACCTCAAGACAAAATTGATTGCACTGGTTGCATGCCACTCTGTATGTTTCTTAATAACATTTCAAAGAAACTGATGGTAAAATATCGCTGGACAAACGTGCACAAGTTGACCATTCACCTTGGATTCCTCCATATTGTGTGTACAACTTGGTGCATTGTTACGCACGGTACACATAAAAACTTCACGAGTCTCCCATTTATCTTTGTTTATTGCACCTGCACATCGGCAAAACTTGAATGATGCCTATCCTTGGACAAGCTGAGTGAAGCTTATTAGGATGTTGTATACATTGAAGAAAATTGAAGGTATGATTACCAGGCCTACTACTACACTTTTTTACATATAGTAGAGCGATGTTGATCGTGGATGGCAACGCCACCGTGAAAATACATTGAATTTTCTGTAGTCAATGAATCGATGACATATTACACCAATGTACTATATTCAGCGAAATTATTTTACACAATCACGGGCTGAGATAATTATTTCTTTTAAAATATGACACTTCAACAAATCTCACACCCTAGTGGTTCTTGATAATATTTATAAGATCCTATGAACTTATTTTGGTTACTTTTACTTAAGAACAGTGTCTATATGGGAGCCGTCGCTCTACTAAATAAGGCAGGGGTTCTCAACCTGGGGGTCGTTTGGGGTTTTCCAGGGGGTAATGAAGGGGTCATAAATATAGCTTTTAGGGAACCGTTTTACATTTCGCTCTAAAAAGACTTAAGAAAAACCCTAAAGAAACGTTCAAATATGCAAAATTTCCTGCTCGCTACGCTGGCATCATTACTAAGCAGTTTCAGTCAATAAATCGAGCTGGGTTTTTTCTTCTTTAATTTTTGTTTTGGGGGTCACGGTACTGACCAAGAATGTCAAAAGGGGTCGTCTGCCAAAGGTTGAGAACCACTGAAATAAGGCATAATCTGGTAATGCACTTTGCAACCCCGGCCCTTGGAGACCCAGGACATGGTGGGGACTGTACATGGATATATGTACAGAAAACGTTGCCCGGCTATGCGGGGGAGTGTACAGGGATGTACAAAGTGTGTCCCCGCTAGCCGGGACATACATCACTGAAAAAATGAGCCGGGGTCGGGGAAGTTATAACCTGGCAAATTGTCATGATTTAGACTAGAGTTGGCACTACATGTACTGAATTTATGTTCAAATGAGTACAAAGGTTATATAACACTGGTTAATCTATAAAGATATAAGACTTGGTTGGTTCTTTTCCGGGGGGGGGGGGGGGGGCACTCGGATTTGGTTTGGTCGGGGGTGTGCCGCTGGAGATTCAAAACCCCAGCGCTAATTTTGGTTACTATTTATAACTTTTCCTGTCCTGTCATTTTAAATGGGTAAGGGTAGTACAGGAAACCCATACGTTGGTGTGTTTTTTTTGTTTTTTTTCCCCCTACCAACTTAGGATGGGGACAGATAGTGAAACATGCAAAATACCCTATGATGAATAATACCAACTGATGACAAATATCACTAAGTATGATTTGTTGTACTAGGGTAAGGGTAAGCCAGGGGTATGCCACTGAGCTTGCCGATCGGGTCCACTTTTAAATTGAACTTAGTCAGCATAGAATTGGTGGCGCTATACCGATCAGGCGTGATTGCAGACGTGATTGTAGCAGACGACGCAACGCTGGCCACGCGTCTCTCAGACGACCCAATTTGGCAACAGGAGTCCCGGACAGGAGTGCACCATTTTGAATTATTTTTAACAGTCATCGCCCGGTTAACGATAAAAATCCTTCTAATTATGATGTATTTGTCAAAATGATCGGTTTAAAATTCGCGATTACGTGTAATATTCACTACGAATTCAAAATTTAAGTTTCGCGTGGCCACCGTCGTCTGTTTAAATCTACAGCGCCCCCAAACCTATGCTGACTAACATGCCGTTTAATGCAGTTAAACCTGGTTAAACATTGTTAAACGCGTTAAACGCCGGTCACCGACGCATTCCAGACGATTATCATAATTTATTCAAAAGGACCGTTTTCGCTACGTACGTTAGTATACGACTTTCCTATCCCAAAGTTAATAGTATCCCTGGGTAAGCCTCAAAAAGCTAATAAAAAGCACTAAGAAATTGTTAGATTTTTCGCAAAACAAGACACTGGGATATTGAATGCACCGGTAAACAACCACGACAAGATCACAGACATACGGGATAAACAGCGGGTAAAACATAATCATAACACATTGAAAAGGTATGAAATTACCTTCGGCTTGTCGGCTCGGGACGGCTCATTTAGAAATTCGGTCTGTTTACATTTTTTTCTTTTCCTGGATTAGTAGTGATTCTAGAATATCTTATTTAAAAACGATTTCTTCTGAGAATCTGCTTGAGTTGTAAATGTTGGTTGACTTGTTAATCAGAACTTGGTATGAAATACAAATGTTATGTTGTCGAGTAAAAGACGAGTATAGTCTTTGTTGCTTACTGATCAAAATTAAGTCGCCCAAGCCCAATTTTCCAAGCATTTTCTTATTTTCAGAAACACCTTGATAAGAAGAAAAGTATAAATAGCGCCCTCACACTGTCCTATTGCTATCTACTGAAGATAGCAGTATTATTAGCAAATAAATTAAAACTAGTATTTTAGGTGGTTATATATGGAAAACCTGATCGGGTTACTATTCTTAATAAAAACCGACATTTGTGACTGGTTCTTTTAAACAACTATCAAGACATCAAGATTTTATTATTTATTTTCAACGCGAAACAGTCCGGCGCAGAACGGTGGATTACAGAGTGAGTCAAAAAGACTGCAATAGTGGAAAGAAGCCATTTTGTTTTCAAAACCAAAATGAATTTTAAAACTTTTTAAACGTTGCAAGAATGATGTATTTAATCCTAACTTTGTGTGAAAAAATGAAGTCGACCGCATTTTTCGTTTGTCTTTGGTGACCCTCTTTGCTGCACAACCAAATTTACCTGTTTGTCCACGAGCACAGTGATTTTCATTGGAAATGGCACACATTGCATTTTCATATTTGAATATCCCGCCAAAAACAAAAATGGAAAATTTCAAGTTTTTTATTAAAATTTAGAACATTATACGCTTTCATAGCATGGGTATGATTATAATTGATTATGCTAACTCACATGTAAACAAGAAAAGATGCATCGAATTCCAATAACATCACAAATGAACTCAAGTTTCCAAATTTGAATGAGACACATTTTGCGATCTGATGCATATTTTGGGTATCTCGTGGACAAACGTGTGAAATGGGTGCACTGGTCAAAAGGTTCACCAAAGGAAAACGAAAAATGCGATCGACTTCATCTTTTCACACAAAGTTAGGATTAAATATATCATTCTTGCAACGTTTAAAAAGTTTTAAAATTCGTTTTGGTTTTGAAAATAAAATGGCTTCTATCCACTATTGCAGTCTTTTTGACTCACCCTGTATATCAGAGCATTGATCTGATAAAAATTCAAGAAAATCCCACAGATCGATTTGGTTGCTGATTAAAGGTATATTATGTGATCTTTTCCAGGGGACGCCCTCAACCCTCGACAAAAAATGGAAGCAGATTTACTTTTCTGATCATAAATCATAAATATATTCCAAGTTACAGAGCGATACGATTCCTAATAACCTCAAAATCATGGTTTTTAGAGTGAACTTGGAGTAACATTTTAAAAATAGATTGTACCGGAGCGGTACAATCTATTTTCAAACCATGATTTTGAAGTAATTAGGAATCGTATCGATCTGTAACTTGGAATATACTTATGATCACAATTAAGTCGCCAAATTTTCCAAGCATTTTCTTATTTTCAGAAACACCTTGATAAGAAGAAAAGTATAAATAGCGCCCCCTCACACTGTCCTATTGCTATCTACTGAAGATAGCAGTATACTATATTTATAGCAAATAAATTAAAACTAGTATTTTAGGTGGTTCTTCTGTTATGATTTTATGCAAAACCTGATCGGGTTACTATTCTTGATAAAAAACCGACATTTTGTGACTGGTTCTTTTAAACAACTATCAAGACATCAAGATTTATGTGACAAGTTTGGAGAGACATGAATTGAGTAAACTCTTTTATCTCATCTCAATAAAAATGTGTAGGATAAAACAGAATTGATTGGATTTTAAAACTGGTTTGTTCCAGTTGAGCGATTTATACAGATTCAAGATCAAAAGAATCACAGACTCCTCTGTTTTGATGCATCCGGTATACAGAGTGGTCCGAAAAAGGGTATCATTTCAAGGATCATTTCAGAGGCAATTTTCTAAAAATGTTAGAGACATTATGAGATTATTTTTACATAATTATTCCTAAACTGTAATAATCTTGGGCATACAGGATACAGGCTGTCCCAAAATGATTAGTACCCATCGATGGCCAAAGTTCATGATTTTTTCCCATTATCAAAATCAATGAGATTTAGATTTGTTCTTTTTTCATCCTCTTTAACATACTGTACTGTACCCTTTCATTAAAATTTAAGATAATAAATATCGGACTTATTTAAGGGAGGTGTCAACTGTCAACCCTTTTATGATGACATTATCAAGCGCTGTAACTTTTGAACTAATAACGTGATGTATATAAAAGTATACATTTTTGTAAATGAAAAGATTCAGAGAATCCACTTTTGTATCAAATTTCACTAAAAATGCTGATTTTTAAAAATATTGACCCAAATAATAACTTTTTGGCTCAAAAGTTTCAGAGACCGTAACAAAATCAGTTGGGTTTTTTTAAATGCCGAAATAGCACAAAAATCATCTTAAAACACTTATTTAAGATCTTTTTTATTTTGTACATCATACAATTTTTAGTTTGAAAATTATTGACCGAAAATTGCAACAAATGTGATTTTTTTTAAATAAAAAAATGAAGTTGTTGGCACTTTTTGGTCAATAATTTCAAAACTAAAAGTGTTTATGTAAAATTAAAAAAATTGATCTTAAAGAAGTGTCTTTAGATGATTTTTGTGCAACTTCGGCATTTTTTTACCAAAAACTTATTTTGTTACGTTCTCCGAAAAAAATGGAGCCAAAAATTTAAAAATCAGCTATTTTTAGTACCAAAAATGGGTTCTCTGATTCATTTCAGTTCCAAAATTGTATACTTTCATATATTAATTGTTGAAAAGTTAAGGCGTGCACGTGATACATTTCATATTAAAAAGGGTTGACACTACCCTTAACTGAGGTTACACCCAATGGTCTAAGACATGGTGATTTTAACTTTTTGGCAAAATGCAAACAAATGTGTATGTGTTAAACTTGTTTGAAAGAAACAAAAATAATCTCTTAATCTCTTGTCTACTATTGTTCCTTTCTATTGTAAACTGTTGTTTGTTATGGTTGTTCAAATCATTAAAATTCTTCATGTTGATTCAATTTGAAGAGTAAAAATGGATCGTCACACATGAGTGATCACAAGCTTTGTTTCTAAATTAGATAGTTTGAGGCTAAACTTGAGGGACATTTAAATAGATTGGGGTGGAGTTTCTTACAACATTGTTAACAATGATAGTCTCTTACTTTTTAACCTCACCAAATTCGACTCCAATGTGAAAATGAATCTATGCCAATGGTAACTCACCCAATACCACTTCATTAGCTATCTAAAAGTCCATAAACACTTGTCAAATAAAACAATGCATGGTCACTCAGGTGTGACAAACTTCTTATACACTTCAAATTGAATTAAAATGAAGAATTATTGAACTGACCATAACCAATAACAGTTCATATTGAAAGGAACAAAAGATTATATTAGTAGACAAGATTAAGAGAATATTATTTGTTTCTTTCAAACAAGCTGTTTAACACACACATTTTGTTGCACTTTGTCAAAAAGGTGAAATCACCATGTCTTTACATAATGGAGTGTATGAGTTGGATAAATCCGATATTCATGATCTAAAATCCTAATGAAAGAGTACGATATGTAAAGGATGATGAAAAACACTAGACCTGATCCCATTGATTTTGATGATGAAAGTATTAATTGATTTTGGGCATCGATGTACTAATCATTTTGGGACAGCCTATATATGGTGTTAGAATGGCGTTAAAATTGAAGCTCTAATTTAAAAAAATAGTAGTATTTCAACCAAAAATGGTAAACCAGTGGACAAGCCAATGAAATGTTCATTATTGCATGCACAGAGAAATGTCTGCACTTATTATAGATGCTCAACACTCGGGGTATAATTAATTTTAACACATTTCTTATATTAGTCATAAGCTGCAGTATCTCAACAGTATGTGTTAGTATGTGTTGAAAGCAGCATGATAATTGAACAAGATATGAAGAAATAGCAAACGTTCAACTTGTCAAAACTGGTGGCTTTTAAACTTGAGAATGATGAGATGTCATTCAACACAATAGGGCGATATGTGCAAAGAAGTGAAATGATGCATGACCACCATTATACACTTGTGTATGAACACAAAAAGATTTAAAATAATTTGTCTTAAATGGTCACTATTTTGTAATTACAGCTTCAAGTTCAATTCATTTTCACCATATTAGAATATGTAAACTTTGTCTTATCACTTTCAACGCAGCTATAGTTCTACCACATACAAAAACAAATTTGTCAGAAACTCTTCCCAATTTTCCCAAGTCTATCTCAAGGATTATTCACCCAATACTAGACATGTTTGTACTTATTTTCAATTCATTTCTTATGGTGATTCCAAATATTGTAATGAAATTCAATACTTTTTAACATTTTTGAAACATTTTTGTGAAATTTTGGATGTCGTCTGCAGACGCCTGTCGCATGAAAAGCGTTAATGATGCCCCCAAATTGGGAGAAATCTACCTCTGAAAAGCATAGGCCTACCCCTTTTTCTGGACCACTCTGTTAGGTGATATGATATGATAAATTACACAAACAAACAGCTCTTTCTTCTCAAAATATCCTTTATTCATGATATATTCATACAAATTACAAATGTGTTTATCATTTAACATGTGTACAAAAGAGGAATACTATCAATAATGTGCATATATCAATACGTAGCGACTTTCCACCCGGGGTTGACTAGGAACTACACACTTTGTGGACTCAGAATATTTCTAACCATAGACGGTTACCGTCTATGCTAGACGGTTACCGTCTATGTTCTAACCCAACCTTTACAAAAAGAAATAAATTGGTTGAAAAAGTAGTCCTAGTGGGAATCGAACTTTGGACGTGCGACTGGCCAAGACATGATTTTAACCACTCTTATTATTACGGAATAAAGCTATACTACTGTTATGATCAGTACATACAATATTATGAATAGAGCTGCGAGACACATGATCGTCGACCCCGGGTGGAAAGTCATGTGGGTATTTCCACTACTGCATCAATACATATACATAAAATAGGAATGCAATCTGCAGATGCGTACCAAGTACAGGGGTTGTTTCTCAAAGTCTTGAACCCTTTTTAAAGCTTTACATCCCCAGTAAATTAACTCGCAGTTTAAAACTGAAATCATGTGTGGATATAGAAACTTGTAGAATTATTTTGATACCAAACTTGTCCCCTTTTCTGAGACACCTTAATATATTATAACACAAGCTGTAAGGTTTGGTCACATGACTCACAATACATAAATAGAGGCCCTGCATATGACATAGTTTACCGGAATCATGCCAGACTACCGAACTTTGTTCACCAAAACTCTAAGAAGCTAAAATTTAAAGAATAAACTGGATGGAGTGCATACACCATGATTCTGTGAATGATGTAATGTATGATTGATTCCTTTCCTTTAAAGCCGATCAAATACGTGCAGGGCCTCTATTGTTCAACTTGCAGGATTTCAAACATATTTTAATATTTGGCATGGTGCTATGTGCTTTTATTTGACTGAAAATTATTGATTTTATGTATCGAAGATAAAATATGACATTATGTGTATAAAATGTGTGTATAGATGAGGTGACCGTTGTTTACATCCAATGTTTATCAACAAATGCAACGGGCGAAGGGACTGGACTGTCGATACACGCTTGAGGGAACAGCATATGACCACAACACTGTCCGCTATGCCGTATTGCCCTTTATAATGCTTTGGCGCGAGTTTTAAAAGCACGGGTCCTAAACAAAACAGGATGCGCGCGCAAACTGCCGGGCAAAGAACAATAGCAACTAGCCACGTTTTGCCCGGTGTGACGTCACTGGTCACCCATCTATAAACCTGGCTAAATACAACCGTGGACCACTTTAGATTTTTTAATAATCAGATTATAGAAGACGTTCATAATATTCGGACTAAAGAACCGTTTTTCATTTTCGGATTAGAGAACCCTTTTCATTTTCGTATTATAGAACCTTCGGATTATAGAACCGTAATTATTTTGGGACTATAGAACCTTCAGACTATAGAACCTTCGGACTATAGAACCGTCGGACTATAGACATGTCACCGAATATTTTCACTCACACTGCACATGATTGTATAGTAATGTATATGAGCCTTTTACTTGAATACTCAATTTTCTGAACAGAGTTTCTAGTATTCATACATGTTTGTCTCAGTATGTGATCCAAACACAATATATCAATTTTACACCTCATTAAGTATTAATAAAGCCGTACCTTAAAATGCCCAATTTCAAAACCGGGCTCCAATGTACATCTTTAGTATACATACACATAAGTCATTTGGGTGCTTTGTATTCATGGTATTAATTTAAATATATAATAAAACATTGTATGGGCCCGACCGACCCATGTTATTTCTTGAATTTCCCATTTATTTATGTTATAAATTGTTTGAATATGTTTTGAAAATTGTTGAAATTTTGTGAATTTTGTTGGAAATAAAAAACAAATTGAACAAATTTGAAAATTGTTGAAAATTCACCAAAATTAAATAACCAAACAAAAAACACCTAAACGACAAACCCTACCTGAGAGGTCCATTTGCCTATAGAATGGGGTGTTTTTTGTCACCCAGGCCAAGGGAAATTTTCTTCTTCCTCTTGAATCTATTATAAGGTTATTTTATAAGGATGCATTCAGGTTTAATATTGCTTAAAACTGTTATAGAGGATTGCACCTTCCCAAACACATGATTATGGGTTGATTATTTGTATGTCTTTGTGCCATGATAGTTCAAATGTTTACTGTAAGAATTAAATGGAGTGCATACTATTTTCTGGCACATAGCCTAACCAATTTATACTTAATACATTACAATGTTATGTTTCACTTACAGTACTAATCTTTATAAATTACAATTATATTGCATAATTATAAAATAAAGTATCTTAGAATGTTATTGCATTGCATAATTCATCTCTGCTACCCACCCACCATAGACACCATTACCTATAGGGGAGGATGGGGCAACTGGACCAGTTAAGCATATTTCATGATATAAAAGCTTAAAGCTCGTGTAAATATTTATGGAATTGCTATGAAAATATCACCCATGTAACTGTTTACATATAACATATAATCAATGTTAAAAAATATCCAAACAAAAGGCCAATTACCACTAACTAAACACTTTACTTGGCACGGTCCAGTTACCCCATCGTTGGGGCAACTGGTCCTATATGTTCCAACGGTTAGAATACACAGAAATCATTGATTGACAACACGGTAACTAAGCAGTATTTTCTTTACAAACTCATTTCCATATTATTTAACGTGTAAAAATGATACAGGTCTCATGAAACCCATGTTTTATACAGTTTTCGTGGTTAACGTGTAAAAAGCAGTAATACTAATGGTGTACAAAGCAAGCGCAATTTTCGACTGCACGTTTATTATAGATAAAACGGTATGAACCTAGTTAAATGGTTAGATGGTTGTGATATTCAGACGCCCCATGCATACATTTGTCTATATATACCCCTTTCTCTAATGATTTTATTTACTTCATATAATCATCATTTAGTACTTATAATATACCATCTTGATATTTAGCCAGCTTTTCATGTTACAGGGGAAGTTAGTCAATATGACAATGATGACCCAACGGTTGATATACAAAAAAAGCAGTGGATAAAATACATAAATCATGATATTTCGTCATAGCAAATACCTTTACAGACACCATTCAAAATATAATAAAGATGTAATTCATAATACCGAGGTTTAAACCATTCTAAAGCAATTTCATGTCATATTGTAATCCTTCAATATCAGAAATAGTGGTATTAGACCCGAAATGCCCCAAAATGTTGAAAGAATGTGAATTATTTCATATTCTATTTACATTTCAATACCAGTCATGTTTTATTGACACTAACAACTCATTTTCAAAATGAATTTTACAATTTTGATTAAGTTTTTGCAGGCGGTCCAGTTGCCCCACACCCCTTCGGACCACTTACCCCAACAAGGCAAAACTGCATTTTTGTTTTTAGCCATTACACAGATTTCTGTAGTCAGTGAATTCGCAAATATTACGGCGTTCGGGTCCTACAAGTAGACGAGTGTCTTTAGATAAGTAAGAAATTATGTACTTTGTTATTTGCAAATTCATGAACTAATATCTTTACCAAATGAATACCCGTGATTGATAATGATTTAAGTTGAAGCATTCTTTAAATGATAATATTGATCGGAAATCCAAACCACCAATGTCCCAAATTAGCAATATGCGCCATTTTACGGTCATTTCAACCACAACCTATGGTTTTAATCATATTTCGGAAAGTCCCTAAGCACACTACAATATAGCACTCATCAAATGCAATATGCACCTAGTATCTTAAGACGACTGTACTGCATGTATATAGTTACTGTTGCATATCTGTCAATCATATAAATACATTAAACATGATCTAAACCCATCTTCATATATCGCCCATACTATCTGTGAATTTTCAATCAGTCACTCAAGGAGTTAGCTTCAAAGATATGGAGAAAAATCACATGTGTAAATACCCTAAAGTTCCAAATGTTTTGGATTGTAGAAGGTAAAGATATATGTCAAGTATCAACAAAAGTCGTATTGTTCAAAAGAAAGCAGTATGCCCATACAATTACAAAATCCTTCATTTCGGACCACTTGCCCCACGGTCCAGTTGCCCCATATTCCCCTACAACTATGTACGGGTGATAGCAAGTCCTACAGGATGTATCAACAAAATAGGACTGTTTCATGATGGTTTTATAATTGTCAAAACCAACGGACTATGACCTTTCCCCTTCAATGCAAAGCCCAATTAATAATGATAATATTCTGAAAATCTGAGATTAATCCAATGAAAAATAAGACCACTATCATAATTTGCGTAAACCATGTCATTTACAATGGGATTTACACATAATAACCAGAAAACGATATGGTTTACATTTCAATACTTTGCATTCATAATCATTTTAAATCATCTATCGATAACAATGTTAGTTTGGTATTCCTCTTAATTCTCGCATAAATTATTAATACCTACACAATCCACAAATATGCCTCACCGAGAGGACCGAGCAGTCCTCAACCGATGTCCCAACATGTCCCCGTTAAGAATCTCCCCATACGATTGACAGATCCCAGAAACTAGACAAATTCTCTAGCACCACACTGAATGGATTTTAAATTTTTTAAATTTTTTATATTTCATGGCACAAAAGGATTAACTACAACATTTTAACATTTCAATCAATTTAAATCAAGCTTCATGGATTGCCTAATGCCTAGCTTCGCTGAGGCGATCCCAACGTACACATGACTTCAGGGACTTATTCTGCCCTGCAAAACTGCCAATGTGCCGTCAAATGATGCGTCTATCACATCCACCATGCATGCCTGGGCCCATATGAAACCCAATCGAACACCTGTGAAGACCCATCAATGTTCAATCAAATTGAACTAGCTCACTCTTCCATCGGACCACTGATTTACTATATCAGTGACCCGTCGAAATTTAAGAACAGAATCTTCTTTTTTGATCTTGTTAAGATACATGTTATCATGATTATTTATAAACAACAGGATGAAGCAGAATGCGATTGGTCCGTGTATATAACCGGACAATCGTTTTTCGTTATTTCGTTTTCAACACGGTAAGCAAAAAACACAAATAGGTTCATTTTCCGTTTGACTGTCAGAGTAGAAAAAACAAACAAGAGAAAAACTAGAATTTTTAATGTTCGTTTTTATTACTCTATTTTCAACTAAGGAAAACTAAAAAGATCAACCACATTCATTTTTCTTTCTCTAAATAAAGTGTAAAAATCAATCAGAAGAAAAATAAATAAATACAAATATTCGTTTTTCTTATCCATTTTCATATAAGAAAAACGAAATAAACAAGTGTATTCGTTTTTCATTCTTCAACCAGAATTGTAACCAAAGGGCAATAGAAAAACCTAATTTGATACCGGTCCGTGTATATAACCGGACAATCGTTTTTCGTTATTTCGTTTTCAACACGGTAAGCAAAAAACACAAATAGGATCCTTTTCCGTTTGACTTTCAGAGTAGAAAAAACAAACAAGAGAAAAACTAGAATTTTTAATGTTCGTTTTTATTACTCTATTTTCAACTAAGGAAAACTAAAAAGATCAACCATATTCGTTTTTCTTTCTCTAAATAAAGTGTAAAAATCAATAAGAAGAAAAATAAATAAATACAAATATTCGTTTTTCTTATCTATTTTCATATAAGAAAAACGAAATAAACAAGTGTATTCGTTTTTCATTCTTCAACCAGAATTGTAACCAAAGGGCAATAGAAAAACCTAATTTGATCTTGTTTCAAACATTCGTTTTTCTTAAGACAAAAAACAAACAGTAGAAAAATGAAAGTTTGACACATTCGTTTTTATAACTTCATTTGCAAACAAGAAAAACAATATGAGTCAACTACGTTCGTTTTTCGTTTCTTAAACACTTGTATGGTAAGTAAGCAAGAGAAAAACCTAAATTTTAAGAGTTAGTTTTTCTAACTTTATTTTCAAAACAAGAAAAACATAAAGATTACTGCATTCGTTTTTCTTCTAATTCGATCAAGAACAAAATAACAAACACTACAAAAAATGTTTTGGGACTTTAATACAATCAGGCGTTTTTCTCAACCCATTTTCAATCAAGAAAAATGAAAAGGTCATTTAAACTTTGTTTTTCATATTTCATTTTGCATCTAGGTAAATCAGAACAGGATATGTGTGGTCATTTTTCTTCTTTTTTTCGACTCTAATTTCTCAAAGGTTTATAATGAAAACAATTTATTTGATTAATTTTGTTTTTTGTAACATTCGTATTTATCCCTTCATTTTCAACTTCGAATAACTCAAAATATCAACCTATTCGTTTTTCTTCTCTCCAGCAAAAGTGGGAAAATCAGTCAAAAAAGTTGATGTACCTTCTTTTTGTGAAAACACCCCCACCCACCCCAATTTTCCGAAAAACGCCCCATTTCCAATTATGTAAAGTGTTTTTTTTGGCCGTTTTGGACTAAAACATGGCCTAACCCCCTGTGCACTGGTCAATCGTCCTCCGTCAGGTCCACTGCAGATTTCGCACCACTAAATGGTTTCCCTATACGTTTACATGTTAAAGGGGGGGGGGGGGGTTGTTACAAAAAGCCCATTTTCTTGCTTATAAAGCGACTTGATTTCTCAATTTGACATTTTCCTTAGATTTCATGATATCTTTGATCATTTAATCAAAACAATTATATATGGTAACCCCGAAAGTTCCGAGAAATTAGCCCCCAGAGTTGGACAACTGGTGTAGCGCCCTCATTTATCAGAAAAAGTTGAGACATTTTGCCAGAACATTTACAATCAAAATGCATCCAAAAAACGCATTGAAAATATTTCTTTTTGCTCTGTGATATTAGGTAATAGTCCTAAAATCAGGATTAAATTACAACTTTAATCATGTTTGGGAGCAATTAGTACCATTTCTGAATAACTCTACTATCATTGGGCCTAGGGAATTGTATTAGGAATATAATAAAACGAGTATGAGTTATCTTTGCAGAAATGACCTAATGGGTCAAAAACGTGTTTTTTATAATTTTCTCCAAAATGATCAATTTCATGATCATGGTTGGATTCATTGAACCCTTTTCTGCAAAAAAATGTATACTTTTATATAGATTAAATGAATAATGAAGAAGTTACGGCAGTTTTACGGAGGCTATACCTGAAGGTGCACAGCCCCCGTAAGCTACCTATCTAATATAGTTTTGGATGAATTTAAAGCCAAGAAAAAAATGATATTTTTGTGTGTGTTTTTATGCAAAATACCTTCTAAATTTAGAGTAAATATAAAACGTAACATATTCATACTTGTCATAGTGTTTGGTAATAATGTTTCTTGCAATAAATTGTTCTCAAATATATTAAGACACGTTAGAGATAGTGAAGACCATGGATAATATGCAGCTACGTGACTTTGCTTACGACGATAAAACTCCCATACTTCATGTACTTCATAATAGAAAGCTAATAATAGGTCTTTGCTGCGAGACACCAGGATTACAGTAATTGGACATGGATGCAAAAAGAAGTGAAGTGAGCGTTGATCCGCCACATACCAGAAGTATATTTAATACATGTCATAAATAAGCTCAACCATACTCCTGTCAAAAGGATATGATAGATGCACATTTGTTATTTTAAAATGTAATTTCATGACATTTTGAAAATTTTCATAACAGCAGGACGACCTTAATTCAAGTGAATCAAGTCAATTGAAGGTCACATAAACAAATGTGTCTTTAAATTTAAAAGTTCTTGACACATATTAGCATATTTTAAATGTACTTCAATTGTTGTTGGCAGATGTGTCTATAAATATGAAAGTTCTTAGTGACACATATCTGCACATTTCAAGTGTACATCAATTGTTGTTGGCAGATGTGTCTATAAAAATGAAAGTTCGTAGTGACACATATCTGCACATTTCAAATGTACTTCAATTGTTGTCCATAGATAACAATTGTAAAAACTCATTGATTGACATCAAAAATGGAAATTGTAATCAAGTTTTACCAAGGAAGAAAGCGATCAAACCCAAGTTCTTCTCTAGAAAAGAAAAATCTAAGAGGAACCTAACTTGACATTATGAGGTCATAATTATTAAATTGGACGATTGATTTTACCCAGGAAGACAGATGACAAACCTATAGAAACCTCACAGGCATACTACCTGATGAGGTATCAAACGACCATATTTATTCATTTTCCAATGGTATTCATAGTAAGAATTCATAAGCCTCCGAGACAAGTTTGCCCAAGGTAGAAGGGAATCCAACCCAAGTTCTTCCCTAGAAATAGACAAATCTAAGAGGAACCTAACGAACTTGACATTATGAGGCCAACATTATTAATAAATTTTGTAAAATGTATTGATCTCTGAAAAGTCAATAAAAAATGAACAAAAAGAATGATTTTGTGATTCTGGTGATCAAAAAGGTGTGTACCAAACTGCCTACCTGACAGGTATTTGTAGCAAGGGTGGGAAGGTGGGAAATTTTTGATAAACCTTCTAGTATGATGCGGAAAAACGATATTACCAGTAAAAAGAGAATAAAGGAAAAGGGGGGCTGCGCAAAGCCAGAAACGCGCGACTGAACAACAAAGCGAAACTCGCGGGCTGGCAAATCCTAACTTAGGATTGGTCCAAGGAGAAAACAAACAAAGGCCATCTGAAAAGCCTGTGAACAAAACGCGCTGGCAACCCTGTTGCACGAGCAAATTAGAATTATGTTGACAAGCAAAATAATTCTCTTATTGGAGCAATTTTTTTCTTCTTTTTCTGACTATGAATAATAATATAATATCTATCATTTATAACAAACAATTCTCATTGT
>CM069448.1:10915334-11080275 GCA_035610835.1 Ophiura sarsii | reverse complement strand
AGCACTTTCCCTTTTGTCTACAGACATTCCAGAAGGTGAACATTTAGGGCATTTTTAAAAAATAGAGAAAAACATAAGAAATTTAAAAAATAATCCGAAAGTCTTCAAATTGGTAAACGAAAGACTTATCTTTGCTGTGCTTTCAGTTTAAAAAGTATAGATATAATTGATTTGGTATTACAGCTGTTTTGCCGCAGTGGTGTAGGAGCCAAGTTAGCTACCCTAAAGGGTAAAACCATGGTTAACGAATGCAATGGAATATCCAGAGGCAATTTTCAATGTGAAATATTGCTCCTGGTGACCCAATTCAAAAGAACCAGGGGCATTGTGAGGTTAGGTTTTGTTGTAGTGAATTTGCCCCATGCTCCTGCTTATTTCAAGCCCTGCTGAAAGACAGACAGTAAAAATCAATATTTTCATGTGGGTTTCTTTGCCATTTACATCTTTTGAGAAATTTACATGGGTCTATGATTTGCAGTACCGATACATGTATCATGTGGAATAAAAAATTCTGAAATACTTAAAATTATTTCAGAATTTTTTATTCCACATGTCTTTTTTCACAGTTTAATGAGCGTAAATATAAAACCATCATGAGAATTTCAGCTTTTACTGTTTGTTGCACAATAAGTTGTCATACTTGTTGGGGTGTTTATTTGTTTGTTTCAAAAGGGAAGTCGGTAATCAAGTATATGAGCACACATAACATTGGCGATTAATAAGCTCATGAATATATAATGAGGCAAATGTCTATGGGATTTCACTGTGTAGATTTTGAGGTGGTCTCGATTTATAAGGTTTTGCATGAAATCCGATGAAGAAGTACATAATGCACATATAACATTGTTGTTAGTGAAAATAATTAATAGTGTATTGCTAGAAGATGGAATTTTTGGCACCAGTGTATAATCGACCTGGCCTCGCAACAAACAAGGTTTTATTTCCAGGGAAGAAACCATTCAAGCTTACTGGTTGCAGTACTTGTTGTAATGAATAAAGAATACTAAGACGTAGAAGCTGCACTGACGTCCTAATCCAAAATATGACGCAAATTATTATTGTAACATTCCACGTCTCACCATAACGCAACGCAAGCATTTGTACCCGATACTGTGTTGCCCGCGTTAACACAGACACAGTAGCTCAAACCGAGTGGTGCGTTACACTTATGTTTTCGATATGATCATCAATCAGTCACATGACGGATGCGCTATCAAAAAAGGTGCATTGGGCACCAGTACATGTGTTAAAACATTGCATGAAAATGTTAAAATGAGACGCAATTATGTTGTGTGCCTTGGCAACAAAATCAAACAAAAATACTCTCAGATTGCATAGTGATCACACAAGGCCAAAGTCTATCCATGCTTGGCCTGTGGGTGTACACGGTTTTGCTGTATCAATAGTATCCTTCAGTATTCTCTGGGCCCTCCAAAATATAATGTCACACCTGTAGTGTCATCATGAATCTGCTTTAAATTTAAAAAGATACATTTTAATATTTTCAGTCCAACAAAAAACAAACAAGCAAAAACAAAATCCCTAACTGAATTCCTAAAGTGCAAAACTATTTTCCTGAATGAAAAAAAATGACAAGAACTTGTGCAAAATTGATAAGAGTATGAAAAATAAAACAAAAACAAAAAACCGAACAAACCTATACAAAAAAGGGTAAAAGAACAGCTTATACAAAGAATTAAGCATAATAAATCACACCAACAATTATACATTATGCGCACATACCTGAACGACATACTGTCACACTTGCGGCACTAGCAGCCTAGACAGCCCAAATATCAACAACACAAAACGTGTCAGACCAATCTGTCTGTGTGCACCACTACTCCAATTGCCTGGGAAAAACCGATGAGACCTAGCGTGTGTTATACGATTTCAAGCAGATGGCATACGGAGGTGAAGAACCGCTCTACATATACTGTGTATATACATATATCACTGTGTGTGATTTGATGTTTGCTGCTGTGCGAGTCTATGGATGATGCTATCAACGAGTCATTCAAAAACCTCAAATCGACGTTGTACTTGTAGACTTAGCAATAGCATTTGTACTTCTAACGCAAGCATTCTCTATATATATAGTTATATAGTGGTAGTTGTATTAGTAACCTGTTTTCATGTCGTGGTACTTAAAGATACTAGGAAAGTGAAGCATATAAAATACACACAATCATTTGAAGCGTGGGTGATGATAGGTGAAAACGTTGATAGCCAATCAGGATTTGCTGACAATATCCTTCCTGTATTGCGGTACTGTGGGCTATACTCTATTCAGTAATAGGAAAGTGACCAACCGCTCTAGTGATGCAAAGTCACTGTGTACTGGCAGAAGGTTGTGCTTCATCATTCAGTGAATAAAGTATAGTGTTCTGTTAGTCACTGGGATTCCTCTGTCATGTGGTGCATTGATAGATCAAATCTAGAAAAGACACATCAAATACGTAAGGTCAAGCATATCTCACAGTGAATACACTATAGCCAAATTGGGTAGATACATAGATTTCATGAAGTATTTAACCGACGTTGAGCCCATATTTGGGTGAATGGACTATAGCTGGTTTGTTGGCCAGTCAGATGATGTCTTGTGTGGGTAGTCTCTTGTGGGTAGATATATAGCTTGGATCGTATTGACAGCTTGATGTAGATGTGTGGTTTTACACGCAACGATGCAATTAACAGGTATAAATTCTTGTAATTCTCGCATTATCTGAAAATGACAAGTTGACAAGAAAAGTGTAAGTTTATGTAAAAAAGGAGGTGGATGTAAAACAATTTTCAAGTACATTGATGAAAGTGGCACAAATTCTGGGAACCATAACACATTATCTGTTGACAATCAAATTCCATACTTTCATTCAAATTTGCTGTATTCAAAGTAAATTAATGAAATTTCAGCTTACATAATCCTTCAGAAAAGCACAGGCTATAAACATTTCTAGAAATAACTGATGAAAAACAATTTTGAATATCTTGGACCCCACCCTCCCCTGGGCTCCCTCAGGCTCCTGTACTACATGTAGTGTTTCTCAGAACCCTTTTTTGGCAGTTGGTTACATGAACACTGATTGATGGGCAGTTGCGGCACTACAGGGGGCAAGAGGGGGGGGGGGGGGGGGGGGGGGGGGGGGGGTTGGGTGCATCACCCCTTAATTTTTTCCTCTACTTTGCCCCCCCAATTTTCTTTTTTTTATTCAATTAATTAAAATTAGAAAGAAATAGACAATTCTAGCATAAAAAGGCTGTGAGCACATTTTCTAACTAAATTAGGTTAAATTATACCAAATGTTGACAATTTTAGCATAAAATAGCTAAATTTTGCACGCAAGCGCACATTTTCATACCAAATTAGTTAGTATTAGACCAAATTTGACAATTTTAGCGTAAAATGGCACAAAAAATTTGCGCATTCCGCGCACATCAGTTTTTTCATGCCCCCTAAAAATTTGTCTCGCCCCCCTTTTTCCCCAAAATGTTTTGAGGCTGGTGCCGCCACTGTTGGTGGGCAGTGGCAAACATACATGTAGGATTTTTTCCAAAGGTGGCAACATTTTTGTGTTCATCGCAATCGGGATTTTAGGTAATTGAAAGAGATTGTTTGTTTTACTTGAGTTGGTTTTTTTCACCCCCAAGGTGTGTTTGGGGGATCAAACTACCAGGAAGAAAAACGGGTCAAAGAGGGGAAGAAAGTCCGACCGCGCTGAAGCCGGTAATAGAACCTGGGTCACCTGTGTGGAAGTCCGCCCCTACCTGATCACGCCAGGGGTCAACTTCGAAAATCTTAACACTTTCCAGACGGCTATTGGTTTAACCATACATAACAGATTTTCAGAAACCTATCTCAACTTTCAAGGTGTATTGCGAGGATTACTGCATCAATATTAGGCATGTTTGTACTTATTTCAATGCATTTCTCATGATGATTCCAAATATGGTAATAAAATTCAATAATTTTGACATTTTTGAAACATTTTGGCATGTCGTCTGCAGATGCCTGCTGCGTGGAAAGAATTAAGATTTTCTTGGGCATATGATAGCCCGTCTGATTGCACCCTGGGATACCATAAGGAAGCGCACACTACCAGCACCTAGTAGTGTAGTATTTTGTAGTATTCACTCTTGAGACGATTATACTGAATTGTCTCAGGTAATCAGGGATGTTAGGGTTAACAAAGAAGTCAATTTTAGAGATCCAGTTGAATAAAAATTAAGAATGATGTGGTTCTTCTCATGGTATCAAATAGATTATACACTGCAAAAGAAGTTGGTTAAAATATTGTTGGGCGACGTGGTTTACTAATTATGTTGGTTAAATTATGTTCAACAAATGTGGAATTCATGACAAATCAATGCCCAACATTGGAATATGCATGGTTGTTAAAAGGTTGGGTGAAACGATAGTAACTTCTACAACGTTAGGCGATTTGGTCTCGCCTTGGTCAAACGCATAACAGAATCAAACTTGTTGGTCAACTTTTTGGTAAGACATTTCACACGTGCTCTGTGGTAGTTTACGAAGTCACCAACAAGGTATCATCACTGTGCAAGATGGCGGATTCATCACAATACTGAGATCATAATACCTAGGTATTATGGTCTCAGTATTGATTTGAGCTTTACTTGATTCCTGGCTGAAGCCCAGCGAGGCCTAGACAGAAATTTATCATTCGTGAGTACAAAAGTCTTAAGGATTTAGCCTCATTGCTCTTTGTTGCCATGCACATCAAGCTTAGTCGCAAAAAATGAAATACTTTGTCTCAGCGCCTTTTGGCTAAAAAGCTATGTGCTATGCGATTTTTTATTATTTTTTTTTTTTACCAAAATAAGCTATGGTCTATGCGCTCTATTTTTTTAATATTTTTTTAATAAAAATAATAATATAGTCAATAGTTGTGCTTTTTTCTATTTAATAAAAGTAATCAGATATGATCAATGCACATTGTATGCTTGTGTTCTCTTTATCTCTTAACTTCACAAAGTTAGTTGAATATGTGTTCTCAGTTGCCGAGTATCACCGAAACTGATGACTAGTATTTTTTTTAATTGAAAAAAAAAGAAAAGAAAAAATAGCTGCCGCGTGTAGCGCAAAATCCCATTTTAAAAGCAATGCGCACGGGCTGCTGAGACAAAGTATTAACTTTTTTTGGCCTTCAATAATTGTCATGTGCATGATATGAAAAAGCTTACATTTTTGAAACATTTTCCCCCCGTTATTCGCTTAAACTTTTTGTATTTGGCTCATTCCATGAAGTTCGGGTATTTGGTAAAATAGCAGTTTTTGGGATTTAAGTCTGGTTATAAACTGTTTTACTCTATGTGTATATCAATATTTTTATGTGTCAAAAAACAGTAATAGGTTGTAGTTATGTATCATAGAAAAAATAAGAAAAAATCGACCCATTCTTGAAGAAGAAAAAAATTAAAAAATAGGGTGGTGTCCAAGACCATTTTTGCTAAAAAACGTGACATGGAAAAGGCAACAATTAATATGAGTTTTATGTAGGCAAAAATATCATAGAATTGCTTGGAAATCGATTTGATTAATAAAAGATACATGTATTCATAGTTTACTGACCAAAACACCTTGTCACGCTGGACTGATTTTTCACCCAAGCAACATGAAAATTGCCTTTCCGATGCTACGCACGGTGTCCACAAAATATACACATGTAGCATCGGGAGTTTTCATTGCTGAATGGGGGTAGTTCTCTATCATACATTTCTAAATTATTTTCCAAAATTAAGAGCATTTATCAATTGAAAACTATTGCAAATGAGAATAATTTTCATGAAGACCATTCCATATATTCATGAAAAAGTATACCGTGCCGTGTGCATGGTGTCCTAACCATAAAATGTAGCATCGTGATAAACATCCTATGCAATTTGTGGGAATCCCCCCCTGGAGATAAATAAAACATTCCATATTTTATTTTGTAAGGATAGAGGTCAATAGCTATCAGGTTTGTTTGGAATTTGCCACATGTGGGCTAGTTTTATCAAGGTTTCAGTCGCTGGTGTCCCGTTGTAGCATCGGGACTTTTATGTAGCATCAAAATGTAAACATTGGATAGTTTTGTGAATGGTAAGTGTGATTGTAATTATTTCTTAATGTTGCTTGTATGTCTGTATTTATTAATGCATTTTTATTGAAAGGGAAACACTGAATCAGAATTTCTTTTCATGTTATGATATTAATTTTGAGTCACGGACGCCATAATAATTTGGCGTCCATGTAGCATCGGGCATAGCATGGGCAATATTTTGCATTGGGTATCGTTATAGTTCGTTGAAATTGTAATTTTTTTGTAGAATCACATCATTAATAAACTTTGAAGTTAATAATGAATTAGTTTTTGCTCTTTTAATGCTAATAATATAGCTTATCAATACGATGCTACATGGACACCATGTCCATGTAGCATTTCATAAAATTTGCCTAATTAGACTAAAACAATTACCCCATTCGCAATTATCCATCACCCAAAACATTCAAAACATTGCCTACATTTTACTACACTTTACAGAAAAAAAGGCATATTATGAGAGATGCATATCTAATGAAATATATTAATACACAATGCTACATGGACACCATTTCCATTTAATAGCATTTCACTGAATTCACAATAAACATTCCCTTATTTTAGTTTTATTTACTATAAATAAAACAAATAATTGTCGATCCTTTAAGTTCTCTATCCTTTGCTATTCTTTTTCATGTTAAATGAATAATAAATAAAATACTCCAGCATGATTTTAATATAAATATTTTCCTGCAACACAAAAAGTGCAATATGAATAAATAATCTACTCCAATATCATATCAATACACAGTTCCATGAAGATACTAAGCCATAGGGTTTATTTTGTTTTGCTTTGCAGGTTCTTGACATTAATTCAGAAGACAGTTCTATTGTCCTGGAATTTATGGAGATGAAGACAAGGAACCCATCATTTTCAAAAACTAGTACCTTTCCAAAGAAATCCATCATGGCAATTAAATTATTTTTTGCAAACTGACTTTTTAAGTGATCAAACTTTTCAATCATCTTTATCAATAATAGAGGATGATTCAATCAGAAACGAGCAAAGAGACTATTAGATCACAAAGGGTACTTTAAGAACAACACTGCATGAAGTTTGTTTCAGTGGACATATTTAAGTTTCTTTGATCAATGGTGTATTGTTATGGTGTAATTGTAAGAAAAGGTGTATGTGTAGCATAGGTAATTATGTTTTATGCTTCATGGCAGGTTATCTTTTTGTGTAATTTGTAGTTTTACAATCCATGTTATTAATTTTATCGTGTGCGTATAACATAAAAAGTTAACATCATAGTACATCCTCTCTATTGATCTGAAAAAGATGCACCTGTTCAAGCTGTTCCAAATATTTTAGGGCACGGTGTCCATGTAGCATCGTAATACTTAAGTACACAGAAAAGGTACATTTTACATGAACAGTGTTTAGATAAATTTCAAGCAATTCACTCTGTGTATCTACTTGATATGATGAACAAGTAAACAAACCATTCACACTCAAATAATTGTAACAGTATGAATAGTCTTATTATTAACAATGTTACAAGACGCGGTGTCCATGTAGCATCGGTAGTGCATTTTATAACATTATACAGGTAAATAATACTTCATATACTTACTTTATGACTATAATGTAATCAATGTGCATGGTTTATAGAGTACTTTACATCAAACAAATATTGATAACATGTACTTTATTTAAATTCATTATACAAATTGCAAAATAAAGAGTCACTTTTCAATGAGTTTTTACATAAAACAGTTAATCTACGATGTCTTGTTCGTTAAGTTATGTTCAACCTAGACAAATCTGGTTTCTTTTCATGTATTTGTGGTTCCAAGTAGTTAATTGAGGTATAGAAACTTGGCCCACATCTTAAGCTAATTTATTAGAAAATGATATGGAAATGGGAAATGGTGTCCATGTAGCATCAGGATTTTTGGAAATGTCATCCAACTGTTGAACATGTGCGGTTATTTTACACCAAATGTTACATTAAAAAAAAAAGTTCTACATTGGAGTTTGGTAAATGTAGAACCTAAAAAAGAAGAAAGAGTTGGAAAATATCCATTTTGAAAATTTCACTTGGATGTCACATAATATGCCCCAACTTCATGGAATGAGCCATTTCCTAATTCCCCATTGTTAATTTTGGTAACGTCTTCCTAGAAAGACTTACTAGTAGCGTAACTGATGTATGCATACTCATAACAATTAAGATGTGTTCCCTACGGGACGTCTAACAAGATATAGCCTATATTATCATTCAATTTGACTTTAAAACATTTTAGTAACAGAGATTGTCATACTAATGCCAATTTTCATTATTTTTTGTTCTGTTTTCCAGGTTGAAATCAACATTTTCATCATGGGATTAAACCACCTTTGTTCCAACATAAAAGTCTCCACAATTAAAAGACCTTAATCATCCCCACAGGAGTGTGAATTTCAAATGGGGTAACCAGTATGGGTGACGCCATTTAGAATTTACACTCCCTGTGTGGAAGATTAAGGTCATGTTTTCCATCTAGGGTGTAATGGATTTCAACTGGAATAGCCCAATACCAAATATTTCTAACACCACCCATCCCATTAATTATTCTTAACTGAAAGGTTTGAATCCTCACTTAGTTACTCATGTGGCATAAACAGGGCAAATACCCCCCCCCCCTCCCCCTCTTAGTCTTTCAACATAGTGATCATGTTACATTATAAATTTACATTCACTGGCAAAATATTGATGCAGTGTTCTATACAACTTCTTCACGCAGTGTTAGAACGAACTACACTCGTACCTATACGCACTAGATGCAACACACACATCTTTTCAGATCAATATTAAATTGTCTCTGGAAATCAGAGTGATATTTAATTGATGAGTTTTTAGAATTATTTTGTGGCAGAACTTAAAACCACAAAGCCTTTATGATGGTTTTCATTGAGGTATCTTGATCCAAGAAACGCCTAGATTCAAGGAATAATCTGTTTGGTCATTTTTCATCCAAAATTACCTAAACTAACCCTTATTTCTTAAAATTAGTATATTTTAACCCCTAAATGTGTAACTTATTTAAATTGTCCAATGGTGAAAATATGCTACCACTTTTTTTGTCACACATGTATACACTGCCATATGTCGTAACTGCAGGGTTGTCTATTCTTCCAGAAAATAATAAATATTCCCCACCCTACAGTGCTGCTTCCAAATAATTACCAAAAAGCTCTAATATGTACCTTCAGTCCCCCCCCCCCCCCCCCCTCTGACCACAAGCTGTCCATGCTTCCCTATTGCTATTATTATTACTGATGTACATGTAACACCCGGGGGGGGGGGGGGCACTGACATTTCAAAAGGGTATAGGTATGTGCCGCGCTGAAGACCCCCTTTTTCACCCTCTGCTGCTAGTTCTTATGACCCCCCTTTTGAGCCTGCATCAGTTCTTAAGACCCCATTTTTATTGAAAATTCAAAAATCGCGAAATTTTGCGTTCCAAAGCACCAATTTTGTGTTCCAAAGCCCCAATTTTTCGAAAATTGAACTATAGGCCAGTTCTCAAGACCTATTTTTTGGAAAAAAATCAGTTCCTAAGACCCTATTTTTCGTCATAAAATCCACTCAGTTCAGTTCTTTAGCCCCCCTTTTTGAGACCCTGGGCGGCACACCCCTACCCAAAAAAAAGTTGAGTGCCCCCCCCGGGGTAACACCCCCCACCTGTTTACATGCTGCTGTTTTACTCATTTACACTAACAGTCAGTTGTAATAGAGATATCATGTTTATCACAATGTTACTGAATAATAATAATAATAATAATAATAATAACACACACTTTTAGAGCACCTTACTTTAATCCTACCTCTACTACACCACGCGGCAACTGGGCGGAAAAAATGTTTTTATAACCCGGCGTGCAGGTTTTTGGGCGGAAAAACGGACCCAGGCTATGTAACGAGGCGAATATACTCGCCGAGTGTCGACTGACAGCCGTGGTGTAGTGGCTAGGATCTGGGCCCTGGTGCTGGAGGTCCGTGGTTCAAATCCCGGGGGGTCGGGGTGACCTTTCTGGTGAATTTTGGGGGTCGGAAAAGAAATCTTTTGCCGTGTAGGGTTAATGAGATAACCTCAAACAAATGAATTAAAAGAGTACAAGTACCAAAGCAAAATACAACTACCATCTTAAATCTACAACATATACATCAAGGCCTGTATTTGTTTACGTATTCAAACATGGTTTTAAGCTAAACACATGTTTAACTTTAATTTTAAACCTATCGTTTAACTGAACGCAATTCTCTAATGCGTCTAACAGTACATTAACTCAGTGAAAAGTGTCTAACTTTAAACATGGGTACGGGGTAGTTTAACACACGTTTAACTTAACTCAATGATTACTAAACCGTGCCCAGTGCAAGCTATGTGCAGATCGTGTAGTCTTAAAAATATATGTGCATTTTTCGAGTAATTCGGTTGATATCTATTGTAACCCATTTTGACCACAATAAATTGAATACCTGTATACAGTGAACGCACCACCACTCTGGGGACAAGATTCACAGAGTTTAAACCCAGGTTTTGTTTAATAAACACATCGTTTAAAAGAAAGATAAACTTGTGTTTGTTTAGTTAGGCTATATTACGAGAATACGGCCCATACTGTTCCCTTTAGCTACCACATTGTAATATGGAAACGTGTCATCACACCCCCTTCCACCGTCAATAACAGAAGAATGGACACCACTGCATGAGTAGCCCCTTATAAAATAAATGCAAGTACAAATGGCATACATATGCAACCGTTTGTAATTCTGAGTTGAATAGAGCAGCTTATTCATGGGTTCCTGATTTTTCCAGAGTTCAAATGTTTTGATGCATAGAAACACAAATATTTGCTTGGGCAAAATACAAATTTGGTTAAAATTCTCTATAAATATACATCGAAATACATTTTTATCATTACCATTATCACAAACCAATACAGGTCTACTCTCAGTGGCGGCACCAGCCTCATAAAAATAATAAAAAAATTGGGGGGGGGGGGAATTATCTTTTAATTTTTTAGGGGGGCATGAAAAAAATATGTGCCATTTTACGGTTAAATGGTCAAATTTGGTCTAATACTAACTAATTAGGTATGAAAATGCGCAAAATTTAGCTGTTTTATGCTAAAATTGTCAAAATTTGGTCTAATTAAACCTAATTTAGTAAGAAAATGTGCGCACAGCGTGAATTTTATTTTCCTTTTATGCTTAAATTTTCTATTTTTTTCTTATTTTGACTAAATTGAAGTTTTTAGGGGGGGGGCAAACTGGGGGGGGCAAGAATTTGTTCGGGGGGGGGGGGGGGGGAATGCCCCCGTGGTGCCGCCACTGTCTATACTCTTCTCCCCCCTCCACGCCCAAAAATAAAAATTGGTTCCTGTGTGCGTAGGCCAGAGAGGAGTTTCTCTAGTAATACGCATGACTTTTAAGAACAACCCATAGTCCCATAGACTATACACAGTGAGGAATAGAAATGGAGGGTATTCTAGCTGCCAGGGACCCCTTCCTAACCCAAAGGGGAGGTAAGTTAAGGGCAGTGTTGCCAACTATATATGGGGTCAAAGCGCAGCCCACGAGCAAATTTAGCCCAATTTGTCCTTATTTCCTTAAATAACACCCAATTGGGCGAAAAATGTTTTTGCTCACGTTATTTATAGAAACGTGACCGTGACAATCAAGGACTGAAGAAAAATTGCCTTTTAATTGGATTTTTTTAAATTAATCAAATATTGAGAAAACCGACAAATCGTATTTAAAACGTGCAAGGATCGCAGGGTGCATTTAATACCTTGTATGATTCTATTTTTATCATGTAAATATTTGTATATTATTTTACCTTTATATATATTTGAAAATATTGTGTAATATGTTTAAGGACGGTCGCATCACTCTGTCAATTAATAAATAAATATTGAAATACAAATTGGTTGTGTAATCTGCAATTAATCACTTATATAATTCAGATGACCATTGGAGAATCTTTATTCTAGTAATTTAACAATTAAAATGTGTTGATTTACCCATACTTCAAATATTTGAAGTGTTTTGCAAATCGTATTTAAAACGTGCATGGACAGTAAGTGATGATTTACAATACTTAGCAAAATATTGTGTAATATGTTTAAGGACGCATCAGTCAATAAATAAATAAATAAACATTGAAATAAAATTGGTCGTGTAATCTGAGACTAATATACCTAAGGTATATTAGTCTCAGGTGTAATTACAATAAATACGGGAGACAAAATTTCTATTCAGTGATACACTATTGAAGCTGCGAAAAACATCATCTTGGTCTATTCAGTCTATTGAAATAACAATTGACTGTGTTGTAAGAACATCCTGCAGTGTCGGTCTATTGAAAAACAACTTGGCTGTTTGATTACAATCAATAGGGAGACACATTTTCTATTCAGTGATACACCTGAATGACCACTTAATCCCCTCTTATTGAGTTGTGGATTACTATGGAAGCTGTGAAAAACATCATCTTGGTCTATTCAGTCTATTGAAATAAAAAATAAATACTGTTTAAGAACAACCACTCCACTTATAAAACTCGCCCATTGCTTGTGTGTTGGATTTCGATCACGACAGGAGCATGCGCAGATGCGATTTTTGTGTAAGTGGTCTGTGATTTTGTCAATATTATATTTTTACTGTGATTTGTCGATCTGCATTAAATGCAAAAAGAAACAACGCCCCCGGCTGGCCTCGAACCACCAACCTTTCGGTTAACAGCCGAACGCGCTTACCAATTGCGCCACGGAGGCGGTTACTTACTAGGCTGTTTTGGTTTGTCATGTTCACCCGTACACTTCCCCGTACACTCCTTGCAAAGCCGGGCATCGTTTTTTCTCAAATGTTGCCTGCATATTGTAGTTGCTGTCTACTTAAATACATGTGCTGTCAGTTGAACTTGAAACCAACGTTTAATTTGAACTGTCTATTTTCAATAAAAAAATACTCCAATATGGGAAAAAATTCACAAAAGCTCACAGACAACAAATAAGCACATCATTTTACTCGACCTAGAATTTCAACCCTACAATTTTGGCGTTACGAAAATATCGATGATGTGAGTGACGTCATTTAATGAGCGGCGCCCTTCACGAATTAGCTCATTAGCATAATTTATGTCCGTGAAATGTATAAAGCAGTTTGATAAGTGCACTCGGGCTATTGAAATAAAAAGTAACCAGGTCATTAGGAAGGATGGAGGCAATTAGCTGGTTGACAATGTGCCGCGGCCACATTTGCTGAAAGTAGCCCAATTTTTAGTAAACCATGGCACACCTTTTCATTCCACGGCGCACTAGTCAAAAGTAGCACAATTGCGCGGCCAAACCGTGGTGTTGGCAACACTGGTTAAGGGGCCTTGCCTTTTTACAAATAGAGGAAAGCTCGCTCCTTTTTTCTATTGTTAAAAGAAGTGAAAAAGGATCGGTGATTTATAACACCTCACTGATAAGTGCTAGGTTTTTATGAGATGGGCAGTGATGCAAATCAGATGTCTGTATTGTTGGTGCCTATAGATGGGGTGACAGGTGACGTCACACCGGGCAAAACGTGGCTAGTTGCCATTGTTCTTTGCCCGGCAGTTTGCGCACGCATCCTGTTTTGTTTAGGACCCGTGCTTTTAAAACTTGCGCCAAAGCATTATAAAGGGCAATACGGCATAGCGGACAGTGTTGTGGTCATATGGTGTTCCCTCAAGCGTGTATCGACAGTCCAGTCCCTTCGACCGTTGCGTTTGTTGATAAACATTGGATGTAAACAACGGTCACCTCATCTATACAACTAGCCACTTGAAGTGGTTGGGTTTGACACTATTAATTATAGAAGGATATAATGGGTACTTCAACTTGAATGGTTACCTATATTGACTTTGACAATTTATGACAGAGGAAAGCTTGGGATTAATAAAAAACCCTTTAAAGGGGAAGTGCTAGTACAAATGAAAGACTTTGATATTTTTAAGGAAAGCATTTGGTAGAATAATGACATGTAATTGGGTAATCAGTATTGGCACAAGAGCAGGCAGTGGACGTATTGGCCAATTTGGGCATGATATCAAGTAATGAATATGAAGACAAATTTGCAGTAGTTGTCCGTACTGTATATATGTGAAAATCAGACACAATTAGGCAAGATATCAACATTGAGCTTGTATTTGATTATTGTAGTAGAGATCTTCCGCTTAACAATGGTACTCTTTTTTTAAGCGGAGTTATATAATTTTTCAGTTATAGTCTTTATGAAAACTCCAAACTGAGATATCATCCTTTAAAGATGTACTTATAATGTACTAACGATGTACTTTTATTTGTATTTTTTTATTTTTTTATTTTTTGGTTTGAATTTTTAATCTGAAACTTTCACATTAATGTTATAAACACTCTGAAAATTAATTATTTACAAGAATCACCTCCAATTAGGGTTTGGGCTATTACTCAGTTTGGAGCTCTGCCCAATTCGTGAATTAAAAAGAAATTTGGAAGAAATGAAACGGTCATTTGATCTTGTTGTGTGCATTCATTGGCGGCGTAGCTACAGGTAACCCACCAAGGGTAATTCGGGGGGGGGGGGGGGTGCAATTAACAATTCAGGGGAGTTAAAGGGTTTTATATACTTATCTCCAATTTCATGGCGTTTCTCGTCGTGGGGAATCAATACCAATCCTAATCACCTGCAGCAGAGGCTTTGTCCCAGGACCTACCGGGCCGGGGCCCTTATGTAATGTGGGCCCTGGACCCCACGCCACTCTCGTGCCCCCGGGATGACAAGCCTCCTGGCTACGCCCATGTCGCAAACAGTCCATGAAATCAATTGACTTCAAAACTCATAAAACGACCGCCAATTTTGTATTTATTTCATTAAGCCTACCAAAGAATGGAAATTAACTACCCAGTATGATTTGTTTGTGCAGTTATAAACGATATCTCCATCTTTGGCAAACACGAGAGTAAACATTTTAGAACCACCCTCTCCATAGGCTTTATTGGTATAAGTGTTGTAAAAATCAACACAGATTGTCAGAGGTATATTTGCTCAATAGTGAATTAAAAAGTACAATAGTTTTTAAACGGCTTTCGTTGAATAACAAAATAACAGACATAAGGGACGCACCATTTGATTTTCGGGGGAGGGGGGCATGGAAGTTGGGGTCGATCGGATTTTTTTTTTTGGCCACCGAAGTAGGCGAATTTTTTTTTTTTTAATATTTTTTTTAGCAAAGGCGGCACAGTGTTTTGGTTTTTTTAGGTTTTACTGTTTTTCTTTACATTGAGTTGGGTGAGTTGGGTGAGTCATCTTTTTTTTCTTTTCCTGGTTGGTGGGCAAAGTTGTTGTTTTTTCCTGGATAGTGGGCAAAGTGGTTTTTTTTAAAACTTCCATGCAACGCCCCCCCCCCCCCCCCACCCCTGAGTATCTAATGGTGTGTTCCTAATGTACTTTTATAGACATTTGAGTCATAGTTCAATAATTACAGCACTCACAAAATTCCTAAGGTTACTTCCTTGACCCCCCCCCCCCCCCCCCATTATTTTGAGAGTGTATTTATTACCTAGTAATTATATAAGTTAATTTTATGAGAACTGCATTATATATTTTGAAATTTGATGATTTATTCATCAGTTTGTTTGCTTCAAGCGCGATAGCAATCCTAACCTTAAATTTATGAGTGAGACTTGTATTTTAATACAGTGTGGACAACTAATGAATAATAATAATAAATAGGAATTCTTAATCATGTATTAAGTCAACCATTTTCTAGCCTTTCTTGGGCCTTTCCTTAACACTTTCTATGCGGCTAGTTTTACCAGAGTGATATTACCTATTACACCTCCCTGGTTTTGCCATATAAAAAAGATTTTGCAAAAACCTTTTCTAAACTTTCAAAGTCTTATCTCAAGAATAACTGACCTAATACTAGACGTGCTTGTACTTATGTTAATTAATTTCTCATGGTGATTCGAAATATATGATGATGAAAGCCAATAAATTAAATACGTTTGTGAAACATTTTGTGAATTGTATTTTGCGTGTGCATAACCGCGCGCATGGACAGCGTTAATCTATTCTATATTTGCCTAAAATTCTCAGTTTGCTTCCCCCCTCCATTTCTTTACATTGCCACAAGCTAGTGGATATTTATCGCTTTGTTTACCTATCGGAGTAAATATACTTTACACAGGCTAGGCAAACAACTGCGGACAACATCTCAAAATTTCACCCCGGGCGCTAAACAACTGAACACATCTCTCGTCCAATCAAAGTCATGGACACAGATGGATTCGGCGGCGCTTGTAAGTGACCCTGATGCAATACACAATAGCATCCAAGCGTCACACTTCTCGATCAACCAATATACCCGTATGAGAGTGTCATTTGGCTGGACCCGTTCGATAATTATACCGATTTGGTCACGGTTTCCTGAACCAAGTGACTCGAAGTCATTATAAATAACGCGTACTTGGAATATTGATTTTGAATTCAGGCTATAAGAGCTAGCTATCGTGATAGCTAGCACAAAAAGGAGCACTCTTTCCTCACTCTTTCCTCGCTCTTTCCTCTATTTGTAAAAAGGCAAGGCCCCTAACACAATTTAACGACCCATTTATGTAATCAATATTTTCATCACAAGTTGCTGATCCTCCCCCTCCAGCTCCACATATTTATAAATATTTTGGACTTGTATACTCATGGATATACATTTGCTTTTTACTCCTTCTTTGTCTACCAAACTTCAGGAATCCTCCCATTATGGATTGGATTATTAAAATTTTACTGTTTAAAATTGACGGGTATTCATGATATATGTAAAGAGTTTAACAGGATCGCTGTTGGAAAAGTTTATAATATATACAGCAATGCAGTTGGGTTTTTTATGTAGCGCCTTGAGACTTAATTGTGTAATGCACTATAAGTATGGTTATATTATTATTAATATGTGTGGTTTGTCGGTGAAAATTAAAATTTGAATCTTAGAAAATCTGTGTGCTAAATCGGTCGGTTAGAAAATGTGAATAAATGTGTTTAATATTTACGTATGGAAATTATGGTTCTAATTTTTGGAATACTTAAGACCACAAAAAAGTAATTTACCAGGTAAAAAAATGATCATAACTCTAAAACCTATAGGTCCAAAGGAAAAATATGAATTATAAAATTGTGAAGAAATTTCATCTCTTTAACCCTAACCTACCGTAGCACACAGATTCACTACGGCAAAAAACAATGTCCACACGCATGCTACAGCATTTCGTTCAATGACGTCATCAACCAATGGTTATGCAGTGTTCGAAATAAGTGGTTATCCGGGTGTCCTGACAACCAAAAAAGTTGCCGGACAACCTAATTTATAAAGCTTATTGTTGTCCGGTAGTCATCCATGTTTTTTTAATGTAAATAATGAATCTCATGTATTGCTTGTTATTTTAATGATTCCCAATATCTAAATAAAATGGGACCAACATAAAACACTTGCAGATGTAGTAGGTTAATTCATTTTCAAAGAAATTGTTAACAAATATGAAGTTTGCAACCAAATTCTGTGAATATTTTGACAAGTTTCAATCATTTATCGGCAAATTGTTTTTCTATGGACAAAACATCTCCCATAAAAAGATCGTAATTTCTGCTCTATTTTACCATATTTCAAAAGCCAGCTTTTAATTTGCAATGTTGTTACCGCCCGAAATATTACTGTTGAGCCACAAAAATGTTATTTTGATGATGGAAATGTGCTAAAAGCAGTATTTCGACATCAACTGCCAAACTCTGAAACATTTCATTCACACTATTTATTTAAAGCTTAAGGTATTGGCATTATACACTCGTCCAAAGAAGTTCCTTGCCACTTAGTAAAGTCCAAATATTTCAAATTAATATTTAAAGGTAGATGACCCGATTTTCAACTTGATGTTTTCTATTTTACATGAAAGGTCATCCTTAAAATTGTTGCATTCCAAAGTTTGAGTTGCATAACTCATATGGTTCTATTTTTAGAAGCGCAAGGTCAAAAGACATGTGCCCATTGAGTAGTATACACAGACTGGTAGGTGGTTAACCACTTTTGACAGTAATTCACCACATTTTAGCCTATGATTTCCAAATGAAACATTTCTGGCCCCTAATATTTTAGATATAATGAGAAAAATATGGGGATTCTTCTGATACCAAAATATCTTGATGTGAAAAAAAAATCATAGCCCCAAAAAAGTGATCGGGTCATATACCTTTAATAGAATATATATAATTATATAATTGTATATCAAAATAAGCAGAAAGTAATCCTCTAACAGCTTAACATGGAATTTAGACATGATCACTCATGCATGGCAGATCCCATTCACTTGACAATGGCAAGGTCTGTGGAAGAAGATAGCAAAAAATTGGATAATCCCTCCATTCAAAACCATTGCTTAATGAATGTGCTCAGCCATGCATGAATGCGTACATCTTAATTTCATACAGACATGATAGAGAGTGTGTTTCTACAGAGCCTCCGCCTTTTGCCGGTGGTAACTTAGCCTGCTAAAAAGGCGGTGGTAGAAGTACTGGGCTGTTTCTACAGACGACGTAAAAGACGACTAATCACTTTGTGGGGGTGTGTGCGTAGAGGAACGGCTGATTTCGAAATGACACGGATTAATTATATAACAACACAACAAACAAATATCTTGGCAATAAACAAACAAAGCAATTTCCGGTTAGACGGCTAATCGTGCGGCGGTCTGTTTCTACAGAGCTCTGGCGGGCAATTAGCAGGCTAACCTACCACCGCTATCCTTGATTTTCTAGGATAATTTGCCCGTGGTAGATTAGCCGGCTAACGGCGTCAGGACCTGTTTCTACAGAGCTGTTAGACGTCTACCCCCCGTGATCAACCGGCTAATGACTCTCTGTAGAAACACGCTCAGAGAATTATTGTCTGCTTATTTTGACATGCAATTGTTTAATTTATATTAAATATTTATGTGAAATATTTGAACTTCAATGAGTGGCAAGGAACTTCTTTGGACGAGTGTATATAAATTGAACACGAGCATATTGAGTGTAACAATATACATTTACTCAGTCATGGCTTTATTACACTTATTCTGTATCAACTTGGAAATGAGTTAAAATTTATTTTGTTGCATGTGGATAAAATGCACGGATGTTACATTCTTAGTTTGCTTGCTGATTTTCGGGTCCTTGTAAATGGGATTTTAAACAAATGGCGAAAAAATTACACTTTTTTGCGAACAACTTGAAATTTTATCATGGTTGTCTGCTGGACAACCTGATTTCTTTCCTTATTTCTAACACTGCTGATATGTGTGTATGAATTCACTGCCCGGGGTTAGCGTTGGCAGGTTGGCCGAGTGGTTAGGGCGCCGGTGTGGTGATCAGAGGGTCCGGGGGTTGAATCCCAGGGGTTTCACGGTGATTATTTGTGTAAAAAAAAATCATACTTTGTCCGCCTCCCCAGGTTTCCACACAAAAATATAGTCTGGCTGGTTAGGGTTAAAACACACAATGTTCAGTGTTAACCCTAACCTACCGTTGTTGCACTATGATTCACTACGGCAAAAAACAATGTCCACACACATGCTACAGCATTTGATTCGATGACTTCATTAACCAAGCTGACGTACGAAATCGCTGCCAAGGCTAGCGTTGGCAGGTTGGCTGAATGGTTAGGGCGGCGGCGCTGTGATCAGAGGGACCGGGGTCGAATCCCGGGAATTTCGCGGGGATTATTTGGGTTAAAAATTCATACTTTGTCCCCCTTTCCCAGTTTCCACACAAAAACATAGCCTGGCTGGTTATAGGGTTAATTTGAGACATTACACAAGAAGATTGACTGAAAAAACCCTTGTCCAAAACCTAAACAAAGTGCAATTTTCATCTTTGCGGTTGTTCTTCCAAAATGCGGGACAGAGTGACAGGTATATAGGACGTATTGATCAATAGAAAACATCCCGGTCCACATCCGACATCTAGCGGCCAAGGCTCAAGATAACAGGGTTTTTTACCGGGAGGTACTTTTTTTCAAAAGTAGCGCCCGGATCATGGGATTTATTGAGAACCTGGAGCTACTTTCAGTCTACCGGGAGCTAACTTTTTATTAAATCCAGCTTGGCAGATTTGTAAACTCAAAATTTGATGTCTTGGGCAAGCTTCCCGATAGTCAACAGGCGCTGGTTTGGACAAAATATCAGCGCTCGGTTATTTATTTTTCAGCATTACCGGGCGCTATGGCAGAAGGACCGAGGGGTAAAAATCGCCCAGCGCCCGCTTATCTTGAGCCTTGCTAGCGGCGAGTTGTTGCTACCGGAAAATCAATAATCTGTCTATTGCGATACCAAGACTGCATGTTGCAAAACTGCACATGAAAATCGTTTGTACTCTGTTTTGGTCTTGGATTTTGTTCTTCTTCACAATTTCATAATTTGATATTTTTTTGTTGGAGCTATAGATTTTGGAATTATGAGTTACTATTATGAGTACTGTATAACATTTGAGGTATCAATTGAAATAAATGTATCTATCTACCTTGTAACTTTACATAGTTCATATCATTTTTTATTGAAATGAAAAAATGGCGTTGCGGGATCAAGCTGGGGAAGATTTCTGATCCCTTTGTGAGCTTATAAAAATTGTACTGCCCTCTGATCTCTCTGGTTCAAGAGCAAAATTGTTGTACAGGTTCACATTTCTTATACAGACTGAATTGGATAAATGGTCTATGTGAGGGGTCTATGATAAATCTAACTTGGTATAATTATGTTAGTTAATATGGTAGAAAAATGGTGTCAGAAGTGGGATGCTAAAGATCGTGGTAAAAAGAAAATCCACACATTTAATTTAAACTTATTTATGCAATGGGTGAATATGTCAGCTACATTCTGATTTACCACCAAAGATAAGTCATCCATCATTTTCTGCATGATAAATTGCATGATCATTGGGAAAACAAACTCTTCATTTCTGAAAGTAGTATGTGATTGTACATAATCTCGCAACTTGTTAGATTTCAAATTTCTTAATTTTCATAATTTCTTGGCAATCTTAGACAATTTAAGGTGTTTGGAGGCAAATACAGTATCAAAATGTAACCAATCAAATTCTTTAAAGATCTACAACCCCATTTCATCAAAACACAATCAGATTCAAGATAATAATATAATAACTTCTCTGATGAGTGCTTTTTTAAGTCTTTGTAGGACAGAGTTTGCAATAGGTGTCAGAAGTGGGATACGTATATTTAGAATGATAGCTTTGAATCAATTGAAATTCACATTTTCAATCCTGTACAGTTAACTTTCGTGTACACCTTTATTTTGAATTTTACAGCAACTGATGGTATAAACAAGGAGTATATATAATAGGAGGGGACACTTAGCTCATTTGCATATTTGCTCATTAATATGATTAACCCCGCGAACCCAGTCAAAGGTCGCAGATAACACCCTCTGGAGAGTCAAGGGGACTTTCTTTTGTTCTCTAACGACAGCGTTGGGACAGCGCATGAAGTTTCTTGTACAGAGTTGGCGATGAGCGATTGAGAAGTATAACAAAAGCATACATAAACAGATCGTAACATGAATAATGCAATGCAACAGGTCACACAACGTTCAGTCGAGCGACCGTATAAACAGTATACAAGATGCCATTTATTGTGTTCGAAATGTCAACGCCTTTACCATTCTTTCCAAAATAAGGAGTATAATCACATTACAAACACATTTTGTGCGAGAGTAACATATAAATATGGTTTAAAATGTCAAAAATGGCACGATAAAAATCCGTTCGTTATAAATAAAAGAATCAATGGTTAAATAATAAAACTGACACAATTACACTCATCGATCTCTGTGGCGTGCACACGTTGGCCATATCGTTTGCAATCGGCAATCACGGGTTCGAATCTCCGTGTATTCGTTGTTGTTTTCTATTTTTTTGTTTTTTAAAAAATAAAAAAAACTTGATTGTGGATGTATGTAACATCATTTTTATGTCAATTTTTATAATTTATAAAGGCCGCCAATGCTTTTATAGTTTTTTTCTATTCTTTTTTAATCTATTTTTCTATCTATCATTTATCTCTGGATTTATTTAACTTTATAATCTAAACAAATTAAAATGCGTAAAACAATATACTATTGCTCGATAAATAAGTGATTGAAGTTGAGTTCACTTTGATAATGATAGCATACCCGTGTGCCCAACCATTTCTCCTTTGCACACTTTGTTTAAAATACATTCAGAGATGTCATTTTTATAGCTTGTTATAGCTAGGCTAATATACAACTGTAAGCTATTTGGATACACAAAGCAAACACATTTCCAAAACAGGCCATAGCCAATCGTACAATGAGAAAGGAGACCGTTTATACCAATGTTAAATCTACCATGATTACCATTTTTTTTAAATCTGTACAACCGATGAATTTCTAGAAAATCTTGGTACAACTTCATTTCAAGAAAGTTAGTTCTTGTACCAAATTTAGCTAGCTTTAATAAACGAATTGGGAGACGCAATATTCATGTCGAAATATATGTGGAAAGGCAATCAGACAACTATTGATAGACGCGATCAAGTCTTGTACCTTTGAAGGGTGATTACGGGCACGTATGAGTAAAGTGGATTCCCACTATAATGAACCAAAATTTTAATTTCAGTGCCAAAGATCTTGAAAAAGGTTACAGGGGACATTCTCGCTTCGACGATGCTCCTATGCGTAGGTCAACTGAAAGCCCGGTCCGATGGTAGACTCCGAATCTCCAGAATCTCAGGAGATATGTACACATTTTCTCATAATACTTGATACTGCTACGCTTCCAATCATTAGATGGTTATAGCATATATGCACGGCGCAAAGTGCACGGTGTCTCATTTAGGCCCACAGGCCGGGCGGGCTTGTAGTGCTCAGAACCGGGACTATTAACACTAATACACTCAATTTAAAAAAAATTCAAAACACCGGATTCTACTGTCGCTCTGTTATGGTCGTATAGTCGGCCCCCGGATTCCACCGTCACTCTGTTGCAAGTAAGTGTAGGCCTTATATTCGCCACAACATGTGGGCACTAGTTTTATTGACTGTACATCATGCCTTTCGTCGGTATACAACTCGGACTTTTTACTGTCTGATAAGTCCACCCCTCCCCCCTCCCTATGGCCCTGTTTAAAGCTGGCTACGCCAGGATTCGCGCATGTTGGATGTGCCGGCCCGCCGCGCGCCAGTCGGGTCCGCATTGCGGCGGCGTTATTAGTCACTCTCGATCATAGTTCGGCGTGGCCCCTCGCTACACGGCTCGATCCTCATGGCGGCAAGTTATTATCACATCAAACCACTTCTGGATGTTATCATCAATGGCAATGCATTGTCGGCTGCTTTAGTCAAAATTAAATATTATATACCAAGGGATATACAACTGTCACTGGATATACCCACTTTGCCTATCTGTGATATACCATTGAACCGTCAACGCCTGAATCTTTTCCGTGAACTTTTCCTGATTGGGCTTTTCCACCCCCAAACTGGCCGGAGCCCGGGTGTTAGATCTACGGTTGATTAGCGCATTACAAGAAGTTGTGTCACTTGCCATGCAGCACATACTCATTAGGCATTTGTCCAAAATTTTTGTGGACAAATCCAAAGCGATCGGACGCATGCGTAGAAAAAAATGTTGTCCCCTTGACTCTCCAGAAGGGCAATTCCATGTTAC
Source organism: Ophiura sarsii (assembly GCA_035610835.1). Lineage (NCBI taxonomy): Eukaryota > Metazoa > Echinodermata > Ophiuroidea > Amphilepidida > Ophiuridae > Ophiura > Ophiura sarsii. The sequence goes on along the minus strand of CM069448.1, from coordinate 11,056,454 downwards.
TCACGTTACGCTTTTTCACTACGTTACACTTTTGGAAGTGCCATATTTTTTAGAAGAACAAGCTTGACAGAATTATTTTTTCTGCAGTAGTTACACAAGACCCAACACTAACTTTATATGCAATTAGAATTGCAATACAAGACATGACTTGCGAGTGAGAAGGAAAACACTTTTGTTACTCACGTTACATTTGATTGGCCATCATAAAATGGCAACAAGCCTTCATTCACAAAGTGTCCTCATACAGGATATTTTTGGAAACAAGTTTAACATGGTTGATAAAGCTAACATTAAGATCTACAAATGCAAGGTGAAACTAATCTGATTAGACAAACACTTTTCAGAAAATTGACCAAAATAGCTGTTACTCACGTTACGTTACTCACGTTACTTGTTTTTGCAAATTCAAATTGTATTTATATAGCTCATGCAGATTAGCTCAAAATGTTATGAAATAGTCTTGGCATGATGTATTCAATTTCCCAAAATGTTATTATGTCTCCAAACAGTCAATTATGACCGCGACACAAGTTCACAGGACATTTTGCAAACTCTCTACCTGTTACATCCACAATATCTTGATGAAAATGGTATCATTTTGCATTAAAACAGAAACAATTTGAGAGCTATTTTCTTTTTTGAAACTTAACATTATGTTTAACAAGTGTTAGGTGAAAATATTTGCATATAATTGATGAATTATACCATAGTTATCAAGGTTGCCGAATTCAGCACCTTTGCGCAAAATCAATATTTTTGAACTTAGGAACGATGAACGCAAGAAATATGCAGAAAATGCTCTACAATATTTGTGTACATAAGCTATGCATGTATATTTAACACTTTGTAACCAACAAAATTGAATATTTTCCTTCAAAAGTGACTTTCAGAGGACAAAGTTACTGTTTTACTTGTTGAAAAACTTGGAAAGACACGCAATGACCCCTGGAAATATTGCGTACGAAGTGATGGAAGTGCCAGACTGACATAAGACTGATAAATGAATAAAACTAAGTGCAGTAAAAGCAAAAAGAGATCCATTTCTTATTGCTACAATGCATTTTAGGCCGTTACTCACGTTACATTTTTGTTACTCATGTTACAATTGTTACTCACGTTACAGTTTTCAAACCTCTGCCATTTTAATAAAACTACACATAGCCCATTATATTTCCTGTTTTCAAATTAAGTACCTGGAGTATGATTATTATTCCATTTGGCAGAATTTAAAAGCAAAGAACAATTGAGTAGGACAACTATTTGATGTTTATCGTTACTCACGTTACATTTTCAATTACCATCGGACACACAGGAGATTCCTCCCAACTTGTGTCAATGCATAGGTATTTTTCATGGTTGGTAACTTGAAACTAAGGTATTATGCATTTCAGAAATCAACAAATATTTATATTTACAGTTAATATTAATATGTAAGAGGTCAACATAACATGAACACACATTTTTCACTTATTTTTTATGAAAAAACCATTTTCCAACTTACGACGATAATTTCTTGAAATTTACAAACAAATCATTCAAACATTTGATTGTCCCATATACCTACAAGTGTATACAATAAAACAAAATGGGTAATAAGCATCCAAATTGAATTTTAAATTTTCAGGTCATATCACCAATCTATGGAATTGCCCAGAGGGCCTTTTTGATATTCAGACGATGGTGGACATAGGTTCGTGTGACGAATATTCTAGGTGAAATTCGATGTGGGAACGCTCGGACTGTAGGGAGCGATGATATTTCTGACTTCAACAGCGCCTGGGCATCGTTCGGGGACCGTTTGATTATCACTCAGGTCGTGTCAGTATGAAATTAGGTAAAACACTCCGACATAAAATTGAAATCCACGGAGATTCAAAGATTACGGCCGTTCGTGTCCACTATGGTCTGGTACTTTTCATTTTCGACTTCACAAATGACGTATATTCATTGATATGATTATTCATTGTATATTCATGTACGTCGATGCTTTCGGCGATTCGAACAATACAGTGTCAGGCGCCTGGTATAAAGTGCAGAGTTTAAGCAGTAAAGTAAAACTGACGGAAACTTGTTGACATATTATGGACACATAATAAAAATAGCAATTGTTTCAAAATGGCATCTACTCCACAGTGCATAAAAATACCTCAATATCAGAGACATGTCATGGCAAATTTCAAGATGCAGATCTATATATACATGTAGGTTACTTTAAGAAATATATCCCAATTCCAGAGACCATTCCAGGGCCCTATTTCATAAAAATGTAAGATATTCTTATGTTATACTTTTAAATTCTTATTAAATCCTTAAAATTCTTCTAAAACCCTGAAGTCTTCTATAAAGATTCTTATCTTCTATTTCATAAAACAACTTAAAAAGATTCCTTACAAAAAATTCTATCAAAACCTTGAAGTTGTATAAATAACCTGGAAAATGTAATGAAAACCCGCTAAGTTGCATTAAATCCTGTGAAAAAAACTAGCGCAGAAGAGCACGGTGTCGGACTCAAAAGTGATCAAAAACAGATTTCCACAAGGTTTCACACAGGAAACCGCTAGTTTTTTTCTGAAATTAGGACCAAATACAATTTTTATTTGTTTCTCCAGTACTATATGTATGGAAATAGAATATGGTTCTATGGTTTGAAAGAGGATATTATTAGCTTCACCCTGATATCGATTATTAGGGTTTTTGAGCTGTATTTTCTTATGGCAAATTATGTGTAAACGGTCGGTGTTTTGAGATTATTTTGGTGCGTTTACAATAGAAATTGAACCATAGAAACTGAGCGTGAAGTATGAATATTTGAAAAGGAACCAAACGTTTTCATATGAATTACAAAAATCTTCAACTACTGCATATCCTTTTAAGTTAAGAAGGAACTTAAAAAGGATATTCATGGCAAAGCGGTCTCATTTGCTCTATGCATGCACATCACCATGTATTGGCTATTGAGCTATTTTCATATTTTTGCACAAAATTGGTTGCTGAATGAAAAGGAATGCTTGCCGTATTGCATCGCAATATGCACCTTAAAAATCATCAACTGCGACACAACTTTCAAAGGCTGGTGCAAAATTGCTATACACGTTTTTGCAGCCCTGAATCAAGTTGCTATTTTGATTCACCTAAAATTGCGGCTTGACTTGAAGGAATTGCACCTTGACCTCAAAAGTAAGGTGCAATTTTACACCTCAAGACAAAATTGAAAATTTCAGCACTGGTTGCATGCCACTCTGTATGTTTCTTAATAACATTTCAAAGAAACTGATGGTAAAATATCGCTGGACAAACGTGCACAAGTTGACCATTCACCTTGGATTCCTCCATATTGTGTGTACAACTTGGTGCAAACGTCATTGTTACGCACGGTACACATCAAAACTTCACGAGTCTCCCATTTATCTTTGTTTATTGCACCTGCACATCGGCAAAACTTGAATGATGCCTATCCTTGGACAAGCTGAGTGAAGCTTATTAGGATGTTGTATACATTGAAGAAAATTGAAGGTATGATTATCAGGCCTACTACTACACTTTTTTACATTAGTAGAGCGATGTTGATCGTGGATGGCAACGCCACCGTGAAAATACATTGAATTTTCTGTAGTCAATGAATCGATGACATATTACACCAATGTACTATATTCAGCGAAATTATTTTACACAATCACGGGCTGAGATAATTATTTCTTTTAAAATATGACACTTCAACAAATCTCACACCCTAGTGGTTCTTGATAATATTTATAAGATCCTATGAACTTATTTGGGTTACTTTTACTTAAGAACAGTGTCTATATGGGAGCCGTCGCTCTACTAAATAAGGCAGGGGTTCTCAACCTGGGGGTCGTTTGGGGTTTCCAGGGGGTAATGAAGGGGTCATAAATATAGCTTTTAGGGAACCGTTTTACATTTCGCTCTAAAAAGACTTAAGAAAAACCCTAAAGAAACGTTCAAATATGCAAAATTTCCTGCTCGCTACGCTGGCATCATTACTAAGCAGTTTCAGTCAATAAATCAAGCTGGGGTTTTTTTCTTCAATTTTTGTTTTGGGGGTCACGGTACTGACCAAGAATGTCAAAAGGGGTCGTCTGCCAAAAAGGTTGAGAACCACTGAAATAAGGCATAATCTGGTAATGCACTTTGCAACCCCGGCCCTGGGAGACCCAGGACATGGCGGGGACTGTACATGGATATATGTACAGAAAACGTTGCCCGGCTATGCGGGGGAGTGTACAGGGATGTACAAAGTGTGTCCCCGCTAGCCGGGACATACATCACTGAAAAAATGAGCCGGGGTCGGGGAAGTTATAACCTGGCAAATTGTCATGATTTAGACTAGAGTTGGCACTACATGATACATGTACTGAATTTATGTTCAAATGAGTACAAAGGTTATATAACACTGGTTAATCTATAAAAATATAAGACTTGGTTGGTTCTTTTCCGGGGGGGGGAGAGGGGGGGCACTCGGATTTGGTTTGGTCGGGGGTGTGCCGCTGGAGATTCAAAACCCCAGCGCTAATTTTGGTTACTATAAATTTTCCTGTCCTGTCATTTTAAATGGGTAAGGGTAAGCCTCAAAAAGCTAATAAAAAGCACTAAGAAATTGTTAGATTTTTCGCAAAACAAGACACTGGGATATTGAATGCACCGGTAAAACAACCACGACAAGATCACAGACATACGGGATAAACAGCGGGTAAAACATAATCATAACACATTGAAAAGGTATGAAATTACCTTCGGCTTGTCGGCTCGGGACGGCTCATAGAAATTCGGTCTGTTTACATTTTTTTTCTTTTCCTGGATTAGTAGTGATTCTAGAATATCTTATTTAAAAACGATTTCTTCTGAGAATCTACTTGAGTTGTAAATGTTGGTTGACTTGTTAATCAGAACTTGGTATGAAATACAAATGTTATGTTGTCGAGTAAAAGACGAGTATAGTCTTTGTTGCTTACTGATCAAAATTAAGTCGCCCAAACCCAATTTTCCAAGCATTTTCTTATTTTCAGAAACACCTTGATAAGAAGAAAAGTATAAATAGCGCCCTCACACTGTCCTATTAATTGCTATCTACTGAAGATAGCAGTATTATTAGCAAATAAATTAAAACTAGTATTTTAGGTGGTTCTATATGGAAAACCTGATCGGGTTACTATTCTTAATAAAAACCGACATTTGTGACTGGTTCTTTTAAACAACTATCAAGACATCAAGATTTTGTTATTTATTTTTAACGCGAAACAGTCCGGCGCAGAACGGTGGATTATATCAGAGCATTGATCTGATAAAAATTCAAGAAAATCCCACAGATCGATTTGGTTGCTGATTAAAGGTATATTATGTGATCTTTTCCAGGGGACGCCCTCAACCCTCGACAAAAAATGGAAGCAGATTTACTTTTCTGATCATAAATCATAAATATATTCCAAGTTACAGAGCGATACGATTCCTAATAACCTCAAAATCATGGTTTTTAGAGTGAACTTGGAGTAAAATTTTAAAAATAGATTGTACCGGAGCGGTACAATCTATTTTCAAACCATGATTTTGAAGTAATTAGGAATCGTATCGATCTGTAACTTGGAATATATATACTTATGATCAAAATTAAGTCGCCAAATTTTCCAAGCATTTTCTTATTTTCAGAAACACCTTGATAAGAAGAAAAGTATAAATAGCGCCCCTCACACTGTCCTATTGCTATCTACTGAAGATAGCAGTATACTATATTTATAGCAAATAAATTAAAACTAGTATTTTAGGTGGTTCTTCTGTTATGATTATATGCAAAACCTGATCGGGTTACTATTCTTGATAAAAAAACCGACATTTTGTGACTGGTTCTTTTAAACAACTATCAAGACATCAAGATTTATGTGACAAGTTTGGAGAGACATGAATTGAGTAAACTCTTTTATCTCATCTCAATAAAAATGTGTAGGATAAAACAGAATTGATTGGATTTTAAAACTGGTTTGTTCCAGTTGAGCGATTTATACAGATTCAAGATCAAAAGAATCACAGACTCCTCTGTTTTGATGCACCCGGTATACAGAGTGGTCCGAAAAAGGGTATCATTTCAAGGATCATTTCAGAGGCAATTTTCTAAAAATGTTAGAGACATTATGAGATTATTTTTACATAATTATTCCTAAACTGTAATAATCTTGGGCATACAGGATACAGGCTGTCCCAAAATGATTAGTACACTGCAAAAACTGTGGTGTTAAATTTAACACCACGGGTGTTAAATTTAACACCAGTACGGATTCACTATAGGACCACACCACCTGGTGTTAAAATGACACCATCACTAGTGTTACAACGTTGGTGTTAAATATAACACCAATTGGTGTTACAATATGACAACACCAGTAACAATTTTACACCTTCTGGTGCTAAAACATTAAAAACTTTACACCTTCTGGTGTTAATTTTTTTTTTTTTTTACACCTTCTGGTGTTAAAATATTAATGTTAGATAAGTTGAAGTACTTTAAAAATAAAATACTTGCAAATAACATATTTCACCGTTCAACAGTTCAAATTTATTAAAACTTGAACGTTTTTGTGAATTAATGTTCTTACTTGCCATTTAATTATGGAATGGTGCATGTTGCAGATCGAATCACTAGATCAAATGTATAAATATACAATCCAAAGTGTTAAAAAACCAATATAACCCACCCCCGTGCGCATGTGTGGAATAGTGACACCCATGGGAGTTATTCTTACACCAAGTTTAACACAAGAAATTTAACACCATGAGAAGTGTTACATCAGTTATTCCTATGGTGTTGACCTAACACCAACATTAACACCAGGAGCGTAACACCGGCTCAGTGTTGCAGTTTAACACCGGAGTTTTTGCAGTGTACCCTTCGATGGCCAAAGTTCATGATTTTTTCCCATTATCAAAATCAATGAGATTTAGATTTGTTCTTTTTTCATCCTCTTTAACATACTATACTGTACCCTTTCATTAAAATGTAAGATAATAAATATCGGACTTATTTAAGGGAGGTGTCAACTGTCAACCCTTTTATGATGACATTATCAAGCGCTGTAACTTTTGAACTAATAACGTGATGTATATAAAAGTATACATTTTTGTAAATGAAAAGATTCAGAGAATCCACTTTTGTATCAAATTTCACTAAAAATGCTGATTTTTAAAAATATTGACCCAAATAATAACTTTTTGGCTCAAAAGTTTCAGAGACCGTAACAAAATCAGTTGGGTTTTTTTAAATGCCGAAATAGCACAAAAATCATCTTAAAACACTTATTTAAGATCTTTTTTATTTTGTACATCATACAATTTTTAGTTTGAAAATTATTGACCGAAAATTGCAACAAATGTGATTTTTTTTAAATAAAAAAATGAAGTTGTTGGCACTTTTTGGTCAATAATTTCAAAACTAAAAGTGTTTATGTAAAATTAAAAAATTGATCTTAAAGAAGTGTCTTTAGATGATTTTTGTGCAACTTCGGCATTCGTTCTCCGAAAAAAATGGAGCCAAAAATTTAAAAATCAGCTATTTTTAGTACCAAAAATGGGTTCTCTGATTCATTTCAGTTCCAAAATTGTATACTTTCATATATTAATTGTTGAAAAGTTAAGGCGTGCACGTGATACATTTCATATTAAAAAGGGTTGACACTACCCTTAACTGAGGTTACACCCAACCCTTAACTGAGGTTACACCCAATGGTCTAAGACATGGTGATTTTAACTTTTTGGCAAAATGCAAACAAATGTGTATGTGTTAAACTTGTTTGAAAGAAACAAATATAATCTCTTAATCTCTTGTCTACTATTGTTCCTTTCTATTGTAAACTGTTGTTTGTTACGGTTGTTCAAATCATTAAAATTCTTCATTTTGATTCAATTTGAAGAGTAAAAATTCGATCGTCACACATGAGTGATCACAAGCTTTGTTTCTAAATTAGATACTTTGAGGCTAAACTTGAGGGACATTTAAATAGATTGGGTTTTTTATTTATTTATTTATTTAAATAGGCTGAAGAGCCAGGACAAACCCAATAGTGAACAAGCACTAAATTAAAGGGATGCCCGAAGAATAAGCTGTACAGACACAGACCGGGATGATCCCCTACTCTTTACGAAGGAGTCTGTGACCTTTTAAACGTGCTCGGGGATAGCTCTTCCGATACACGGGACCAACATTTCTACGTGACTTCCGAACCACGGTGCGCCTATGTACATGCCTACTTCAGTCTGTACGATCTGAAGGAGGCATGGAGACGAGGCTGTGTTGGTGTATCGTATTGAACTCACGCTCAAACGATCCACCAACAGAACTACAGTGCACAGCAGTGTAACGACGCTCTAACCGACTGCGCCACCTCGCCCCACACAGTTGGAGATTCTTACAAAATTATTAACAATGATATATAGTCTCTTACTTTTTAACCTCACCAAATTCGACTCCAATGTGAAAATGAATCTAAGCCAATGGTAACTCACCCAATACCACTTCATTAGCTATTTAAAAGTCCATAAACACTTGTCAAATAAAACAATGCATGGTCACTCAGGTGTGACGAACCTCTTTTACACTTCAAATTGAATTAAAATGAAGAATTATTGAACTGACCATAACCAATAACAGTTCATATTGAAAGGAACAAAATAGGTTTTCCCAGTTAGTTTAACACTTTTTTCATTATATTTCATATCTCGTTAAGTTAGAATTCGTCCCCAAAATCTGACTTTCGCATTTTGTTAGATAAATTTCGTCAATGAGCATTATATTTCAAAGTATGACCATTTCATTTAATTCATTGGTCATTTCTTTTCGTCAAGGAAAGATTGAATTTGTATCACCTGGTGGGTAGCGGGTCTATGCACAAATATAATTCGTCTTTGTTCATTATTTTTAATACTTTTATCACATATATTCGTCAGGTGTTAGAAGAATAGGCCTACATTGCTGGTTAGATATAGGTCTATATTGAAACAAAACTGAAAACGTGGATCATGTTTTTGCATGGTTTTACCATCTAAAGATACCACACCAAAGTGCAAACAACTTGCACAAAGTCCCATTAAGTCATTCAAGAAAGTTGGTGATATAAATCATATGAAATAAAAGAAAAAAAGAACGAACAAGAAAGAAAGAAAGAAAAAATAAATATGTATATACAGTCATCACAATAAGTAACTGACCAGGTAATAAACATGCTGATAACTCTAAACGTATAACTCCTACATAAACATATTTAATTATAAAGTTGTTGAGAAATTTCTCTTCTTAAATGTGGGATATTACACGCTAAGAATGGTTGATTAATGAAGAAGTTACGATCCCAAACGTTAGGGCAAGTCTGATTTTCATTTTAACATTTTCTTTTCAACACGGGGAGAGTATGACAGGTAAAGCGTCCGTGCCGTATTGATCAACCGTAACAATGCCACCGGCCGACTATCCAAAAACCAGGCCATCGACGCAGGTGAATTGACACTACCACTACCAGTAATCAATAATTTGCCGGTCTGAGTCCCCGTGTTGAAAATGAAAATGTGAAAATGAAAATCAGACTTGACAGTACATTTGGGATTGTAACTTCCTTAATAATCAGCCATTCTTAGCGTGTAATATCTCAAATCCAAGAAGAGAAATTTCTCAACATGTTGATAATTTAATATGTTTATGTAGGAGTTATACTTTCAGAGTTATCAGCACATTTATTACACACATAAACTTTGATGAGTCACTGTGATGCATCCAGGTGAGTTTTCAGTTTGTCTGTGTATTGACACGTTTCGTTAAGTTTTACTGAGTCAATCGACTCATTTTATATTTAATGAGTCGAGACAATTGACTCATTTGTAGTGAGTCAATTGACTCATTTAAACATTTGTGCAACCCGGGGGTGCAACCTTTTTCGGTTCGGTAGTCGACAGTCGGCAGCAGTGACTATATTGTGGTACAGTTTAAGCTGTACATTACAATGTTTCTGTAGCGTTAGGGAAATGATAGACCTATTTTAGAACATTGTTTACAAATTTGTCTCATAATTGACTTTTGTGGATGTTCTGTTTTGCTTGAACTAAAATACATGTACATGTAGTAAGTATGTCAGGATGTGCTCTCTCCCCTAATTAATCTCACACAAATTTACCTGAAATATGCTACGGTTTACCCGTTCACCCGTGCCTATTAATTAGTCGAAGACCAAATCTGGGCAGCAGCAGCGGTTAAAATATTATTATTACTACACATGTACATGTGCGGGTAGTTCAAGCAAAACACAACATCCACAAGAGTCAATTATATACAATTGGAGTAAGCTTAAAGCTTTACAAATTTGTAAACAATGTTCTAAAATAGGCCTATCAATTCCCTAACGCTACAGAAAAATTGTCATGTAAAGCTTAAAACTGTACCACAATAGTCACTGCTGTCGACTGCCGACTACCGAACCGAGAAGGTTGCACAGTGGCTGTTATTAAAACTTTGTTCTACGTAATCTCACAATACTGTGCTACATCACACGGTACTCGGTGATTGTCTGCACTGAATTTGAAGAATACTGATTCGCTTTCAAATTCGAACTGGACTCATTTTGTCTGTAAAAAGTCGATCTTGACTCATTTCGATGTGAAGTGAGTCAATTAGAAACTATTGAGGATGAGTCAGTGCTATTACCACATGACTCATTTTTTCGATGAATGGGTCAAAAGTCGAACTTGACTCATTTTTGACATCTTGTGAGTCAATTCACATCTGTTGAGAATGAGTGGGAACCTATTTGACTAATTTGACTCATTATTTGAAATGATTTGAGTAATTTGACTCATTATTCTGACTCACTACTTTCACAAGTGAGTCCCATTACACCTGACTCATGAAAAACGCACCCAAATGGGTCAAGTGACTCAACAAAGTTTATGTGTGTACCTGGTCAGTTACTTATTGTGATGACTGTATATATAAAACGTATAGTCCTATAGCTGGATTTTACATGCTTCTAGGCAGGTCTTTCCACATGGGACGAAATAAAGTGAACTGAATATGAAACTATTTGATCAAAGACGAAATAAATGTATACATTAGTAGGTTACCGCTGTATCAGACGAAATGGAAGTGTGTTAGGACGAAATAAAATGAACATTAAATGAAATTCATTGCGCAAAATATGAATATACTTGACCAAAGACGAAATTTACTTTAACAAATGCAACCTTCAAAATGTTGGGACGAATTCAAACTTAACGAGATATGAAATATAATGAATAAAGTGTTAAACTAACTGGGAAAACCTATAGTAGACAAGATTAAGAGAATATTATTTGTTTCTTTCAAACACGCTGTTTAACACACACATTTTGTTGCACTTTGTCAAAAAGGTGAAATCACTATGTCTTACATAATGGAGTGTATCTTGAGTTGGATAAATGTGATATTCATGATTTAAAATTCTAATGAAAGAGTACGGTATGTAAAAGATGATGAAAAAACACCAGACCTGATCCCATTTATTTTGATGATGAAAATATTTAATTAAATTTGGGCATCGATGGGTACTAATCATTTTGGGTCAGCCTATATATGGTGTGAGAATGGTGTTGAAATTGAAGCTCTAATTAAAAAAAAATAGTAGCCTTTCAACCAAAAATGGTTAAACCAGTTTGTCCATGGACAAGACAATGAAATGTTCATTATTGCATGCACAGAGAAATGTCTGCACTTATTTTAGATGCTCAACACTCGGGGTATAATTAATTTTAACACATTTCTTATGTTAGTCATAAGCTGCAGTATCTTAACAGTATGTGTTAGTATGTGTTGAAAACAGCATGATAATTGAACAAGATATGAAGAAATAGCAACCGTTTTAAATGACAACTTGTCAAAACTGGTGGCTTTTAAACTTGAGAATGATGAGATGTCATTCAACACAATAGGGCGATATGTGCAAAGAAGAGCAATGATGCATGACCACCATTATACACTTGAGTATGAACACAAAAAGATTTGTAACAATTTTTCTTAAATGGTCACTATTTTTGTAATTACAGCTTCAAGTTCAATTTCATTTTCACCATATTAGAATATGTAAATATAGTCTTATCACTTTCCGCAGGCTATTAGTTTTACCATATATACAAAACAGATTTGTCAGAAACCTTTCCCAATTTTCAAAGTCTATCTCAAGGATTATTCACCCAATACTAGACATATTTGTACTTATTTCCAATGCATTTCTCATGGTGATTCCAAATATTGTAATGAAATTCAATACTTTTTGACATTTTTGAAACATTTTTGTGAAATTTTGGATGTCGTCTGCAGACGCCTGTTGCATGAAAAGCGTTAATGATGCCCCAAAATTGGGAGAAATCTACCTCTGAAAAGCGTACCCCTTTTTTCTGGACCAATCTGTTACGTGATATGATACAGTACAGCTTGAAATAGAATGGACATTGCAATGTCATTGCAATGACATTGATGTTACCCGATTAGTGCAGTCATTGCACGGACATTGCACTGACATTGCGTTGACATTGCAATATTGTTCATTCTATTTCAAGCTGTACTGTATGATAAATTACACAAACAAACAGCTCTTTCTTCTCAAAATATCCTTTATTCATGATATATTCATACAAATTACAAATGTGTATTTATCATTTAATATGTGTACAAAAGAGGAATAATATAAATAATGTGCATTTATCAATACACATATGCACAAATAGAAATGCAATCTGCAGATGCGTACCAAGTACAGGGTGAGTCAAAAAGAAGTTTACCGAGAATAAATATTTGTTTAAAAATATACCAAACAAATTTGACAAACCAATGAGGCACGTTTTCAAAGAGCAACTTATTCCGCTTATACAAAAGGAATCATTAAAATCGATCAATTATATCAGTAGCTATGCCAGTTTTTAAAAAATAAAAAAAAGTCTCTTGTATTAAAATACAAGAGACTTTTTTTTTAGCTGTCCACGGAACGCTTAATTCTCTTAAAATCTGTCCACTCTATTAAAGTGGGCAGCAAAATGTACACACGGGCATTCATATTCAAATGAGATTAAAGCCCGGGAGTTTCAAACACAGTTGGGAATGATGTGCATAAAATAAAAAATCAGTGACAACAATAAGAAAACGATCAAACATTGAAGGCCCACTTAAAACATTTAAGACACCTTAAAGGACAAACATCAGCAATAATTTTGCTGCCCACTTAGAGTGGAAAGATTTCAAGAGAATTAAGCGATCCGTGGACAGCTAAAAAAGAGGTTCTTTTATTTAAACAGGCATAGCTCCTGATATAATTGATCAATTTCAATGATTCCTTTTGTCATATGAGCGGAATAAGTTGCTCTTCGAATACGGGCCTCATTGGTTTGTCAAATTTGTTGGTCTACTTTTAAACAAATAATCATTCTCAGTAAACTTCTTTTTGACTCACCCTGTACAGGGGGCGTGTCTCAAAAGTCTGGATCCCTTTTGAAAGCTTTACATCTCCGGTAAATAAGCTCGCAGTTTACAACTGAAATCATGTGTGGATATAGAAACTTGTAGAATTATTTTGACTTTAAAAACAAAATTATTTGACTCAGATTATAGTTGATTTCTTCGTATATATGCAAATCATCCTTGTTTATGTATTTTTCATGTTAATTTGTATTTTTGTTTTATATTGTTTGCGCCTCGGAATAGTTCACCTAGATTGACGGCGCATTATAAATGCCATTATTATTATTATTATTCATTATACCAAACTTGTCCAATTTTCTGAGACACCTTAATATATTATAACACAAGCTGTAAGGTTTGGTCACATGACTCACAATACCTACATAAATAGAGGCCCTGCATATGACATAGTTTACTGGAATCGTGGCAGACTAACTGAACTTTGTTTACCAAAACTATAAGACGCTAAAAATTCCATTTCATAATCATGCGAGTTTACATCCCTTTCAAAAATCCCGCATCAATTTAAAGAATAAACTGAATGGATTGCATATGCCATGATTCCCTGAATGATGTTTGATTCCTTTCTTTAAAGCCAATCGATGAATACGTGCAGGGCCTCTATTGTTCAACTTGCGGGATTTCAAATATATTTTAATTGATATTATTATTTGATGCTACATGTTTTTATTTGACCGAAAATTATTGAATTTATGTATCGAAGATAAAAGATGACATTATTTATACGCTTTGTATAAAATGTGTGTATAAACCTGGCTAAATACAACTGTGGACCACTTTAGATTTTGTGCTTTTCTATAAATATGAAATAGTTGTGGCATGCAATTGTGTATTAATTTGAACATTTTACCAATATTGAAAAAGTGTTCATACTCTTCAACTAAAATTTGACACATTTTGATCAAGAAGTAATTTTACTCTAATTTTTTAAAGACAGGGCCTTAATATTTTGACTCACATGAGCCTTTTACTTGAATACTCAATTTTCAGATTAGAGTTTCTAGTATTCATACATGTTTGTCTCAGAACGTGCCAGTGCCCGTATCCCAGTATATTAATTTCACAACTGATTAATTATATGATACAGCCTTACCTTAAAATACCCGCATTTTAAACCAGGCTTCAATATACAGTCTCCAAAATAAGTGACTTACCAGGTAATTATACTCTTAACTCAGAAACTATAGCTTATGTAAAAATATTAAATTATCAATTTGTAAAGACATTTCTTCCCTTTAATTTGAGATATTACACATTAAGATTGACTGAATATTAACACAGCTATGTGTCCAAATCCAAAACAAAATCATCAGTTTTCATTTTAGCATTCGGTTCTTCTACATACTGCCACCATATAGAGAGCATGTTGGGAGAGCGTGTTGGCGCAGCGGTAGATACCCTCGCTTTGCACCAATGAATCCCGGGTTCGAAATCTGTGCTCGGTCGGGCTTTATGTGCATTTGGTTTATCACGATCCATACACGCTCTCGCAGGTTTTCTCTGGCTCCGGGATCTCCGGTTTCCTCCTGCTTTTAAAATCTGTGATTAGTTGTTTTGGTTATCAAAAACTTCCATAACCCAATGGTATTTGGGGAGCTGCATTGAAAAATGGTGGATATACAATCTAAGTGCGGATAGGTTTGCGCTAGCAGCACCCTAGTTGATGCGACCTGATTCTGATGATTCACCAGCAGCGAAATTACAGCGCTTTGATCACTTTGGAAAGACGCTATATAAATACTAATTATTATTATTATTATTATTATTATATAGCAATAGGCAGAGTGACAGCTCACAGGTTGATACTAAGATGAGAATTGGGGATGCTTTAATGATCAATGCAATCTATACACACCTGTCACACTATCGTGCGTGTTCAAAACTCAAGTGCAAAAATGAAAACTGCATTTTGGTTCATTCTTTTTGGTGTAGCAGTCTTAATTGTTGACCAATTAAACTATAACATTTCTCCTCCTCAATTTAGAGACACTAGCGGGATACTCTCGCTACGCTTGGGTCCCTGCTAGAGTCTAATTGAGGAGGAGACATTTTATAGTTTAATATTTTTAAGCTGTAACTAAATTTGTAGAGCTATGAGCGTATTCATTATCGGGTAAGTTACTTTTTTGACAAACGTAATTTATCTTCAGCATAGACCATTTCAAATCCGAAAATATATGATCGGTTCCGAATGTTTCCGATTAGCCGAGTGTTTGACACTCGGTTCCATAACCTGTCAGCTCCTGACAGGTCATGGCCATGTGCCGGAGAAAAACAACATGTTTTTCACCCGTCTGCCCGTGTGGTAAATTGCGCTGGTGTTGGTGATAGATTGCATCCCTCACAAAGTTGATGTTGCGGCATTTCAGTTACAAAAACGAGTGAGATGAAAGAGATTTGGGGTAATATTTTCACTTTTTACCGTCTGCTCGATACATTTGGAATTTGTCCGTCAGCGCCTTTGTTGATAAAAAAACAAAATAGTCTCGTTCCACGTTTTACTTCTCATGTGTGCACGCGTGTATGCGAACATAGTAAATCACTGAGGCGGACAACCAACTAGGACAATGCTGTGAATGCGATCAACTGTTGCGAAGTACGCGCAACGCACCTACTCCACGTGACCTGTTTTTCCGAAGATTTCCGATCTCAATTTGAAATGGTCTATATAAATCAATACAGGTATAAAATAACATGTAAGTAACATTTTGTGAAAGGCACCAACAGACTCTATTCAAAATCAATAACCGTGGTAGAAAGCGGATTTATTTAGCTTTGATTCAAAAAATTATAAATGCCAAAAAACAAGTACAATTGTGACATTAAAAGCATGTATTCAACAGACATCATTTATCCGTTTTAATCAAAAGGAAATAATCTCATATGTTGACGACATAAATCCTCATATTTGACAAAGTAAAATCCTTGTAAGGCAAAAAAACCACACAACTCTGTTAAAAATGTTTTGAACATTTTTGGGAACAAAATGAAATTTCACCATTTTGATGAATTAAAACACAAAACACCCAACCAAACAACTCTACAGAGGTCCATTTGCCCGAAGATCATTTTAAGAGGTAATTTTGTTCTTCTTGATAATCCATAGTTTCTGAAAGTGCATTCAGGCTATATTGCTTAAAAATGTTTATAGATGATTGCAACCACCCAACCAAGTGCATGAGTATGGGTATGTCTGTCTTTGTGCAATGATATTTGGTATTTTTACTGTTAAGAATGAAATGGAATACATGAAATTGTCTGGCACATAGCCTAACTCTTTTATACATTGAAATCTATATTACAATGTTACGTTTCACTTACAGTACTGATCTTTATAAATGATTTGCATAATTATAAAATAAAATATCTTAATAACAAGTATATTGCATTTCCTATACCTTGCATTTAGTGCATTACCTATACAACCATGTATGGCTGATATCACTTCCTGTATTAAACTCTGTGTCACATTAATGTTGTGAGAAGAGGTCACAATGTATTCTCCTCATATGCCAGCATTTCTCCATCAAGACCAGCAAAGATCTTTATTGATTGAATAGGGGCTAAAGCCATCACACATTGGGGTTGCGATGTTATGATGCGATTACTAGACTCCATGTTGGCATCCCCTCTCAACTAGAGTCCTCACATCATGGTGTTATACAATCCCTTGATCTATATGATTACGTCTGAAGTGGTTGCATTTCCGGTTCAAGATTGGAAGTAGGAACCTGTAATCATAAAAATAAAACAAAACAAAATTAAAATGCACCTTCACACAAATCCAAGTCTAGTCCACAGCAGTCCAGGTCCCAGTCTGTGTCTATGGCAGTCCATTTCAGCAGGGGCTTAACAAGAGGGGAAAGGAGCCATCCCCCCCCCCCCCCCCCCCCCCCCCCTGCTGAGGGTCTGCCCAAAAAAAGAAATGACAAACTTTATGTTTATTAACAAAAAGTAGTTGGTTACGCCCACCATGATCACAGGCCTGTCCTCCCTCATGCCTCAGCCCAAGTTAAAGACCCTTTACGCTACTGCTTTTCAGGGTCTATGGGTATTCCCTGTCTGAGTAAAACTTGACTCCAGTCGGGACTCACCTGGTCTGCTCTGTGACATACACAAGTTAAAAATAAACTGTCAAATAATGAATATTTTGGTATAGCATATCTTGATAACTCAAAGGCAGTATGAACAAAATGTTTAATTGCATATTTTAAGCAAAATGTCCCAATGTTAAAGTGATGGTAAAGTGATGGTAAAGTGTTGGTAAAGTGGGTGATTGCAATAATACATTACTATAACATGTATAATAAAACAAATCCACGCTTGTGTAAGCACTGACCACTTGGCCTAATGGATAGGAGCGTTCGTTGGGACTTTTTATAACCTGCTTAGCGTTGGTTCGAGTCGCTCACATGGCGTGATTTGTTCCCCTTTTTTTCTGTTATGAGCTATCTTCAGTAGATAGGAATAGTACTGCAAATAAACATTTACTGCTCGGCAAATGTTAACACTTTCAACGCGGCTATTGGTTTAACCATGGTACAAAACAGATTTTTCAGAAACCTTTCCTAACTTTCATGTCTATCTCAAGGATAACTGAACAAATAATCGGCACGTTTGTACTTATTTGAATGCATTTCACATGGTGATTCCAAATAATGGTAAATGAAATTCAATAATTTTGACATTTTTGAAACATTTTGTGCAATTTTGGATTGTCATCTGCAGACGCTTGCCGCGTGGAAAGTGTCAATGTTTAGTTCATATTTCAAATAACAAACAAATAGGCAATGTGATAACATTATTAAAAGTAGTTTTATAAATATAGACGAAAATGTTGCTTTATTCATTTATAAACATCAGATTATTGCGCGCAGGATCAAGAAATGGGTCAAATTGTAGTTGAATATGACATAAATAATTGTTTTCAGTTACCACTCTCCCTAAATAAAACAAATTCCCTATCATCAATTTTATCAGATCTGTTTTCCCTCTTTTGTTTACTCAAATCGTGTGTAATATGAGATTCATACGACATTCAGTTTTTGAATTATGATAGAAAATCAAAATTTAGATCAAATATTTTGCATTCCTCTTATACAATCCTGGAAGAATGTCTTGGAACACTTGCGTGTGATTAACGGAAAAGTGTCACCCCCACTCCCCCGTACAATGTTGACCAAGGCCAGTGGCTCCTGCAGCTTGACAGAGTGTCCCAACATTGATTGATGGGGGGTGGGGAAGGACAAATCTCATTTGAACAATTTTCGTTTATAACAGAAGACCACTAAGTATCAATACATGCACACAATACCCAACACGTGTGCTCAGCGTTGGCGTTCCAAGGACTTTTTTTCCAAGATTGTAGTTATAGCAATTTCAAACATATTTTTCACTTTGTAATATATATGAAACTGGGAACTAATCTCAAAAGCAAGGCTTTTTACAGGGCTTTTTATCGTAAACCTACCTTTCGTGAATAATATCATTTAATAAGCTCCTGTATCAATATGGGTTGATCAAACAAGCATTTACATGTCAATAATGAAATCTGATAAAACAATGAATAAAGTGAATAACAAAAAAGTTGCCTGCCTCATCACTCAGCAAAACAAAGTAACAGGAAACCTGACTGTTATTGACTTTCATTAGCCTTAGAGTCTGATTCTGAGTCGGAGACCGAGTCCACCCAAGTCTGTGTCCAACTCACAATAACTTAGACACACACATAGGCTTTCTTTCTAATTTTAGATTTGACAAATTATACACAATAGAAATTATATACAGAATGATAAATTGATCTCTTTTGAGATTGTATAAAATAAGTGACCATGTTAGACACAAATTATTATGTGCCCTGGGTTAATTTCCACTAAAACATGCACCAGAACAAATAAAGATATATATGACGAACTCTAATGTAGGTATACAGGCTGCATTTGAATGAGTAATTGACATAAACAAAATAGTTATGCAGTTCATTTATATTTTCATGAAAAATTTAAAAACTTCATCACTCAAAAACAATATTTTGTGACCAAACCTATTCTGCCATGCACACTGGAAAATAAGACACTATAAGGGGGACTCAAGGAAGTTTTAGATTGAATTTTGTGAGTGCTGCAATTATTGAACTATTAATCAAATGCATATAAAAGTATACATTTTTGACCCAATTTTTTTGAACAAAGCAAACAAAAATTGTTTTGAGTAAAAAATGCCCAAATCGCTTGATCATGATGTAAAGACACTAACTTAGATACCAATTTCTCATTTTTTAACCTAATCAAAAAAAGGGGGTTTTCGAAAATGTTTCCCTTTTTTGGCACTTTTTAGTCAAAATTTCAAAATAAATTGATTCTCTGATCCATTTCCTTTCCAAAAATTATACTTTTATATGCATTTGATCAATAGTTCAATAATTACAGCACTCACAATTTATTTTTACAAATTCTTGAGTCCCCCTTAATAAAAATAACTCCTCACCACAGCCATCAATTTGGAAACATTCAAAATCCTGAGAAAGAGAAGGTTTCATTTCATATCATCTTCATGCTTACAAGAGTGAAATTGCCACACCAAATAGGAGTTAAATACAGTTCAACAACATTTGTTTGTTTCTTCTATGGTAGTGTTAAAGCCTTTCACATAGCCCTTTTTTCAAGTTTCTTTTGAGACAAACTTTTTTTTTGGCCATAGATATTCTGAATGTATTGAATATGATATGAATTTGATATGCGCCATGCAGTTTGAAACTTGTATATGCAGCCGTCAAACCCGAGATATTCAGCGTTCTGTCATTGGTCAATTATGACATCATAGATATACCACACCCAGATAGTTCATGTTAGATTCTTCTAGCATCTGATTTTATTATGTGGGCTGAATATAATGCATCAGGCAGATTTTATGATACCTATCTACGCAGACTCCAAAACCTACGTATCTAACGCTCAGCCATCATCATAGATAAGTAAGTTGCATCCAGGTAATAATAGCTACACCACAAAAGAGTGACACTATTTATACCAGATGATCCTTTTCTATAGAAAGTGAATTTGACATACACCGCCCCGATTTTATGATCATATCTACGCAGACTCCAAAACCTAGATATCTAACGCTCAGCCATCATCATAGATTTAGGTCGCATCCAGGTAATTATAGCTACACCACAAAAGAGTTACGCTATTTTTGTACCAGATTCTCACACAGCGCCACACAGATTTGCTATAGACACAGAAGTCGGTAGTAAGCCGAGTCAGTCTCACCGTTTCATATTCAGAAATATGTAATATCGATAGCGGCTATTTAATCGTTCTTAATCACATGATTTTGTCGTACAGTATTCTACTATGTTGTAGTAAATGCTGTGTATCAGATATATTATATCGCTATAAAACAGTTCATTATCAAAGTTGAAATTGGAAAATTCACCAGGACAGCAGTACTTACTATATTTTCAGAGAACTTGATACATCATATATCATAGAAAATCATATGGTTCTGAATTATACCACTTGGAGTAGTAAATACTGCCGTGTTATATCGCTATAAAACAGTTTATGTTGAAGTTAAAGACTTTACTTATTAAAGGGACATAGCTGAACACGCTACAAGAAGGAACTAAATGTGAGTGGTAGTTAATGCTGCAGAACGCTGCTCATAAGCAGTATAGTCTGTATAGATTTTACTTAAGACGTAGTCAGTTGATGATGTTTAACCCCGGTGGTATTCAAGTGGACATTGAAGATTATAGCTGAACACTCTCTTCAAAACGAACTAAATTTGAGTGGTTAGTTAATGCTACTGGAATGCTGCCAATTTAAGCAGTATATAGTAAGTCTATGAATTTTGCTTCAGAAGTAGTCAACTGATGCCGTTACCCCCGGTGGACATTGAGTGGACCCGAAAACTCTACAGAAATGAATGTCAGTGGTTGTAGTTTATGCTACTAGAACGCTGGTCATTTAAGCAGTAGTCAGTCTATGATTTTTGATTCAGTAGTTGACAGTTGACGCCGTTTAACCCCGTGGTATTCAAGTGGACATTGAAGATTAAACCAGATAAACACTATACTACTCTAACTATACTACTAGAACTAAACGTCAGTGGTAGTTATTGCTCTTGGAAAGCTGCTTACTTTGTGGTATAGTTAGTCTATGCTGAAGAGAACTAAACATTCAGTAGTAGGTTTTGCTACTGGAGTGTTTTTCTACACAGCTTATATGGATGAAATGAACTTAGGGCATAGCACTCTCCAAGATAGAACTATTTGTGTTTTGACTACTTGAAATGCAACATGGCCTGTGTAATGGTACCTCATATAACAGGTAAGCAACTATTGTTTTATTTAGTCCACACTCATGAGAGCGGTCGTAACTTTTATAGGATACACTTACAAAAATACAACAATAATAATGCACTTATCAATTGCATCCCCGGCCCTGGGGGACCCGGGGATAGCGGGGATTAGGGCCGGGACGTACAAATTGCACATGTGACGTCCCGGGTACAACGGGTACACTCCCCCGCATAGCCAGGCATCATTTTTTGTACACTCGTGTATGGTCCCCGCATGGTCCCCGCCATGCCCCTGGTCCCTGGGGGCCGGGCTTGCAATTGATAAGTGCATAAACGGCTCAAAAAAGTATGGAAATTTGTATAAATCACAAAATGTTCGTATAACTCGGGATATGTTCATATTGTGTTGCATTTCAATGGAATGATGTGTTTATCTTTCAAATGATACTAAATGTGTACCAATAACTTGCTTCAGCATGCATAAACTTGTAATTTGTGATATTTAAAATTGTATGATTCAACACAAACTGAAGTAATTAAATATTCAATGATTTACCATCTTTGATAGCAACTGTGGTATCAAAATATAACTAACAAAATTTCACAATAAACCTACCGTAAAATGGGGGTGAACAGGGACATGGGGGCCCCTAGCACTGGTATCGGGCTCGCCATTTTCCTCATTTACTGATATTCCATTTAAAATGAAGCTACATTTCCCCGTGATACACAGTCCGCGCCGAAGGCGCGGTCACTCTCCGATGGGAGTAGCCCGTGGGTTGGAACAGCTCGGTAGTCGGCACTAGAGTCGGGGATATGCCACTAATTAGAACAGCTTTGGTTGAGCCATTTGAACAGGTATTGTGCTTGGTTAATAATACTACGTGTTGGGCTGGAGGGGAACAGCGAGGGCGTATATTTACGTCTAGGGGGCCCCATGTCCCTATTCACCCCATTTTACGGTATACAAACTGGCCGGGTGACATTTAAAAAACTGTTCACATTTTTGTCCCTATTCACCCCCATGTCCCTATTCACCCCGTTTTACGGTATATCAATAATATTATCCTAATATGACCTAATGAAAAGTTACGACCTCTCCAATGAGTGTAACATTTTTTGCTGGCTTAAAAATATATTTATCAAGTGTATGAAACCAGAAAATGATTAACTGTCAATTGCCAGTGGCGTAGCTCAGGGGGGCAGGGGCAGTTGCCCCCCTGACAGAATTTTATGTGCCCCCGCCCCCCTTTGTGGCCCCGCCCCACTCTCTGGATGTAGTGCTTCTATGCGTTATAACCATTTAAAAATAACTATTTTTCTCCTGTTTTTTCTTATTAAATGTACATTTTATAGAAAAAATTGATTAAAACCCTGAGAATTGACCATTATATGTTCACTGGGCTGCTTCTTGGACTGTGCGATTTTTTTAGCGTGCGAAATTTTGTGACCGTGCACATTTTTTTGACCTCACCCCCCCACTTACGTGAAATTCACGAGGTGACTGACTGGGAAAAAATTTGGGGCAACCTTTTACGAAATTTTTAGAAATCTTGCCCCCCCATAAAAAAATCCTAGCTACGCCACTGTCAATTGCCCATACATTTTCTTAAAATATAGGCCTAATCATCAAAACTTTAATGTTGTTTGCTCATGGTCAAATCCAGTCGCGCAAATTTCTCGAAAGATCTTAGGGGGGAAAGGACTCAAGATTTTTTTAAATTATTCAAAGTAGCCAGAATCGATCGGCGGTGGGGTTGGTAAATAGAATTGGAAAAATAATACATACATCAAGCCCTAAGATCTTTCGAGAAATTTGCGCGACTGGATTTGACCATGAGCAAACAACATTAAAGTTTTGTCATTTTTGAAATTTATCATCCAGGTGTGAAATTGATTTGATTTTTGGTTCTTTGACAAAATGTGTATGAATCTGACTTTAATCAAGCATATTCTTGAATAGGCTCAAGTGTGTACAGCTACACAAATAGCATCTGAAAGCTAATTTAATGATATTGCAGCTAATAACAATTAACAATTAACAACAATTAATAGTTGTAAGGCATTATTCCGTCATATAAATAAATATCTTTCCTCTGAAGCATCTGTTTTTCTTTTTAAAGAGTTGCACAAGCCCACTTTAAATGCTCATAATGAGACAAATACAGTCCAATAAAGACATTAAAAACAGAATTATCAATTAGCTTAGATAAAATAAAGGCAAGAAGGGAGTTTATTCATGTCTTTCCTTAGAACTGATATCGATCGCTGATGTCGGCAGACGCGAACGGCCCAGACCCGTGCAGCAACCTGAGAGATCCACCAAACCTGGCCAAGCAAAAGGATGGGGCAGTCCCCATTTACCATCCAGATCCTTTTTACAGTTTAATACATGGGCCCAACCATAGACTATTCCGCGCACGTTGTAAACCACCTACAATTCTAACGACAATTTGTGTCTGTGCGGCGCCCTTAGATGTCGGTCGATCAATATCGACACTAAAGCGTGCTATCAGCTTGTGGCGTTCCTTGCTGGTATACTTGTGCACAAATATTCGGGGTAATACTATTGTAAGTACTATAGAAGTGTTGACATAATTAAACTGTGAATATTTATTTACCAGACATTTTTAATTAAGAGGAAACTATTTATAAACGTCAGAACCAGGGTTGCACAAAGTTGTTTCTTCCCCAGGAGCAAGGTTTTGAGCTTAACATTTCCCCTATGACTTTGAGCTACAACCTCTGGGTGTTATTCTTTGAGCTACAACCTCTGGGTGTTATTTAACAAAGGTTCAAAAATACTGACAGGTAATAAATCATTTTGCCTCATTAACCCTAACCTTCCTAGTCACTACCATCACTACATGCTAGAAGCACACTTTTCCAGTCTATCTTGTGGCGCAATCAGGCGGGCTACCATATGGAAATGAAAACGTAAGGGTATCGAGTTGGCCCCTGGCGCAATCAGGTAGGTGCCGGATGTCCATGCAGGAGACCCGGGTTTGATCCCTGGTGCCAGAACAGCTGGATTTCTCCCCCCCCCCCCCCCACCCCGAACAAAAAAACACCCCTATTTTCCCCCTGATACTGAACTTGATGTCTCTGAGTTGATACAAAAATCTTGATTGAATCACTCTAATGCTTTGCTTGAATTAAACTATAACTAGCAGGATGCCCATCCTTTTGGACGGGCTCCCGCTACCAGATAGCACTTACAAAATGAAACATAAGTGTTTCATAAGTGAAACATAAGTGAAACATATTAGTGAAACATAAGTGTTGGAAAATGTATCACAAAATCGGTGAGAATATTTAAAATATTAAATGTGTATGCCTATTTTCTGACCTGAAATTGAATGTGTCCCGTTATTACCCCATGCCATATCCCATACATCGAGTAAGTATAATGCAGCCTTATAATATTTTGATCTGAAATAGAATACTTCCTGTCATTACCCCAAGCTATATCCCATGATTTGTATTGTTAAGAAACCACACAATTTCATTACATCTCGTGGCACTCCCTGTTGCACAATTCAGTATCATTTAAATCTCGTAAATAATCATGCCTCTGGGCCGCCGGGCGGGAGCTAGCTACCACAGTGTCATATCCCACATCTGACACCATGTTATGCGATTTAGATTCACCATAACATGTTTTTTCTTCGTATCAGAAACCACATTATTTCATTACCTCATAGCTCTCCAATGGGTTATACCACATTTCTTCATTACCCCCTACCTCCCAAATCACATTATTTCATTACCCCTCGCCTGTGGCTTATTTCAACCCCAAGGCCTAACCTTAACCATCTCCAGTAGCACAGCGTATTTGTCTCCATTATTTGCCCGCCTGCGTGTGTAGGGTATAACAATCAGGACTCTGGTGGAAACTATCACAGGATTATACCACATCTCTTCATTACCCACCCTATCCTAAACAACATTACTTCACTACCCCCTCGCCTGTGGCTTATTTCAACCCCAAGGCCTAACCTTAACCATCTCCAGTAGCACAGCGTATTTGTCTCCATTATTTGCCCGCCTGCGTGTGTAGGGTATAACAATCAGGACTCTGGTGGAAACTATCACAGGATTATACCACATCTCTTCATTACCCACCCCTATCCTAAACAACATTACTTCATTACACCCGCCTCGTGTCTTATCTCAACCCCAAGGCCTAACCTTAACCATCTGCCGTACCACAGCGTATTTCTCCATTATTTGCCTGCTCGCCGCGGTGTGTGTTGGGGTAGTG
Source organism: Ophiura sarsii (assembly GCA_035610835.1). Lineage (NCBI taxonomy): Eukaryota > Metazoa > Echinodermata > Ophiuroidea > Amphilepidida > Ophiuridae > Ophiura > Ophiura sarsii. The sequence continues at coordinate 11,030,394 of CM069448.1, read as the reverse complement.
CATACCCATGTGTGCGCGTTTATTTTGCATGGCGCACTACGACGCGTTATATGTTACGCGCCGAATGCGTGGTTGCAGTACGCATATAGATCAACAAACACGATCCATACCAAAAGGCCCTCGATTTTCATGGGTTTTTGCTCATATATTGGTCAATTCTGTACGGTTTTCAGCCATTTATAGCTTATAACACTCTCATTATAATCATCTATTATCATGGGTGAAAAAATTCATCAAGTTTGTTGAATTTCATTGAAGTAAACAATATGCTTGACGAAACCAATATAATACTCACATATTAATACTCACATATTAATACTCACATATTAATACTCACATATTAATACTCACATATTAATACTCACATATTAAAGGTAGATGACCCGATCACTTTTCCGATTTTGAACTTGAAGTTTTCTATTCTACATGAAAGGTCAGCCTTAAAAAAGTCGTGTCCCAAAGTTTGAGTTGCATAGCTCTAATGGTTCTTATTTTAGACGCACAAGATGCTGTGAACTGTACCCATTGAGTTGTACACAAACTATATCGGTGGTATACCACCATTCGCGGTAATTCGACGTTATTTCATCGATTTCTCCGTAATTATACCGATTTAGGCCGTCAAATTTCAGTATGATGATGAGAAAAATACGAGCTTTCATATGATATGAAAATCTCCGTATGTTTGAAATAATTCTGTGTTACGAAAATGTGATCGGGTCATCTACCTTTAATACTCACATATTAATACTCACATATTAATACTCACATATTAATACTCACATATTAATACTCACATATTAATACTCACATATTAATACTCACATATTAATTAATACTCACATATTAATACTCACATATTAATACTCACATATTAATACTCACATATTAATACTAAAAGTAAAACCAACTGGCAACTCTGAAGATGATGTTTCTTCGTGCCAAAGTGGATCATTGCCATTCTGATGAAATCCTCCGATGTATGAGGATGAAATATTAATATGTGAGTATTATTATATTGGTTTCGTCAAGCTTATTGTTTACTTCATCTATTATCAGTTATAAACATTCACAGCATATAGGTGAAAAATGAGAGAGCCTTCTATGGATACATACATACATACAACATTGCGTGAATTATAGTAAGATGAATGCACATGATTATAATCTGGTTGCGGTCCAAAAAAATAGGCAGCACATCCCAGATACCTTATAGGCCTATACGCCCTGGTGTTGATGTTGATTGATGTTGTTAATTAATCATCATTATACATTACTAGAATTCGCGGTTCGTGGGTTGGGCGGTTCTCGGGTTGGGGGTTCATGGGATGTGTACTTAGCCTACTCTTAAAATCTAGTTATCACAGGTGCCCTTAATATTCCAGATACCCCATGATAATGGAACCCCATGATAATGGAACCCCATGTGCCCTTAAATCCAGGTAGGCTACCCCATGCACATTCTATCCATGTAATTCAGTAGACCTATATGTGTAGGCCTAGGGTTAGGATTTTATAGCGGGGTCTTATTTCAGAGGGATTTTAGTTTTAGAGTCGGCGGGAAGAGGGGTCTATCGTCATGATCATCTGTGCCCAGTCTTGAGAACTGTGCGTGCAATATCCGTAAGTTATTTTTCTGCCTATTGACATTAATTATTCCCGGGATTATTCCTCCATAGCCTAGGCATGCCTAAACATATAATGTATTAATGCGCACACCGATATGCTTGTAACAATTCCCATTTATATAACAGACATCCCATGATTGGCCTAAGGGCCTATCAGAATTGCTATAGTGTTAAACTACAACACTACACAGCACGTTCAGTCTCGGAGCATAGAGACTGAGACCCCCCCCCCCCATTTCACCCTTTTTCATCCTGATTATATACCTAGTTTAACTCATACAAAAACATGCCCGGGAGTTAAAGTTAATTGGAGTCCTCTCTCTATCACGCCTATTATGATTGACTTTTTGTTCTCGTCAGTCCTCATGTGCCGTTTTGTAGGTTTACTGAACAGTTTGCACTGCGGAGACACGGTCCGTTTACCCGCCCCATAAGACCCAGTTTGCGCTACGAACGCGTACGCACCTCACGGTCTGCGCCATTACGTGTGCGACATGTTTTGTCTATACGCGAGCGCGCAGCAACAGTGCAAGAGTTTGTTTACATATAGAAAAGTTCGTAAAATATTTTATTTGTCGGTCGTATTATCCTGTATATAGGCCTAACAAACAGGATAGGCCTAACAAACAGTAGCTATGTCCATAATGAAAATATTTTGGGTGAAGACCATATGTCATCACTCAGTCCGTAAGCCACAATTTGAGTCCAAATAGTAGCTACCGGGGTTAAAGAAAATCAAAATTTCGGTAGCGGGCCGTTCGTGACACTCACGTGACTGTTGCGTGGCACTGGATGCTACGCGAGGTGAAGATCCCTGCGCATAGCGATTGCACGGACAGATGGACAGGAATCTACACTCGGAGTCATTGGACAGACAGAATCGCCACAAATAGTATTTAGATAATGAATGCACTTTAGTGAGTCAAGCACACACAGATATACATTTCACCATGAACAGGGTGGCAGGCATAAAGAACACTACATTTGTTGAGACAATACATATTTTAAAATGACAAATGAGAAGAACCTCTTGTAATTAATTCCCTTGAGTAAACAGGAGGATTTTGTCTTCATAGTGGGTATTGGTATAGGCCTACACATTTGTAAGCAAACAAATATAACTGTTGTCCATCAAAAGAAACTAAGAAATAATGGACCGTAATTTTTCAAGAATAGGGTGACCAGGGTGCTTAGCTAAGTTAGTTTTGGTTGGTGGGCGCTTATAGGGGAGGGGCATGGGCACTTAACAGGGATAATAAGGTACTTAAAAAGGTAAAAAATGGTCAAAATTGCTCAAGAATTGTATATTGGCCATTGCTGTAGTGATAAGGATTTCAAAAAACCACCCAAATATGTTATATCAAATGTGAAAGTATAATTTGTTTTCTGGGCCATGGCTATCATATAGAAAACCTCTATTTTAACAGTTCGTTTACACTTTAATAAGCTTTAGGAGGTCATTCAATGAAGTCTAGTGACAATTGAATCGAAGGAATTAGTCACTTATGAAATCATAATGGGAACAGAGCGTCAATTCACCGGTGCTTTTTTATTTTTCCATAAAAGTGTCTTCTTTCAAAAAAACCACATACCGGTACACATTTGGCAAGTTTCTTTTGATGTACAATGTACATCAGCCTTAGTTATCAGCTTATTGCTTTCTACTGAAGATAGCAGCGTAGAGTATAATTAGAGAACGCTATCTATTGCATTAATTAGTAATAATGTTAGAGTGGACTGTATTGTGTTGTTTGCTATCTACTGAAGATAATGTCTTTAACATGTTTAATGGACTTTAATATATACTAGCGGGATGCCCGTTCTTTGAACGGATTCCCGCTAGTAATCAGCGCCTACCAGATAGACACCTACGAAATTAAAAAAGATTATATAAGTATAGGCCTACAAACATTATCACGAAACTGACCTGAAATTAAATGTTTCCTGTCATTACCCCATATCACATACATGAGTAAATATAATGCAGGCCTATAATATCTAGACCCAAAATTGAATGATTCCCGTCATTACCCCAAGCTATTATATCTCATGATTTAGTGCAATTTAGTATCATTTTAAATCTCATAAATAATTAGGACTACCCCAGTGTCAAATCCCACATCTGACACTGTTACGTGATTTAGATTCCATATACCATGTTATTATTATATCAGAAACCACATTATTTCATTACCTCATGGTCCTCGGTTATTCCCCATTTACCCCCTACCTCCAAAACCACATACTTCATTACACCCCCACCCCCAAACAGCTTATCTCAACCCCCAATGCCTAACCTTAACCATCTCCCGTAGCACAGCGTATTTCTCCATTATTTGCCCGCCCGCGTGTGCCCGCCTCTATTTTCAACTGCATAGTTACATTACGCATATAGATAAACAAACATGGCCTGTGCAATGTTGAGAAATGTGTCAATGTCTTCAACAGAAATTAAAAGTGTCCCATGGGATGCAGGGAAGGGAAAATTGTTGTTTAAGATGTCCTCTTCAGCTGTTCATATCAGAAACATTAGTAGAAAAAGAAAGTACATCTTCATGCCACTGAACAAATTCACAGTTTTGTAACCTCCCGGCTTGATATGGGCAACTCCCTCTTGTTTGGCCTTCCTCAAGATCAGATTGCACATCTTCAGCGTATTCAGAACAATGCTTGACGCTTGGTCACTCTAACTAGGAAATGATCTCACATCACTCCCGTTTTAAAGAAGTTACATTGGCTGCCGGTTGGTTACAGAATAGTATACAAACTGTTGCTCATTGTTTTGAAGGCTTTAAATGATATGGCACCACAGTATATCACATGTCTTCTTAAACCATGCATACCTCCTCGTACACTCCGTTCCATCGACAAGTCACTTCTGTATGAACCTCGTTCCAAACACTCTTGGGGGGGGGGGGGGGGGACAGAGCATTTTCAATTGCAGCGCCATGCCTTTGAAACGCCTTACTCATTCATGTTAGATCAAGCACATCCCTGGCACAGTTCAAGACGTCTTTAAAAACTCATTTGACAAAGGATGCTTTTTACTAAAATGTTTTTTTTGTTATATATATATTTCTTTAAATTTCAATTGGTATATTTTTGTAGGCTAATTTTTTTTGTAAGTTTAAAATATGATATTATTATTGACATCATTATAATACTATTAAATTGTATAAGGCCATGTGTTTTGAACTCGCCACCCTTCCCGTTGCATGTCCACATTTTTACATAATACACCATCTGAAATTCAAATTAGCATATCGCAATAACTACTTGTTCTACCCCATAAAAAGTATATATTTTCTGAACGGTAATCTCACAAGGAATCCAAATATGCTATTGGAATTTGCATAGGACCTAATAATAACATGTTGTGATTAAGAATGTTCAAAGAATATTGATTTTTGTCATATTTTGATTAAAGCTCAATTTTTTTTATTCCTATCCCAATCATCATTTTACTGTGCATATTAGTTCCTCATGCATTTACCCATCAGAATATAATAGTTGTCAAGGGTTACTTGTTGAAATATACTATATCGGGAAGTGAATGAGCACAAATGTTTACATTTCATATTTATTAGAGTTTACACATATATATTTTTGGCTATTCACCCTATCCTGATTTAAACGGTATTTTTGAATTCCCCTATTTGAGAGCTTTCCAAAAATGTATAATTTTGCTATCATCGGTTGAATACTTTTGTTTGTTTGTTATAGTCGTCATGTATGTGAAACCGATGACTTAGGGCAGGTTCACTGTGTAGCGAATAGGCAGAGAGCCAAGGAGAATGCAATCGATTCGTGATTACAATTGTTACGTAATAGTTGACATGTTAATTGTTGAAACAGAAACTTATAGAATATAAAACAATCTATAAAATGAGAGCAAAATCATGTTTGTACCATACAGAGATGAGGAGTTATTATAAATTGAACGTAGAATTGGGAACATTTTCTATATTCCCCATAGAGATTGTACACAGTGCCACCGCCACCATCACCGCCTCCACCCCTGACTTTCGAAATATAATCAATTATATCTCAGCTAAACAGTTATAGAAATACCTGATTTATTCACACAATGTAGCTAGATAATAGGCTTTCAAATGACTTATAAACACATTTAGTTGTTGAGTTAATAAAGATAGATGTATGATTCGTCGCCAAAACTGCAACGCCGCTTTTTGGGTGGTCAGTTCAAAACGCATGGCCATAACCATCCCCATTGTTCATTGCCATTACCATCCCCATTGTTCATTGCCATTACCATCACAATTGTCAATTGCCATTACCATCACCATTGTTCATTGCCATTACCATCACCATTGTTCATTGCCATTACCATCACCATAACCATCTCCATTGTACATTGCTTTTACCATCACCATCCCCGTTGTCCATTGCCATTACCATCCCCATTGTTCATTGCCATTACCATCACCATCCCCATTGTTCATTGCCATTACTATCACCATCCCCATTGTCCATTACCATGACCATCTCCATTGTCCATTGCCATCACCATCCCCATTGTTCATTGCCATTACCATCACCATCCCCATTGTCCATCACCATCTCCATTGTCCATTGCCCTTACCATCACCATCCCCATTGTACATTGCCATTACCATCACCATTGTTCATTGCCCTTACCATCACCATCCCATTGTCCATTACCATCCCCATTGTCCATTGCCATTACCATCACCATCCCCATTGCCATCACCATCCCCATTGTGAGATTAAGCCAGCTAAACGTCCACATAAACTTGGTTTCAATTGGTTCACAAAAATTAGGGCAAGTTCACTGTGTAGCGAATAGGGAAAAAGCCAAGAACAATGCAATCGATTCATGATTATAATTGTTACATAATAGTTGTTACATTTGTTGAAACAGAATCTTATAGAATATAAAATAATCTATACAATGAGAGCAAAATCATGTTTGTACCATACAGGGATGAGGAGTTATTGTAAATTGAACGTAGAATTGGGAACATTTTCTATATTCCCCATAGAGATTGTACCGCCACCACCCCTGATTTTCACAATATAATCAATCATATCTCAGCCAAACAGTTATAGAAATACTTGATTTATTCACACACTGTAGCTAGATAAATAGGCTTTCACATGACACCTCAACCATAGCTCTACCACATTTAGTTGTTGAGTTAATAGAGAGAGATGGATGATTCGTCACCAAAAATGCAACGCCACCACCCTTTTTGGGTGGTGAGTTCAAAACACATGGCCATATAAGATTGGTCTCATTTTTCCTCAGCTATAGGTATTCCTACACACAAAAGCCAAGCCCAAATTTAACCCAAAAAAGTTCAGTACAAAAATGTACCACAACTCTGGTGCCAACAAGACATTGGCACAGTGAGGGTGGATATAATAAGGATCTAATCAAGATACTCCATATCACATTATATGTGATGACTTAAGTTGACTTATTTTGAAAACATAAAAACGTATTTGAACATATCTGAACTTTAAAAAAAAATTAAATTATAAAAAGACCAGTTATTGTCTCTAAAAATGAGAATTGATATATTTTTACAAGCTATTTTATAGCTTTAAAAAGATGCCTAACTTAAATTAAACTTACAGCACATGAAACACAGTTTCATACAGATAGAGAGGTTATTTTTTTCCTTCTCATCTTTTTGCTATTTTAATAATAAGGATTGTTGATAGATGGTCTTTTAATGATATGATTGGTCACATGTACCAAATAATCAGAATTAGGACCCATATTTGAGGTGCATCACCATTTGGCGATCTGTTTAATTTTGTGCATATGGGGGGAGGGGGAAAAAGTACCATTTTATTTACCCGAAAATTCACCCAGCACGGGACCATCCGCACCCCAGTCTGTCCCTCTACCAACTGAGCTAAACTCCCAGCGCATATGCGGGCAGCAACTTCCTGCCCACATATGCCTGCGGTAGGTGACGTCATCGAGGCAATGCAGCAGCACGTGCATGGAGATAGTTTCTGGCGGTGAGATTTAGTGAGATTCAGCTGGGTTAGGGTTAATCAACATGAAAAATTGACATTTTATTAACCCTAACCGCTGCGGCTATGTTTTTGTGCGTATCGGGGGGAGGGGGAAAAAGTACTATTTTTTTGACCCAAAAAATCACCCAGCACCCCCGGAGATTCGATCACGGGACCATCCGCACCCCAGTCTGTTCCTCTACCAACTGAGCTAAACTCCCAGCGCATGCGGGCAGCAACTTCCTGCCCACATATGCCTGCGGTAGGTGACGTCATCGAGGCAATGCAGCAGCATGTGCGTGGAGATAGTTTCTGGCAGTGAGATTTAGTGAGATTTAGCTGGGTTAGGGTCAATGTACCAAATAAAAATCTACTCTCAAACCTTCTTCTGCTCTTGGTGGTCACAGAATCACCATTTATGACCCTAAAAATATGCACAACTTTCTTTAGTTCTCTATTGCGCCAAATCTCGTGACTGATTCTACATAATACACCATCAAATTTGAATGACTTCTTTCATTTTTACTTTTATCCATTCGCTTATCTGAAAACAGGTATAAAAAAATCTACACATGCTTAATCTCCCTTATAGTTCTCTATAACGCCGAATATCTCGTGACTTATCTGACAATACACCATCACCAATTATTTTATATTTAGAATTATTTTGAACACAATGCAATTCATCTAAACTGCTCACAAAAAGTATCAAAACACTTAGAAATGATCCAATATATAACGGCTCGAAAAGGTATGCATTAATCTAAGCAAATAACCAAGTGCATAATTTTGTTCTGCATATTTTGACACCTCGATCGATGAGATACAATGTTGCGGAGCGGAGTTATTGTCATTTCAATGGTCGTGGGTCCAATTTCAAAAGTGACAATCATCCTATAGAAAGAGGTTTGCATTACTGTTTAGAATGATCAGACTCATGCTTTTCAATAGGGATGAGTGTCACTTTTGAAACTGGACCCACGATCATTGAAAAGACAATTACTCCGCTCCGCAACATCATATCTCAACGATCCAGGTGTCAAAATACGCAGAACAAAATTATGCACTTGGTGATTTGCTTCGATTAATGCATACCCTTTCGAGCCGTTATGTATTGGATCATTTCTAAGCGTTTCGATACTTTTTGTGAGCAGTTTATGATGAATCATTCAAAAGCTTGATGGAATTGCGAGGATTGTGCCAAAGATTGACAACAAATTAGATTCACTCATCGCTTCTTTTGACCAAATTGTAGATAAAAATATGTATATTTTTGGAATTGTGAATAAAACCTGAATTTGTTTACATCTAGTTGTATAGGTAAAATTTCAATCAGCAACGGTTGTGGTCGCAAACTTGCATGGAGAAGGTCTTGTGAAACCCCTAAAGTTATTTTTCATGTTTATAGCAATTTACTACAATTTCGATTCCAGTATTTTGGATCACTATATTCCACAAATTTTCTTCAAAAACATTAATTTTAGTCACATAGCTTTTTAACTGTTGTTCTGATGGTACAGGTTGTCCCAAAAGTATGGACACCTCATGTTTAGGTTTTTTTTTATTAAAGCACTCCGGAAATTATAATGATAACAAAATGATTTCAAAAGGTGAGACTTGGGGAAACTGTTTTGATATCTCTGGTAAATCAAATCGACTTTCATGTGATGAGATGATGAGAAGATTGTGGATCTCATCAAGTCAACTTCCATAAGTGATGAGAAAAAAAATCTCATCAAGTTTAATTGATTGATTCATTATTCTTAAATTTAATTATTTATTATCTAACCAACGAACTAATTAATTATTTGATTGAATCAAATAAATTAATTGAATCAATTATTAAAATAATCAAATTAATCAAATTAATCAAATTAATTAAATTAACCAAATTAATTAAATTCATTAAATTCATTAAATTCATTACATTCATTATATTCATTAAATTCATTACATTCATTATATTCATTAAATTCATTAAATCAATTTAATTAATTTAATTTATTAAATTTCTTTCAATTAATTAAATTAATTAAATTAATTTATTTGATTTATTTATCTATTTGAACACACATCAATTAACTAATTTATCATCAATTCAATAATTACCTGATGATGAATTAATTAATTGATTGATTGATCGATTGATTGATTGATTGAGTGATTGATTGATTAATTGAAGTAAATAGTCAAATTTCACAGGTTATACATGATAAATTTACGTGAAAATGAAAAGGCATCGATATTTGTTAAAGAACTGTGTTTCATGTTATATCATTGTTTTAGAATGTAATGCTGGTTTAAAGTATTTTCATAGGCACATGGCGGGTGGCACTTGAAGCATGATTCACTATTCAGTGGCATAGCCAGGGACACTTGTCAGGGGGGCAGAGGGTATTTTTCCCTGTGAACACCAGTTCGACCCAGTGGCGTAGCACAGTTTTTGTAACTTTTTGATTTGCCGTCGAGTAAGAAAATGACAAGGGGCGGGGGGGGGGGGGGGGGGGGGGGGGGGGGTTAGAGGCGTTGCGTTCCAATACCAGCATGAAAACTGCAATTTTCCAACTAATTTGCCTGTCTTCTTTTCTCCTTTCTGTCCCGTTCCTTTCCCTTTTCCCTTTTTGTGTTCTCTTCTCCCTTTCTTTCCCTTCCCGATTTTCCGCTGCCCTCTTGATTTTCTCGATCTATTTTTTTTCCGGGTGGGTGCACTCTGCCCGCCCCCCCCCCAATTGCACCCCCTGGCTACACTACTGGCATGATTGCAAGATGCAAACTTCAAATTTTGACATACGATGCGCAGGAAAACATTTCTGCTAATTACAGATCATTTAACACTACCACTATTACAGAAATGCTAAAATAAGCTGATATAAACGAACTTCTTCCACTGTTCAATATGTTTAATAAAGATAGCACATATCGTCAGCCTGCTTCGATAATTGCCTAACTCACTTTTCAGCAAAATTGAGTTTTTTGCATAAATCATGACTTCATTACATTATGCACATGCTGTTATAATACCTAAGTCATTGACCAATCAAAAGTGTTGATAAATGAAGAGCTTTGTTGCAAAAGGGCCACCAGACCACTCCAACATGTTACTCATTTTGCATTATTGAATTTGCATTGACAAATCCATGGAATTAATCAAATTATTGTATGGCTGCGTTCATCTGTTTCTATATGACTTGGATTAGTGCATCCATGCACGCCAATTGAGGCATCAACAATACAAGTCACATTCCACATAATGAATATCCATCCATACATGTCTAACCACCTTTCCTTTCATTATTATCTATTGTCTTTCTATTGTTGCATCAGCCCTTTATTTTGTAGGAAGAGGTCGCCATTCTGGTCACGGCGTATGAACAGCCCGTTATCTAACCAAGAGACCATTATTAGACAAAGGGTTTTGATAATGTCCTCTAGCTCACATAACGTCGTCTGTCCTATAGTAACCTCTTCCAAAAATATTGAGCAGATGAACAACAAAAAGGACAATAGAAACAATGAAAAGAAAAGTGGATTACCTACGAAAAGTAGCATCACCTATCGGATTAACACTTCCGAGTAAACATCACATTAACCGATTTAAGTAGGCCTAGCAAAAGTAACACGATCAAAAGTTTTTCAATTGTGGATGAATTCCTGATCGTGAAGTAGGCTTAATCTTCAATGATTGTGTTATAATGCACACCTGAAGGCACAATCAAATATTAGTATTTTAATACTGAAAGGATAGTGTTAACCCTTTTAATATGAAATTTATCAAGCGCTGTAATGTGATATTTAATAAATGAAAATACATTTTTGGAAATGAAATGAGTCAGATAATCCATTTTGGTACTGAAATGCTGATTTTTACATTTTTAAATCATTTCAAAACTAAACATTTGCATGTAAAAATAAACCAGAAGAGAAGTGTCTTAGGGACGCACCATTCGATACTCAGGGGAGGGGGGGGGGGGGGGGGGGGGGGGGGGGGGGGGGGCATGGAAGTTTAAAAACAAAACTTTGCCCACTATCCAGGAGAAAAAACAACTTTGCCCACCAACCAGGAAGAAAAGAAAGATGACCCACTGCTGATTTTTTTTTTAAAAGATGACTCGCCCAACTCAATGGTAAGAAAAAAAATAAAACCTAAAAAATAAAAAAAATGCAGCCTTTGCCCAAAAAAATGCCAAAATTGTGATTTTTTTTAAACCTCCAAAATCACATTTCTTGGGTCAAAAGTTTAAAAAAAATAAACACTTTTTAATGTAACAACTAAAAAATGTTCCAGAGAACATGTCTTACGATGAATTTGGTACAATTTCAGCATATTTTGTTTGACCCAAAATGTAATTTTGGAGGTTAAAAAAAAAATCACATTTTAGTGTCTCAATAGTATGATCAAGCAATTTTGGGCATTTTTTATTCAAAAATAATTTTGTTAGCTTGCCCCAAATGAATTTGGTCAAAACAAATATTGTTGGTGATTTCCTCAACAAAAGCAACATTTTTGATCAAAATTGATGCCAAAAATTGATTCTCTGACCCAAATTCTTTCCAAAAATGGATACTTTTATATGCATTTGATTAATAGTTCAAAAATGACAGCACTCGATAAATTCAACAAATCCCATTAAAAATTTCCTTGAGCAGATGATAAAAAAGGCCAAAAGGTGAGAAAAAAGGGGGACAAATCACATGTTGGCAATTGTTGGTCAAATTGGCACTATATTAGTGTCTTAATAGTATAATCAAGCAATTTTGGGCATTACTCAAAAATAATGTTGTTAATGACGGTTAGCTTGTCCCATATAAATTTGGTCACAAAAGTGTATTTTTGTGATTTTCTCAACCCCAAAAAACAATTTTGGTCAAAATTGACGCCAAAAATGGATTCTCTGACCCAAATCCCTTCCAAAAATGTGTACTTTTATATGCATTTGATTAATTTGATTAATAGGTTAATAATTACAGCGTTCACAAAATTCAAAAAAATAATTTCTGTCAACCCTCACAACAAGACATTTATCAAGCACTGTAACTTTTTAACTAGTAATATGATGTATTTAGTATACATTTCTGGAAAGAAAATGAGTCGGATAATCCAGTTTTTTGTATCAAATTTCACCAAAAATACTGATTTTTTTCAATTTTTGACCAAAGAAAATAAATAAATTGGGGGGCACAAAATTTCAAGACGTCGATTTGGGGAATCGAAAAGCAACTAGTATAAAAAAGAGGTGGTGCCAGCATCAGAACAATTATTTTATTTTTTTCGGGGGGGGGGGGGTTTAGAGAACATTTGTTGGTTCGCGCACAAAATGCAAAAAGTCTGAAAATGTAAGTTAAATGTATGTAAATTAGTTCAAATGGTCGATGATTTGGGGTTGAAAAGGGGGTACAGGGCATGAGCTGACTGCGTCGGGGAGGGAGGCAAGTGTGTGGGGGTGTGTGGAAGTGGGAAAGGGCGTGACTGTTGGCATTTTCTTTTTCGTGTTAATCTATACGCAGCTGAACTTGATTCTGAAATTATTCGCATTGAAATTTGATATAGAGGGCCTTACAAATCATCATGTATTACCTGCCATGGTATAACATAATAATGTAATAGTATGATACAAAATCATAGATCAACTCACGTTCTGTAGTTTCTTGTCAACAATCGCATGTAGGCCTATATAAAGGCATTTTCCAAGTATATCCAAACATACAACGTGCGTATAATTCCTTGTTATCGGTGATGTTTTTTACACAAATCTTACAGTATTTAAAACTGTCATTGACATGCAATAGGTTTCTTGACTTGAGCATGAGCATTGCTTTGGTAATACACTCTATTCGAGATTGTAAATAGAGCTCAAAATTGGTACCACCTGTTACATCTATAACTGACTCCAAAATACAATGGTCGGATCAATACGACTAAAGATTAGGCTAAATTCGTTTATATCAATTTTTAAATCAGTTAAATCCATGTGTGTACCACCTATAGTATTTCATGGTTTGCTAACTTCAAGGAGGTTGTATATTACGTCATGGGTACTAATCACCAGACCAACATTATGTATAGTCTCTTGCAAAGTTTACCGATGTCAAAATTAGTATAACAGACACCTTCATGTTATTACTAGATCAATTGTACAATTTTGATTATATAACTTACAAATTATCATCTTTATTTATTTGTACCGTTACCATGGTTACGGTGTATCAACATGTATGAAAGATAAAACACTCATAGTAGACCATCAGCAATAATAATGGGCGCCGGCGCGCCACTTTTGCAGGCTCGGGCCTGCGGCCTCGCCTGCAAAAGAGGCTTGCCGGGCGCCCATTATTATTGCTGATGGTCTACTACTCGTCCTTTATCTAATACATCAATAATGCAAAATGAGTAACAGGTACACAGGTAACAGGTTTCATACTTTTGTTGTTGTTTTCTAAGAACTAGAAAAAATGAGTTAGGCAATTATCGAAGCAGGCTGACGATATGTAATGTATTATTACAAACTACCCTAGCCAGATCTATCAACTCAATACCAAATTTACACATGCAAAACAATGCCATAAGAAAACATCATCCGCAAGAATCTCTTTTAAAAAGTTAACACTGTTAACTATAGATAGCATTATAGTCTACTACCTGGAACTGTGGAAATGTGAGATACGTTTGGTGCACATGAAAAGTCACGATTTAACACATACCACGCGGCAGGTGTCATCTGCAGACGACATTCCAAAATTTTACAAACTCTGTCAAAAAAGTCAAGATTATTGAATATTATTATATTTGGAAACACCATGAGAAATGCATTGAAAGAGAGAAGTACAAACATGCCTAGTATTGGTTCAGTTATCCTTAACACTTTCCACGCGGCAGGCGGCTGCAGACGACATTCCAAAATTTCACAAAATGTTTAAAAAATATCAAAATTATGGAATGTCATTACCATATTTGGAATCATCTTGAGAAATGTATTGACATAAGTACAAACATGCCTAGCATCGGGTCAGTAATCCTTGAGATAGACTTTGAAAATTGTGAAAGGTTTCTGAAAAATCTGTTTTGTGTATGGTAAAATAATAGCCGCGTGGAAAGTGTTAAGATAGACTTTGAAAATTGGGAAAGGTTTCTGGAAAATCTGTTTTGTATTATGGTAAAAACTAATAGCCGCGTGGAAAGTGTTCAAGAACTTGTTTTTTATTCCATCTAGCCTACTGATATTAATCATACTCATCACTCGCCTTCCTGAAAGCGGTTCATTAAAAAATAAAACGTGTTCAGATCTTAAAATCTATGCCACTTCTTTCAGTTCTCTCTTACTCTCATGACTGCTTCGGCGGCCATACACGACGACACAAATATGATACAGCCTATACATTATAAGACCATCATATATAGCAAAACAGCTAAGAACTATATTTCTTATCTAGTTAATTTGTTTATTTTTATCTTTTATCATGAAGTAAAGCAGTTTGTTAGATTTATTTTAATCAAACAACAACAAATTTCCCCCTTTATAAAATTGGCGAATCCAGCGAGCTGTTTACCAACTTCCTGCTTTGAATTAATTGCGTTCTTTAGCACACACGCACATGGCAACGCTGTGTTATACGCACAACGCATACGCCGGCGACTGTGTGTAGGACACCCTAACGCGATGATAATACGCACTGAAGGTATTATTTTTCGAATGAATTAAGCCCATAATGTATGGGCGTATCGGCTGAAAATCAGCCAAAAACCAATCAAATTGCCTGCTGACATCACAAACCACACCCCTATATAGAATTCCACATAATGTACCATCAACAATTACTTTATATTTAGAGTTGTTTCCAACGCAACGCTCGGGTTGCGTTAGACCATTCAGTTTATTCTTGGGATTGACGCGGGATAGTTGAAAGGGATGTAAACTCGCATGATTATCAAATGGTTTTTTTAGCTACTTGTAGTTTTGGTGAACAAAGTTTAGTAGTTTAAAATGTCAAAATATTAGACGTTGTATTACCTGGATTGTTTTCAAATGAGAATAAAATATAACTTGAATATATAAGAAAGTACGGATTGCCAAAAAATAAATATGGTATGTATGTGTGATAAATACATTTAGCTGTGCGTTCCGCTTCCGACCCTGTCTGTACTTACCAATATTATATAAATAGCGCCACCTTGTGTTTTGGGTGTTTCAATTCATGATAATAGTTCTGCATTAAGTTAATTGCGGTTAATTGCGATTGCCATTGTTTTAGTCCAAAATCATTGATAGTCACAGGTATAATTCTAATCATGGTGTTGAGGACATTAATTATTATAAATGTACAAGTACGAGCAATCGAGCATTCCAATTAAGGTTACATTATTATTGTGCTAAATTGATAGTAAGAGTTTCTAGAAGATACTCTATATAACTCGTGTGCGTAATTTCTACGATGATACAAATCAACGATCAAGTTTCCATCAATTAAAATGATTAAATATAGTTCCATATCGTCTAATTCAGCTAATTAATTTAATGAGTCCATCCGTTGCAAATCCAGCAACCTGCCGGAGGTCTTCTATCGGCCTCGAACCCAACGGCCATCGAAAGAACGTTTGTCAAACTAACATGACTGAAAAAGGTAAACAAGTCTTCAGCTGCTGGAGTTTATAGTTTATCACATTGGTGACAGCGAGTGGGATCGGTTTGTTTTGAACTATGAACTATATGAAGAAGCAGAGCTGAAACTTCAACTTCAAGCGTGTACATGTACTGGCACAGGGGTGTAGGCAATTACAAAAATGTGGTGCATAGTGGTAGTGGATAGCATTATTAATCAATGTGTAGAAAATCAGTAATTCAATTGTCACACAGCCTCACACTCACAGTCACAGTAACTCAAAAAGTCAAAAGGCTGAAAATAGTAAATCGATTGGGTATAAAACATGATCATACACTTGAACATGATTAATTAATTGCTAATAATTAGGGCTAAAAGCCATGATCTCGTCAATCTAGGTTAATAGTTAATACCAATAGTCAACGTACTATAGATTACAGTCCCTGGGAGGCTGGGGTAAATGACGTCACAATTAATTTGACTACGTGACATTCTAATCTAGTAACGTAAAGTTGACTTACACTAACTTTTAAGTTAAGTTCATACATTAAACAAGGTATACGAAGCAACCCTTGTGCGTAAATACATGGTCGATCAGTTCAGGTCAATGGTATTTTTATATGATATGTTTCTTTTACAGGTTCAGTGTTTGAAATATCGTATGATAGATATTGAGATAGCAACAATTGTGGACGGCGCAATCCTCATTAGTTAAGACATTATCGATCAGGTCAATGGTTATTTTTGCTCCTCAAATTTGACTTCGATCAGTAATGAATAATGAGCATTGTTATGTCTACACAAATGTTTCCTTTACAGATTACTTAGACGTTTGAAATATCATACGAAAGATATTGAGATAGCAACAATTGTGGACGGCGCAATCCTCATTAGTTAAAAAACATTATCGATCAGGTCAATGGTTATTTATGCCCCTCAAATTTGACTTCGATCAGTAATGAATAATGAGCATTGTTATGTCTACACAAATGTTTCCTTTACAGATTACTTAGACGTTTGAAATATCATACGAAAGATATTGAGATAGCAACAATTGTGGACGGCACAATCCTCATTAGTTAAAACATTATCGATCAGGTCAATGGTTATTTTTGCCCCTCAAATTTGACTTCGATCAGTAATGAATAAGGAGCATTGTTATGTCTACACAAATGTTTCCTTTACAGATTACTTAGACGTTTGAAATATCATACGAAAGATATTGAGATAGCAACAATTGTGGACGGCGCAATCCTCATTAGTTAAAAAACATTATCGATCAGGTCAATGGTTATTTATGCCCCTCAAATTTGACTTCAATCAGTAATGAATAATGAGCATTGTTATGTCTACACAAATGTTTCCTTTACAGATTACTTAGACGTTTGAAATATCATACGAAAGATATTGAGATAGCAACAATTGTGGACGGCGCAATCCTCATTAGTTAAAACATTATCGATCAGGTCAATGGTTATTTTTGCCCCTCAAATTTGACTTCGATCAGTAATGAATAATGAGCATTGTTATGTCTACACAAATGTTTCCTTTACAGATTACTTAGACGTTTGAAATATCATACGAAAGATATTGAGATAGCAACAATTGTGGACGGCGCAATCCTCATTAGTTAAAAAACATTATCGATCAGGTCAATGGTTATTTATGCCCCTCAAATTTGACTTCGATCAGTAATGAATAATGAGCATTGTTATGTCTACACAAATGTTTCCTTTACAGATTACTTAGACGTTTGAAATATCATACGAAAGATATTGAGATAGCAACAATTGTGGACGGCGCAATCCTCATTAGTTAAAAAACATTATCGATCAGGTCAATGGTTATTTATGCCCCTCAAATTTGACTTCGATCAGTAATGAATAATGAGCATTGTTATGTCTACACAAATGTTTCCTTTACAGATTACTTAGACGTTTGAAATATCATACGAAAGATATTGAGATAGCAACAATTGTGGACGGCACAATCCTCATTAGTTAAAACATTATCGATCAGGTCAATGGTTATTTTTGCCCCTCAAATTTGACTTCGATCAGTAATGAATAAGGAGCATTGTTATGTCTACACAAATGTTTCCTTTACAGATTACTTAGACGTTTGAAATATCATACGAAAGATATTGAGATAGCAACAATTGTGGACGGCGCAATCCTCATTAGTTAAAAAACATTATCGATCAGGTCAATGGTTATTTATGCCCCTCAAATTTGACTTCAATCAGTAATGAATAATGAGCATTGTTATGTCTACACAAATGTTTCCTTTACAGATTACTTAGACGTTTGAAATATCATACGAAAGATATTGAGATAGCAACAATTGTGGACGGCGCAATCCTCATTAGTTAAAACATTATCGATCAGGTCAATGGTTATTTTTGCCCCTCAAATTTGACTTCGATCAGTAATGAATAATGAGCATTGTTATGTCTACACAAATGTTTCCTTTACAGATTACTTAGACGTTTGAAATATCATACGAAAGATATTGAGATAGCAACAATTGTGGACGGCGCAATCCTCATTAGTTAAAAAACATTATCGATCAGGTCAATGGTTATTTATGCCCCTCAAATTTGACTTCGATCAGTAATGAATAATGAGCATTGTTATGTCTACACAAATGTTTCCTTTACAGATTACTTAGACGTTTGAAATATCATACGAAAGATATTGAGATAGCAACAATTGTGGACGGCGCAATCCTCATTAGTTAAAACATTATCGATCAGGTCAATGGTTATTTTTGCCCCTCAAATTTGACTTCGATCAGTAATGAATAATGAGCATTGTTATGTCTACACAAATGTTTCCTTTACAGATTACTTAGACGTTTGAAATATCATACGAAAGATATTGAGATAGCAACAATTGTGGACGGCGCAATCCTCATTAGTTAAAACATTATCGATCAGGTCAATGGTTATTTTTGCCTCTCAAATTTGACTTCGATCAGTAATGAATAATGAGCATTGTTATGTCTACACAAATGTTTCCTTTACAGATTACTTAGACGTTTGAAATATCATACAAAAGATATTGAGATAGCAACAATTGTGGACGGCGCAATCCTCATTAGTTAAAACATCGATCAGGTCAATGGTTATTTTTGCCCCTCAAATTTGACTTCGATCAGTAATGAATAATGAGCATTGTTATGTCTACACAAATGTTTCCTTTACAGATTACTTAGACGTTTGAAATATCATACGAAAGATATTGAGATAGCAACAATTGTGGACGGCGCAATCCTCATTAGTTAAAACATTATCGATCAGGTCAATGGTTATTTTTGCCCCTCAAATTTGACTTCGATCAGTAATGAATAATGAGCATTGTTATGTCTACACAAATGTTTCCTTTACAGATTACTTAGACGTTTGAAATATCATACGAAAGATATTGAGATAGCAACAATTGTGGACGGCGCAATCCTCATTAGTTAAAACATCGATCAGGTCAATGGTTATTTTTGCCCCTCAAATTTGACTTCGATCAGTAATGAATAATGAGCATTGTTATGTCTACACAAATGTTTCCTTTACAGATTACTTAGACGTTTGAAATATCATACGAAAGATATTGAGATAGCAACAATTGTGGACGGCGCAATCCTCATTAGTTAAAACATTATCGATCAGGTCAATGGTTATTTTTGCCCCTCAAATTTGACTTCGATCAGTAATGAATAATGAGCATTGTTATGTCTACACAAATGTTTCCTTTACAGATTACTTAGACGTTTGAAATATCATACGAAAGATATTGAGATAGCAACAATTGTGGACGGCGCAATCCTCATTAGTTAAAACATTATCGATCAGGTCAATGGTTATTTTTGCCCCTCAAATTTGACTTCGATCAGTAATGAATAATGAGCATTGTTATGTCTACACAAATGTTTCCTTTACAGATTACTTAGACGTTTGAAATATCATACGAAAGATATTGAGATAGCAACAATTGTGGACGGCGCAATCCTCATTAGTTAAAACATTATCGATCAGGTCAATGGTTATTTTTGCCCCTCAAATTTGACTTCGATCAGTAATGAATAATGAGCATTGTTATGTCTACACAAATGTTTCCTTTACAGATTACTTAGACGTTTGAAATATCATACGATAGATATTGAGATAGCAACAATTGTGGACGGCGCAATCCTCATTAGTTAAAACATTATCGATCAGGTCAATGGTTATTTTTGCCCCTCAAATTTGACTTCGATCAGTAATGAATAATGAGCATTGTTATGTCTACACAAATGTTTCCTTTACAGATTACTTAGACGTTTGAAATATCATACGAAAGATATTGAGATAGCAACAATTGTGGACGGCGCAATCCTCATTAGTTAAAACATTATCGATCAGGTCAATGGTTATTTTTGCCCCTCAAATTTGACTTCGATCAGTAATGAATAATGAGCATTGTTATGTTTACACAAATGTTTCCTTTACAGATTACTTAGACGTTTGAAATATCATACAAAAGATATTGAGATAGCAACAATTGTGGACGGCGCAATCCTCATTAGTTAAAACATTATCGATCAGGTCAATGGTTATTTTTGCCCCTCAAATTTGACTTCGATCAGTAATGAATAATGAGCATTGTTATGTCTACACAAATGTTTCCTTTACAGATTACTTAGACGTTTGAAATATCATACGAAAGATATTGAGATAGCAACAATTGTGGACGGCGCAATCCTCATTAGTTAAAACATTATCGATCAGGTCAATGGTTATTTTTGCCCCTCAAATTTGACTTCGATCAGTAATGAATAATGAGCATTGTTATGGCCACAAAAATGTTCCCTTTACAGATTCCGCAGACGTTTGAAATATCATATTATGGTATATTTTGAGATAGGGACAAACTTAACAAATTGTACACGGAGCAACCTCATGCATAATTGTAGATTGTGTCAACAGTAGTTTTTGCTCGTACCATACTTGACTGTAATCAACAATGATGCATGAGCATTGTAACGCATGCAATTAAAGGGGGTAGGTCAAAGGTCTTATGAATTTGAAATAATATTATATATTAATTAAATTCCTCTCTCTTTAGATCAGTGCTTTAAATAAACATAGGCCCTATTTAATTCTAAATTAAATTAGTTAATCTAACAAATTAGTCAACAGTCAAACATTTGTTTTTAAATTTAAACAGAACCCTATTTGATTTAATGCTAAATTAAATACACTTAAAATTCACAATTAGTCAATCCTTATATTAAAAGAAATAATTAATAATAAATAAGCATAGTCCTTAACAATGGCAGACCGAAGCGTCCACGGCGATGGTGACTCGAGATTGAACAGGACACAATACACTGTTAGAGATGATATAGACTGGGATGATTCCCCATTGATGCCTAAGAGGGATTGGGACTATAATTTGGATTCATCATACGCTCCTGATAAAGTTCCTCATCCACAGTATTCCCCAATCAAGAGAAGTCCAGAGCGAGCGTGCTCAGTTCCTAATCGCAGAGAGCGACTCCCGGATAGATATGATGGAAAATCTTCATGGCTGAATTACTGGTCTCATTTTCAAGCCATCTGTGAAGTAAATCAATGGACCCAGTCTGAGGCGGCTAGCCATTTAGCCTCAAGTTTAAGGGAAGGTGCGTGTAGGGTATTATATATCCCAAACCCCTTAGCGCTGATGGAAATGAAAGAAATTTCACCCTTAATGAACTTGTCCAAAGACTGCACCGGAAATACGGACCTGAGGGTTAGCTGAAAATTATCTATCACTACTAAAACAGCGAACCCAGAAGAGGGGAGAAAGCCTACCAGATCTGGCTGACGAGGTGCAAAAGTTGACCATTATGGCATATCCGGATGCTCCGCACAACTTTTTAGAACGCTTGGCAATCACACATTTCAAGGACTCAGTCAACAATGCAGAGGTGAGGGCGGCTATCCACCGTGCCCATCCCAAAACCTTAGACGAAGCGGTGTCAGCAGCCCTCGACCAAGAGGGATGGCTCAAAGTTGAAGCGGCCAGGGATTGTAAGCCAGTAAGATCAGTAGCTGCGGTACAAGAGGACAAATATGTGACTAGGGAAGAGATGAAAGATGTAGTCAATGACATGAAAGACATGATGAAGGAGGTCCTCAAGTCGCACCAACCGCAAACAGGCAGCAGAAGGCCTAATAATAAGCTCAAATGTTACAGATGTGGACAACAAGGGCACTTTGCCAGAGAATGCAGGGCTGAGGGAAACGAGCAAGGGTCCTATCACCTGAAGAGCTGTCCAACAGCGATGGGGCCAAGTCAACAAATGCCAGGACAGCAACAATACAACCAACAATCGCCGCCGCCACAGTTCCAACAAGCGCCGCCACCACAGTTCCAACAACCTCCGCCACAGTTTTACCAACCATCAGCCCCATTCAACCGTCCACAATAGAAATGGAATGTGAGTCGAATGGGTTGTACACTAACATAACTACATTGGGAAAGAATTTACATGCCCTCATCGACAGTGGGTGTAGTACAGCTACGATTGTAGCTGCCTGGGTGTTTGAGAGCATACCTGAAGAGGACCGCCTCACTTAACTCCCGCATTTCAAACACTCAGGCAAGCTGATGGTGCGGTTTTGTCTCATTGTGGCACTGCATGGTTGCCACTAACATTAGCAAATGGTTTTACCAGGAAGGAGCGTGTATTTGTAGCTGAAATTGAGGAGGAGTGTATCCTGGGATGGGCATTTCTAAAGAAACACGGTGCTTGTGTGGACTTTGAAAATAATAATTGACTATTAAGACCAACACAGCAGACGATTGGATGGCAACTGAGTTTTCCCAACTACGTGTCAACAGAGTGTCAACACTTCCTGTCAGACCTGTTTCAGCGGTCAACAGATTGTATACCAGAAGAGTACCATGGTAAGCTGGCAGATTTGCTTATGGAATATGCTGATGTGTTTTCCAAAGGAGAATTCGATATAGGTAAGACCAACGCAATTAGACATAAGATAACAACCAAGCCAGATTGTCAACCCATCAAACAGGCACCCTATAGAGTTCCTTATGCCAAAAGACAGGAAATAGAGAGACAAGTAGATCACCTTTTGAAGGAAGGGTACATCGAGCCTTCAGATTCTCCATGGGCAAGTCCGATTGTTATGGTGAAGAAGAAAGATGGGACTTCGCGACTTTGTGTCGATTATCGGAAATTAAACGCAGCCACCGTAAAGGACGCGCACCCAATTAATCGGATTGACGACACTCTGGACGCGTTGGACGGCGCAGATAATTTTTGTCTGCTTGACATGAGAAAGGGATATTGGCAAATACAGCTCGACGAGGATGCCAAAGACAAGTAAACATTCTGCACCAGGGATGGATTATATCGTTGGACTGTTATGCCGTTTGGTTTAACCAACGCACCGGCTACATTCACCAGATTAATGGAAAAGGTTCTACATGGGCTACACTATAAGATCCTCCTCACATACCTCGATGACATCATTGTGTACGCGAATAGTGTGGCAAGTCAAGTTACACGTCTGAAAACAGTCTTCGAACGATTGAGACAATCTGGATTGAAGCTGAACGCAAGCAAATGTGAGTTGTTTCAACCAAAGGTTCAATACCTTGGACACACTGTGTCAAGTAAGGGGATAGAGACAAACCCAAGCACGATAGAGAGAGTGAAAAACTTCCCAGTGCCTCAGAGTGTAAAACAGGTCCGAAGCTTTGTAGGACTCGCCTCGTACTACAGGAGGTTTATTAAGAAGTTTGCTGATATTGCCTATCCTTTACACCAGTTGATGCACAAAAACACCAGGTTTCGATGGACTGAGGAGTGTGCTGCATCATTTGAACAGTTGAAAATGTGCTTGACAACAGCACCCATCCTGGCGTATCCAAGATCAACAAGCACCTACATTTTGGACACTGATGCCAGTGCGTATGGTATCGGGGCAGTACTTCAACAAGTTCAGGACGGTGAAGAGAGAGTTATCGCATATGGAAGCAGGGCATTAACCCACGAAGAGAAGCAATATTGCACAACAAGACGTGAGTT
Source organism: Ophiura sarsii (assembly GCA_035610835.1). Classification (NCBI taxonomy): domain Eukaryota; kingdom Metazoa; phylum Echinodermata; class Ophiuroidea; order Amphilepidida; family Ophiuridae; genus Ophiura; species Ophiura sarsii. Next base: position 11,006,086 of record CM069448.1, on the reverse strand, counting down.
GCTGGCCATAGTTTTCTTCCTGGGACACTTTCTCGCCATTACCTGTATGGCCAAGAAATCACTGTAAGAACAGACCACGGCTCCCTAAGCTGGTTAGTAAATTTCAAGTCGCCTACAGGACAGTTAGCTCGATGGATAGAGCAGATATCTGAATATGACGTTCAAATAGTGTATAGACCAGGGCATCGACACAACAATGCAGATACCATGTCCCGTCTTATTGACAAGTGTAAGCAGTGTGGACGGAACACTTGTCTGCAGGAAGAACACACTATCAAGGTAAACCTGACATCCATCAGACCAGAATGGACACTAAATGAGCTCCAGGAAGCTCAAAAGCAGGACACAGCACTGCAGAAGTTGTATGCCTGTAAAGTCGAAGGAGAGGAACGTCCTGACAGGATTGATATCAGTGGACTCTCTCGTGCTGCTAAGTACTACTTTGGTCTATGGGATCAAATAGAGGTGAGAGATGGTGTGCTCTGCAAACGTTGGGAGTCAGACGATGGTTCCGTGATAAAGTGGTTAATCGTTATACCGGACAAGTATATTGAAGCAGTACTACATGAATGTCATTCGGCAACAACAGCTGGTCACCAGGGAGTGAACAAGACCTTAGGAACCATCAAGAGTCGGTTTATTTGGTATGGAGTGACGGCAGATGTCCGGGCTTGGATACGTGAATGCGACAAATGCAGCATGAGAAAGCCTCCACCCACAAAGCCGAGAGCAAAGCTCCAACAATTCAAACCAGGAGAACCGATGCAGATTGTGGCTATTATGGACATACTTGGCCCTTTGCCCGAGTCTACCAATGGAAGTCGTTACATCCTTGTAATAGGGGAATACTTCACAAAGTGGATTGAAGCATACGCGATACCTAATCAGGAAGCCGAAACTATTGCACGATGCTTTGTAGATCAGTTTGTATGTCGGTTCTCCATGCCATATCAGCTGCACAGTGATCAGGGGAGAAACTTTGAATCAGCAATTATGTCAGAAACCTGCAAAATCTTTGGTGTGGAAAAGACAAGAACAACACCATATCACCCGGCAAGTGATGGATTTGTTGAAAGATTCAACCGGACGATGATGGAAATGGTTTCAAAGTTGATAGATCCACATCGTAGGCAAACGGATTGGGAGGAAAAACTTCAGCTGGCTATGTTTGCGTACAGAAGTACTCCGCAAACCTCAACAGGCGAGTCACCCAATATGCTCATGTTGGGACGTGAGGCTAACATACCCATTGATATCATGATGGAGAGACCGCTACCAGACGAGCATGATGATGTAACAACAGACTATGTCAGACATCTCCGTAATAATCTATCCATGGCATTTGAGAGAGCTAGGAAACAACTTAAACAAAGCGCAATCAGGCAAAAGACCCATTATGAAAAAAGGAGCAAGAGGAAAGAAAATTAGAAGAGGTGACTTTGTATGGTTATCTAAAAAGGCGACAAAACGAGGTATGTCCCCAAAATAAGATACTCGATGGGAAGGACCGATCTTAGTGGTAAAGCAGTTGTCGGACGTGGTTTACAGGATACAGAGGAATATAGGGGCCGAGAGGAGTTCTGAAGGTGGTCCATTATGATAGACTAAAGACTTATCAAGGGAAGCCTCTTGTATCATGGATCGACAAGGAAAGACTCAGTGAGATAACAGAAGTGCCACCAGTGCTTACTCTTCATGATGGTAACAATGCGGCTGATATACAAGATCAGCATGATGTCCATCTACAGAGTGGCAACGGAATAGTGACGGAGTCACCTGAGACAGGGAAGGGAGAGATTAAGGATACCGCGGTAATCTTGATGCACAGGCATCTCCATCAGTAAGACACCAAACTACCAGGAAGCAAAGGAGTAAGCAACCTGTTGATTCTAATACATTACCGGAAGTAATCCGCTACCCTGAGCGTGGAAGCAGAACCAGGAGACTACCGGCAAGATACCGTGAGTTATCACAACAGTGAGAACATTTATCAACACTTTCGGTGAATAAGAAGCTGTGATCAACTGCAAATAATATATCCAGAGTATTGAATATCTTGGATAACTACAAGAAGAGTGAGACAGGACTAAGAAGGAATATTAGGTCCACCTGCAGTTAATGCAAGTGAAACCTGTCTACATGGCTTTGTACTGACACAAGGAGTAGAGAAAACAAATAAATAAATCAGCGGGCCCGCAGATTCTTCAAGGTGTAGAATAACAAAGTCTATACCAGAATTGAAGTGAGAAACTCAACATAGGAGTTACAGACTATGGATGAGTATCGTACCAACCATGTCAAGGAAGACAGGTTTGAAGAGTGTGTCAGTAAAGTCAAATTTGCAGAGGACTGTAGTGAAATTGAAGACTACTGAACAGCAATTTTAATTGATCGTCGTTGTGAAGTTATATTACAATATTGACCGACCAGGAAAAGGGCGTGTGAGACTATGTCAGCATAGGATAACAACTGTGTATCATCCTGGTTGTTTCCTTCATCGCTAGAACTGTTCTCTCTTGGGTCACTGTTGCCATAAAACAGTAATCTGCCAAATAACTAAAATTAAATGAATAAAATATGAATAAACAACTCAGTAAACTAAAACTAAATAAATAAAATACCTAAATATAAATGTACAACCAAATAAATTAATGACTAAATAAAATAACTAAAACTAAATGAATAAAATATGAATAAACCACTCAATACAATAAAACTAAATAAATAAAATACCTTTAAAAAAATATATATAAAAAAATAACTGAATTAAATACAAATGAACAACCAAATAAATATGACTATTGAATAACTAAAAATAGAAATATGAATACCTCAAAATAAATCAATGACAAATAAAAATGAAAAGACCTAAAAGTAATTTGGATAAGTAGAGTTTGTAAATAATAAAATTTAATATAGAAAGTTTAATTAGATATTAAATGAATGTAAAATAAATAAATAAATTAAAGTCATGATCTAAATAAGAGTGATAAGTTTTAAACCAATTCATAAATCGTTAGGTTTGAACCCATAATTAGTGGCATGATCTTAAAATTCCTGGAAGTATAAATGTGGATTATATGTGTAGTATGTTGTATGAGGTTCAGGTTGAAATAGTAATGTCAGAATTTTGACTGAAATCTTAGTTTAATTGTAAGTCTAAGATACCTTTTTGCAATGCAACCACTATCCACTATGCCAAAGGTAATGTTAACAGTGAAATATTGCATGAACACTAAAGATGAAATATTGCATGAACACTAGAGAGAACTTCAGTGCTTGGATACTCTCGCAATCAACGATACTTCAAGGAATTAATCAAATTCTAATGGAAGTTTGCAGCTGAGAATAGACACTACATTATAGATAGTCGCTATGGCATGATACTGAGCAAGACAATGTTGTCTTTTGAACTCCATAAAGTGCCCTCTACTGAGCAAGACAAAATGTTGTCATTTGAACTCCATAAAGTGCCCTCTACTGAGCAAGACAAAATATGTTGTCTTTTGAACTCCATATAGCGCCTACTACCCAGGGGGCCAGCTTAACCCCCCTGTATCCCCATGCTGTAAAAGGTTGGTGGGTATACAGATAACCATTAGGACCTATACAACATTCCTAGGGTGGACAACCTAAAATATCAGGTGCACAAAGATGGGAAACGGGGGGTCAAAGTTCAGGGGGGTCAAATTTGGTAAATTTTGAGCAAACCATATCATGTTTGGTATCAAATGATAGCAAATCTAATTCTGAACATGAACTAAGACATTTATATTGTTGTAAAACAATATGTTTTAATGTTATGACCTAAAACTGGATGTTGGACACTGAATTCCTCTGAAAGTGTATTCAATATCCTTTTTACTGCTCTCGGTAGCAACGTTATTATAGTGTATGCATTATGCAATCCTTGGCTCACTAATTTGGTTCATATATACTAGTGTTATGATTTGTTTATAATATACACATCAACCTTCTAATAACCACAACTTACCATGCTTACAGTATTGTGTAATAATAGGGGATCAAGTTTCAAAAATGTAGTCTCTCCCCATTCTGTCCAAGGACTTTCCCTACCACCAGAGTTCCTAGCCTCAATGAAATGTAGCCCACTATTAGCCCGCTATTAGCTAACAAGATGTCAATTTGATGCAATTAGTGGCAACACTCATCAGTTCATCACCATATCCCAGAGTGAATACCAAATCACAACATAGACCTCACAGATCCTGCAGGTATCTTCTATGTCCTCGACATTACTTGATATTTCACATCCAGAGGAAGATGACATTCCAGGATTTTCATCCTTTTGTTCAAGTTTGTTTCATGCTAAACAAGCTAGCAAGATTGGCTACTTCCCGCTACTACCACACACACCAACAAATCCAGTTGTCCTACAAGAAGAAATGAAGAGACTTGTAAAAGCATCCCATATCCTTGGAAATGAATGGACAGTAATTACCGGTGATCAGGCGACATATGAGTTAGCACGCGCAATAAGAGAAAAGAACCAAGACAACATGTTTGATAAAGTCATACTACTTATAGGAGGATTTCATCAAGCCCACAACTTCTTGAAAGCTATTTGCAAGATAATGAGGGATAGCGGTGGCGAAGATGTATTGGCTGGTGTTGGATTGTGTGAGGAGGGAACAGCAAGAAAAATCTTTGGTGAGAGTGGTAGCTACTACCAAACCCTTCATGCAATACAGATTCTCAACGAAGGCATGTGGCACCTGTTCTACAAAGCATTTGAAAATTGGTGTAGTGAAAAGGATGCCATTGAATGGACTGACGAGTTATCACACATTGTCGAGATTCTGCTCGATACAAATCTAGGTAGAGATACGCGATTGAAGACAATCCAAAATGCGCATTTGAAGCTGCATGTTTTACAAAGTCGCCTTGATGAGTTTCAAGTTCAGCTATCCGAGAAGCCAACAGCAACCTTCTGGCTGATATTTCTTAAGATGTGTGATATACTACTAAAATTCATCTACTATGAGAGAGAAGGAGACTGGTATGAGCATTTGTGTGAATCAGCAAACATGCTTCCCTACCTAACTGCTGCAGGACACTACAAATATGGCCAGCAATCGCTACCTCAATATTTGTATGAGATGAAGGAACTGGAAACTGTAGCTCCTAGTGTCCATCAATCTTTTCTTCAGGGAAACTTTGTCGCGAGACGAGCTCATGGTAGTCACAATGCTGTTTCCCCCGACATGTTATTGGAGCAGACGTATAATGCAGATGCGAAAGAGTCTAGTGGCTGAGATGGTATCACCATGAATGAATCAGCCTGAACAAAATGGGTGTACACTAAACCCTTAACAGCAGCTGCATCATTCCAGCTTAAATCCATGCTAGACATGAACCCTGAAACACAGAACCCACACCATGAATCTGGTAAAGCACGAATGGCAAAGGATGCTAATTTTGTTTCACATATCACAGACGCCACTGAAGACAATAATACGTGGAGTAATCCCTTCACATTGCAATCGCCCCAACTGGTGAACATCTCAACTGGACAGAGAGCAGATGAAATAGTCAAAACACAACTGACAACAGTCCACGAAATTGGCAAAAAGGCATTGGAACAAGCGATAGCAGGCAACGACAACAAGAAGAAAATCGTAAAACTCAACACATTCCATACCCAGAACAAAAAAGTAAAGACATCTACATCACAGAAAACGAAAGGAAAGAGTGTTGAAGTAGTCGCTCTTATGAGGATGACACAGGTTATGGCTAGTGGTGTTGATGTTGATCTATCACAGATTTTATTGGCAGACATGAATGTGCAGATTCACCTCCATCATTATTTGATGAAAATGGCCATATGAAAGCTCCTGGATCAAAGTCTACACTTGTAAAGGCGCTGAAAGATGAAACCGGAGTATCCGATGTATCAGAACTGCACCCAGGATTGGCAACCGCTCTTATCATAGATGGGATGTATTGCGTGAGAAGATGGCCTTTCAAGAAAGATGTTCCTTTTCCTGAAGTAGCGAAGCGGTATCAAGAACAGATATTGCTTGATATACCATAAGACACCAAAGCCATTCACTTTTGTGCAGACAGGTATATTAGCAACAGCCTGAAAACATCTGAACGAGATCATAGGGCAACCATAACCGGATCTGATAAACCAAAAAGATTTATGATGTCAATGACAATTACAGAACCCCTGAACCAAAGACATTCTTTAAGGTATCAGAAAATAAAGCCGCATTGCTCAACTACTTATGTGAAAATTGGGTAGCCAATGAGCAGAATAATCCACAGCTTGGAACCGTGAAATTATACTTGGCAGGAGGATTCAATGATGCAAAGAAGAGTGTGTTACTTTCAAATGGCCATATTGATGTACCAGACCTAGAGTCAAACCAGGAAGAGGAAGACACACGTATGTTATTGCATGCCATATATGCTACTCAAAATGATGATGTGAAACGTATTGTCGTGCATGCAAATGACACTGATGTAATAGTTCTCAGCATATATTACTACGCGACATACTTAAAAGATTTAAATCTTCAAGAGATGTGGATCAGAACCCAACAAGATAGCTATCTACCGATACACGAGATGGTTAATAAGCTTGACGATGAACTATGCCGTGCACTCCCTTTCATTCATAGCATTAGTGGTAGGGACATTACAAGCTACCCATACTTTACAGGGAAAAGGCCATGGCTACAGAGATCCAAAGAGGTAGAGCTGGATTTAATTGCCGGGTTTGGTGAGGAGAATGAGTATAAGTTGACTGAAGACATCATCAACCACAACCAGGCAAGGAAGTTACTCATATCAGTATACAGTAAAGCTGGCGATGACTATCTTTTCTCTTCTCTAGAAGAAATCAGGGCACATAAGTTCTTGAACAAGAATAACACAGTGTTGAAAATGCTGCCTCCTAACTGAAGGTGCATTTATGCAGCACTTAAAGCGTGCTGCATTCGCAACAATCATTGACAAGACAGCACACCAAGCGGAACAAAATCTCCCCTCAGCAGAAGAATATGGCTGGACTTTGAAAGACGGTATGTTTGTACCCACTACAATGACAATATCCTCATGGCCACAGGATATCAACAAGGGAATATCATGCGGCTGCAAGAGTGTGCCTTTCTGCAGCAAGAACTGTGCATGTGGAAAGCAATCAGTTGCATGCTACATAGGATGCAAGTGCAAAGGCTCTCCTTCCATATGCAGTCGTGCAATGCATGCTGAAAAAGTAACTTTGGAAAGTGATGACACTGACAGTAGCAGTAATGATGAGCATGAACCTGACAACTAAAGATTATGAACAATAAATACTGAGGATGCTGTGCAGGTTGAAAACATGTATGTTTTATAACTCTAGGATATGCATATTATGATACTGGTTATATAGCGTTATCCGATGAAACTTCATGAGTTTCACATAATCCATGTACACAGTAGAGGCTGATCGGTTTGTCACGGACGGACGTTTGTGCAAAACATGAGCGAAAAACAGTTTGTAAAAAGTAATTAACTACTGACATTTATTCAACTTTTTATGTTTAATGTTATAGAGAATCATCAACTTTATTGAAATACACCAAAAAAAATAAGGTGTGGTTTGTTACTAAAAATAGAACGACGAAAATGTTTGTGTCACGGACGGACTAGATAGAAATAGGGTTCTCTACCTTTTAGTGCTTCTCTTTAATTTCTATCTAGTCAACTCCATATTCCCCAATGCTTTCCAGGTCAAATAGTAAGTAATATACATGGTTTGAATATCTGATACACAGCATATGAAAATATTTCTTATTTTTTACAGGGGTAGGGTAACAAACTTTGTCACGGACGGACATTTTTGAGCGTCACGGACGGACACAAATGTTAACTACATAAACATTTTGAAATTGCCACTTATTTACACTTTAGTATGAAAAAATTGTATCAAATACTTACAAAATAGTAAGAAAAATGTTAAGTCATGAATTTTCAGTCTTAGTAATAAAAAGCAGTCAAGATATTAGTCTTTTTCCAACACTACGGACAAGATAGAAATAGGGTTCTCCGGCCCTTTAGTACTTCTTCTTAATTTCTATTTAAACAATTCCATATTCCTCAAGCTTTCCATGGTCAAATAGTAAGTGAGATACATGGTTTGATACACAGCATTTGAAAACAGATTTATTTTTTACAGGAGAAGGGTAGACCTGTAACAAGCTGTGTCACAGACGGAAATTTGTTAGCGTCACGGACGGACACAGATGTTGAAGAACTTTGAAATTGCCACTTATTTACATGACAAAATAGTATCAAATACTTACAAAATAGTAAGAAAAATTGTATGTCATCATTTTTCAGTCTTAGTAATTAAAAAGGATCACAATATACCAAAACCAGTGTGATGGTTATATTCAAAGGTTGCAGAATTTGGCACTTTGATAGCAGAGGGTGATCTGTTCAAGGTTAACATTGGTGTGAAAAAAATACTTTTTGATATTGATATTGAAATTGCGAATACATTAAAAAAAGGATTTGCGCGTAGCGCGAAATTATTGGCTATTGTAAAAAGAAAGGTTTAACAAATCGTTCCTGAAGCCATGTTGTTAAGCTTGACCAGTGGCGTAGGTAGATTATTCATATTTGGGGGCGAGAAATGGGAATGAATCTACAAGATTGTTATGATTGATATATGCGCGCGTAGCGTGCAAACATTTTCGACTTTACACCTATTTTTTGCTATTTTTCGCCCCCTCGCCCCGCCCCCCCTCTGGCTACGCCACTGAACTTGACTGTTAATTAAACAGTGAAACTAATTTGCGCGTAGTGCGCCAAAAATGTCTATTTTACCACTAAAAAGGTCCAGAAAACGTTTCTGAAGCTATCTTGTTCCAATTGAATAACAAAGTAGTATAAAAAAAATACAATTTGCTATTGTAAAAATAAAGGTTTAGAAAAAAGTTCTTGAAGTTATCTTGTTAAGCTTAAATAATAAATAAACAGTGAAACTAATGCGCATAGCGCGCAAAAAATGTCTATTTTAACACTTAAAAGGTTCAGAAAACGTTTATGAAGCCGTCTTGTTGAAATTAAATATCACAAAATAATAAATAATTCCCGCGCAGTGCGAAAAAATTGGCTATTGTAAAAATAGAAAAATGTTCCTGAAGCTATCTTGTTAAGCTTGAATAATAAATAATAAGTGAAACTAATACGCGCGGAGCGCGCAAAAAATGTATATTTTAACTATAAAAAGGTCCAGAAAACGTTTCTGAAGCCATCTTGTTCAAATTGAATAACAAAATATTCTAAAAAAAGGCTATTGTAAAAAGAAAGGTTAAAAAAACCGTTCCTTAATCCATCTTGTTAAGCTTGAATAATAAAACATTCCAACTAATTTGCGCGTAGCGCGCAAAAAAACGTTATTTTTACACTGAAATGGTCCTGAAAACGTTCCTGAAGCGATCTTGTTCAGCTTGAATAATAAAACATAGAAAATAATTTTTGCAAAAACTGGTTACTTAACACTAAAATGGTCCTGAAAAACGTTCATGAAGCCATTTAGTTTAAGCTTGAATAAAAAAATAATGAAACCAATTCGCTCGAAACGCGCAAAAATGTCGTAAAATGGTCCAGAAAATGTTCCTGAAACATGCTGTTAGCATGTATAAACATTCGCGCGAAGCGCGCAAAAAATTGCTATTTTAACACTAAAAAGCTCAAGAAAAACGTTCCTGAGCGTACTGAGCGTGTCAGTTTTTTAAACAAAAATGGTCCCGAAAAAAGTTCCTTAAGCCATCTTTTTATAACTTGAATAAAGAAAGATTAAATCTAACTCGCGCGAAGCGCGCAAACATTTCTGATTTTTTTCACTAAAATGGTCCAGAAAACGTTCCTGAAACCATGTTGTTAAGCTTGAATATGTTTAACATTGACACTAATTCGCGCAAAAAATGGCTTCTTTTGAGGGGGGGGGGGGCATTGTCTCCACCGTGACAATGATGGGGGGGGGCATTCCCCGCTTGCACTGTCTGTACTCGTTACCCTTCCTCCTTAATCTTCCTTTTTATTTTTTACTCTTTTGCCAAGGGGGGGGGGGGGGGGGGGCTGGGTACGCCACTGGTGTTTCAGAGGGCCGAGCTGTTGGGTTTTAACTTGCTTGGATGACCTAAAACTCTCCTTGCTATCAATATTTACTTTCATTATAAAACATTCACATGGTTCAGAGACGGAGAGATAAAGTGAGAGACTCTTATAAATGCTCCCGGCCTCTCCTCTCCTCCCTCCTCCTCTCCTTCCCTCCTCTCCTCCCCTCCTCTCCTCCCCTCCTCTCCTCCCCTCTCTCCCCTCTTTTTTTTTTTTTACCCTCTGGGGACCCGGGGGGCTTGAGCCCCCAAAGCCCCCCCCCCTGGGCACGCGCCTGGATGGGGTGACAGGTGACGTCACACCGGGCAAAACGTGGCTAGTTGCCATTGTTCTTTGCCCAGCAGTTTGCGCACGCATCCTGTTTTGTTTAGGACCCATGCTTTTAAAACTCGCGCCAAAGCATTATAAAGGGCAATACGGCATAGCGGACAGTGTTGTGGTCATATGGTGTTCCCTCAAGCGTGTATCGACAGTCCAGTCCCTTCGACCGTTGCGTTTGTTGATCAACATTGGATGTAAACAACGGTCACCTCATCTAAAGGTGAACATGTTTCCTACATTTCATTGAGATATCTCTTTTTTTTCTCGTGTGGCAATTGACTTAAAGGGGCATTGAGAGATGTATCGATATACTAAGTGAGCAAATAACGTAAAGATAATCATCAACATAGCCCAAATCCAAAATGTCATACAATTCCGACATCGCCTTCATGCCAAATAAGCAAATAACGGCACTTCCGGGTTGAGATTTGCCGCACCTAGTTTCGATATGATCATATCGAAACTAAGAAAATCCTGAAATTTTATATGATAAACGGCGAATGTTGGTAAACTGTTTCAGATGGTAGTTAGTATATGCCTAAGTATTACTTTGATGCAAAAAAACTGATTTCCAGGATAATTGAGGGCGGACTCCCATATGTATCTCTCAATGCCCCTTTAATTCGAAAATCGATGAAAAACATGTTTTCAATTTGTTAGCTCAAAGAATTCACAGACCTTGAAAAGCCAGCGGCAAATCTGGATTTAACGCATGTTTTTTTCTCACGAATATTTTATGTCAACTACTTTTATTATTTAAATTCATCATTTTGACCAAAATTGAAATCTACCATCTTTACCAGAAAGCCTCTGTATTTTCCATCAGAAATGTCCAATTTTCAAAATCTAAAATTCTTATGAAAGCTAGGCGTTTGCGCAAGATATACATGTATGTGAAAACGATTTGAACAATATCGATCAAATTAATACCGTAATAAATCATTTTGCCTCGGTATAGTTCATACTGATACACCCTGTATCAATAATATTATCATAATATGACCTAATGAAAAGTTATGACCTCTTCAATGAGTGTAACATTTTTTGCTGTGTTAAAAATATATTTATACTAGTGTATGAAACCAGAAAATGATTAATTGTCAATTGCCCATACATTTTCTTAAAATATAGGCCTAACTATCATGTACTTTGTGGTAAATATTACAAACCTATTTAAATCATAATTTAGTTATCAAAACACTCTAATTGTGAAAACTGACAAAAAAAATGTACTGTACAAATGAATACCTACCCTAATTTTGAAAATTCCAGAAAAATATCTCTTTTTTTCATCCAGAACTTTGTCTTTTGGCCTAAGGCCTCAAAACAAATGGTCTACGGGCCAGACTGACCCACTTTTATTCCCCCAAAAATAAACAAAATAGAAAATTTTGAAAAGTGTTGTCATTTTTGAAATTAATCATCCCCACCCTCTCAAATTGATACTCGGCAGTACATTACCCGAAAAATGACTAACCTTACCTGAGAGGTCCGTTTTCCCATAGAACAGGGTTTTTGTTTTGTCGTCTAAGCACTCTAATAAATTTGGCTTGTGCCACACATAGAATAGGATAGTTTAAATGGAAAGTGTTATTTTGATCACTACACACTATTGTCAATATCAGGGCTTGATGTATGTATTATTTATTTATTTGATGTATTTATTTTTCCAATTGTATTTACCAACCCACTGACCGATTCTGGCTACTTTGAATAATAATAAATTTAAAAAAATTGAGTCCTTTTCCCCCAAGATCTTACGAGAAATGTTCACAACTGGATTTGACAAAATTCGGGAAGAAAAAAAGAACTTTTTCTGGAATTTCCAAAATTAGGGTAGGTATTCATTTGTACAGTATATATTTTGTGGAGCAATCAGGCGGGCTACCATATATGGCAAAGAAAACTGAACGTTTATTGAGTTATCCCCTAGCGCAATCAGGTAGGTGCCGGACCAGCTGGATTTCTCCCCCCACCCCAAATTTGACCTATTTCCCCCTGATAAGGTGTTTGCTACACATGTACTGTACGTGATGTCTCTGAGTTGATAAACAAATCTTGATTGAATCACTCTAATGCTTTGCTTGAATTAATCTAATGAATGTACATGACTATAATTTGGTAGAGGCCCAAAGAAATTGACCAATCTGGGCAGTACATCCCAGATACCTTATAGGCCTATATTACCTCCCCTGGTGTTCATGTTGATTGATGTTGTTAATCAATCATCATTATACATTATATATGATGAATGCACTTCAGTGAGTCAAGCACAGATATACATTTCACCATGAACAGGGTGGCAGGCATAAAGAACACTACATTTGTTGAGACAATACATATTTTAAAATGACAAAGGAGAAGAACCTCTTGTAATTAATTCCCTTGAGTTAACGGGAGGATTTTGTCTTCATTGGCATAGGCCTACACATTTGTATGCAAACAAATATACATGTTGTCAATCAAACGAAACTAATGGACCGTAATTTTCAAGAATAGGGTGGCCATGACCCCGTAATAAGGTAACACGCGGCCTCAAAACTTGCCAATTTGACTACCATACAGACTGTAACAAAAAAAGTTATACAATCGCAATTTTATTTTTAATTCAATGTTAAAATCATGCAATGTCAAAATCTCTTACACTCTGTGTTAAATTCTGTTTTGGCTACCAGAATCATTTTATTTGGTCTTTTTAACTACTTGCGTTTAAAAGTTATGACCAATCTACTAAGTCGTCTAGAAATCGGGTTGGGCCACTTTCACAATAATATCATACAATCTTGCTTGTATAAATTAAATGGTTAGGGTATCATGCAAGGAACATAGAGAGAACAATATAATTCTTTTTTCAAATAGTTTGACTTCATCTGAATAAATAAATTCATAAAATAAATAAATAATATTTGTAAAGATCTAACCTTCTTTGTAACACTTTTAACCACTTGAAACGAACCATTGTTGTCTAACAAGAGCGCTCTACTGCTATTGTTCCTGGTTCGATCCCATTCATATTCATCCCAGTGATTTTAGCATTGATTAAACCAAAGTGGCCCAGGTGATTTCATGACTACTTCAGACAATTGATCATATCTCTGCTTACCGACCATCGATCGTCATGAAACAAAGCTTATTCGAAAGCTAAGAAAATTCCCCTTGCAGGCCATTAAAACTCGAAACAGAAGTTCTACGGGAGATATTTTTAATATTTTTTTCAAAACTGTATAACTTTTTTTTTATTACAGCCTGTATTATCCGTATTAAGCACCCAGGCTGCTTAGCAAAGTTCAGTCAGTTGTCCGGTCACTCAAAAGCGCTTTATTTTCTTGTCCACAAAAACCGGAAAAAAATCAAGTGACCTTTTGCGATACGCAAAACTACTAGTTGTAAAATTACGATTGTGTGGTTAATATTTGTACAAGTCTTATTCCCATGAAAATTTATCTTGATTTTGAAAAAAATATGATTTTGAGGCATAAATATGGTCATAAATCACGCATAAATATTGATTATGAAATAACAATTTTACTCGAATTCTAGATATTGTACCGTAATTTTAAACATATGACGTAAAAGATTGAAGCCATACCTACAAAAAATGTAGAGAACGTGAAATCATTTGATGCGGAAGAAAGAATTGTCAACTAAAAATGCAAACTTGTACGTGATCTTGAACCTACAAACAGGGGTCAAATGACGCTGAATGAGTGACCGGACAACTGACTGGTCATTTTGGGTTGGTGGGCGGCCAGGTGCTTTAGGGAAAAGGGGCATGGGTACTTAATTAACAGGGATAATACAGTACTTAAAAATGTAAAAAAAGTAAAAAAGAATTGTATATTGGCCATTGCTGTGGTGAATTTAACAAACCAAATAATGTAAGTGTCAGCTTTCTTGGGCTATCCAGGGTCGTAAGGCCCAACTAAATAATAAAATAAATAAATATATTATGTAAACGGACCGGACCTCACCGGTGCATTTTTATTTTGCCATAATCGACTTTAGTAAGTGACTTCTTTAAAAAAACAACCATACAAATGTGAACGTTTCTTTTAATGTTCAATGTACATGGAATCGGCCTAGCCTTAGCCTTAGTTATAAGGCCAAACATAATTGGTTGTGTTGCCCTCATCTGGCCGGGTCAAAATTCCGAAAAATGTCAGCCGGGGTTTATTTTATTTTTTATTTTAAGGTTGTTTTTTTGTTTGTTTTTTTTAAAAAGATTTTTCTATATTTCTACACTATTATTACCTATCTTCCAGTTGATAAGGCTATATATATTTAAAAAAATCTTTTGTCTTAAAGCTCTTTTAAGTTTTTTTTTTTTTTTAAATATAAAATATTGAAATCCTTGTAAAAGTGACCATTTGTTTTTAAAATGATGTGATCAATGAAAATCTGAAAAATCTGTGAAATTTTGGGATTTTTTATATTTTGTTTGGGGAAAAAAATGAAAAAAAATGATTTTTTCTTCTTCTAACGCGTATCAATTAACTAGCACGCGGAAGCTTTGAGACAAATGATTTTTTTTAATATAGCCTAAATGTGTGTAAAAAACAACGAAACCCAGAAAACCAAACAACAAGCTCGGGTTTGTACTCCATGCATGAAACCAATCACAAAAATGCCAAGGCCAAAATAATATTGTTTATAAATGTTAAATATTAAAAGTTTTCACAAGAAAGAAAATGCAACTATATAGCTTATTGTTTTTATTTAGTCTCATTCTCTCCATTGTTGTCTTTAATTCAGTATACAATATAATATGTGGATATTCCATACTTTCAAGCAGTTTTTGTTATAGAATCAAGGGTGAATATTTTTTCATGGATGTGTACTTCAAGAAAATATTCACCATTGGGTAGAAAATACAGCCAGTATGCATTTTCCTTAGTATCTTCACACACGTTGACTGAAATAATAGGTATAAAATGGTTGATTTGGTAAAATTTGGCTTATGAGGGCAACACAAACTCTTTTTTTGTTGGCCTAAGCTTATTGCTATCTACCAAAGATAGCAGCCTAGAGTATAATTAGAGAATGCTATCTATTACATTAATTTGTAATTTAGTGTTAGAGTGAACTGTATTGTGTTGTTGGCTATCTACTGAAGATAGCCTTTAGTGTATTTTTAAATAAATGGACTACAAGCTCGAAAAAGGTTCAATACTCATTTCTGACAGCCATTTTCATATATTTACCAATAAAGTTTTATAAATGTCTTTACATTTCACAAAAGCAGTGGTTATTGAGCATCACTGGGCAAAATATTTGAGACCTGGATTATTTTGTTTATGAAGTAGTGTAGTTTACAGATATCATGTGTAAAATTGACTTGTCCATGGATGCCTCCAAAGTTCTTCCGACAGAAGACATTTGGTCAACATGACTGATTTGTGGGTATTGCACCTTTACCAACTTCTTTGTGTTGGTTAAGGCCCTGCACACCTACGGCCATCACGCCAGGGATTGCACTACTACGCTGACAAAATATCAAAATATGAATAATAACATGCAGTGAGAGCATGGAAAACTGTCCAAAATTGTTAATTTTTAAATCAAGGTCACTAAAACCCTTTCACATTCTGCTGCGATGAGGCTGACGCTTGCATTAAGCTGAAAATGTATCAAAACGTCAAGCCAAGCGCATCCAGGTCTCCAAGATCCCCTTGGTGACGCAATGGGAACTGGTTGGGATGTAAGAGGGTCGTTAGAGTGTCGCCCTTGTAACCCAGCGCACCGCGCTTCTTTTATGCATGCACAAAATAAGCATGAAGGTTAAGCATTCTGTTCAGAGCGCTGCCCTTGAGTGCTGAAGCCTTGCCTTTGAGTCTACCCATGGTGTCTATGTTGTTCATGTATGTTGTTCACTAGTCAAACCCCCAAAACAGACTGTGCAGGCAGAAGGCTCTCTTCATAGGGCGGTATTGCATGGGGAAGTTCAAATAATCCTTTAGACGAAGACATATGCATGGATGGAGTCCAATTACTTGGATCAATAAGTTTGACAGGTGTTTGGTATTGTACTTGGGTGATGATTTGAATCTAATAACCTTCATGCAATTGCTCTGTACTCTCCGTGCACACGCAGAGAACAGTGTGCAAACATATTGAAAATATGCTAGTAACGCAGACAGTGACTTGGACGCACTAAGAACGTTTACAGTGTAGTGGTGAGAGCATGTAATACTTTAAAGGAGAAACACAATGGGTCGTAATGAGAATACCATGAAAATGTCACACGCGGGATAGGAGTGTACACTAAGAGCTAACTTGTTTTTTCCCGCACCTTTGCGTGTTACATGGGGACCCTCTCCCGTTCTAGCCAGCGTCCACTACGTCCCCAATCGGTTCTAAGAGACCTTTTAATGCGTTTGCTTGGCACCTTGCCTTGCACTTCAGCGCAAGGCCTGATCACCATAGGTGTAACAGCCCTATTATTGATTATTAAAAAAGACAAAGCTATCTGCCATCAGTGCTAATTTTTGTGTCTTCTGTTCCTGGGTTTAGTTAAATGGACTATTTATGAGAAGACTACTGTGGACAAACCAATTGTGCACATGTGGTTTTAAACCTTCCATATTTCATAAACAAAATAATCTAAGTCTTAAACCTTTGGCCCAGTAATGCCTAATGGCCACTGCTTTTTGTCTCGCCTGATGTAATCAGAAAGAGACTATGTTATCACTATTTCTGTCCGCCGTATGCCGTATGCCGTATGCCGTATGCCGTATGCCGTATGCCGTCCGCCGTCCGCCGTGTGCTAAGAAATACCTTTGTGACGCGATATCTGGAGATCCGTAAGGCCTATCGTGATGGGACTTGGTGGAGGGAAGGGGGGTGGTGCGTTCTGTTGCTGATTGATTTTTCAAGGTCATCGGGGGTCATACAAGGTCATCGGGGTCAAATATGCTTAAAACTTTTGAGACGCGTTGTGACGCGATATCTAGAGATCCGTAAGGCCTATCTTGATGGGACTTGATGTCAGGGAAGGGGGTGGGGTGTTCTTTTGCTGATTAGATTTTCAAGGTCATTGGAGGTCATTCAAGGTCATCGGGGTCAAATATGCGGTCAAATAAGATCCGTAAGGCCGATCTTGATGGGATTTGGTGGAGGGAAGGGGGTGGTGTGTTCTTTTTGCTGATTAAATTTTCAAGGTCATCGGAGGTCATTCAAGGTCATCGGGGGTCAAATATGGGGTCAAATAGATCAGTAAGGCCTATCTTGATGGGATTTGGTGGAGGGAAGAGGGATGGTGTGTTCTTTTTGTTGATTAAATTTACAAGGTCACCAGAGGTCATCGGGGTCAAATAGATCAGTAAGGCCTATATTGATGAGATTTGGTGGAGGGAAGGGGAGTGGTGTGTTCTTTTTGCTGAATAAATTTTCAAGGTCATCAGAGGTCATTCAAGGTCATCGGGGGTCAAATAAGATCCATAAGGCCTATCTTGATTGGATTTGGTGGAGGGAAGGGGGATGGTGTGTTCTTTTGTTCTTAATTTTTCGGGGTCATCGGGGGTCAAATATGGGGTCAAATAGATCAGTAAGGCCTATCTTGATGGGATTTGGTGGACGGAAGAGGGATGGTGTGTTCTTTTTGTTGATTAATTTTTCGGGGTCATTGGGGGTCAAATATGGGGTCAAATAGATCAGTAAGGCCTATCTTGATGGGATTTGGTGGAGGAAAGGGGGGTGGTGTGTTCTTTTTGTTGATTAATTTTTCGGGGTCATTGGGGGTCAAATATGGGGTCAAATAGATCAGTAAGGCCTATCTTGATGGGATTTGGTGGACGGAAGAGGGATGGTGTGTTCTTTTTGTTGATTAATTTTTCGGGGTCATTGGGGGTCAAATATGGGGTCAAATAGATCAGTAAGGCCTATCTTGATGGGATTTGGTGGAGAAAAGGGGGGTGGTGTGTTCTTTTTGTTGATAAATTTTTCGGGGTCATTGGGGGTCAAATAGATCAGTAAGGCCTATCTTGATGGGATTTGGTGGAGGGAAGGGGGTGGTGTGTTCTTTTTGTTGATTAATTTTTCGGGGTCATCGGGGGTCAAATATGGGGTCAAATAGATCAGTAAGGCCTATCTTGATGGGATTTGGTGGACGGAAGAGGGATGGTGTGTTCTTTTTGTTGATTAATTTTTCGGGGTCATCGGGGTCAAATATGGGGTCAAATAGATCAGTAAGGCCTATCTTGATGGGATTTGGTGGACGGAAGAGGGATGGGGTGTTCTTTTTGTTGATTATTTTTTCGGGGTCATCGGGGGTCAAATATGGGGTCAAATAGATCAGTAAGGCCTATCTTGATGGGATTTGGTGGACGGAAGAGGGATGGTGTGTTCTTTTTGTTGATTAATTTTTCGGGGTCATCGGGGGTCAAATATGGGGTCAAATAGATCAGTAAGGCCTATCTTGGGATTTGGTGAACGGAAGAGGGATGGTGTGTTCTTTTTGTTGATTAATTTTTCGGGGTCATCGGGGTCAAATATGGGGTCAAATAGATCAGTAAGGCCTATCTTGATGGGATTTGGTGGACGGAAGAGGGGTAGTGTGTTCTTTTTGTTGATACATTTTTCGGGGTCATTGGGGGTCAAATGTGGGGTCAAATAGATCAGTAAGGCCTATCTTGATGGGATTTGGTGGAGGGAAGGGGGTGGTGTGTTCTTTTGTTGATTAATTTTTCGGGGTCATCGGGGGTCAAATATGGGGTCAAATAGATCAGTAAGGCCTATCTTGATGGTGGACGGAAGAGGGATGGTGTGTTCTTTTTGTTGATTAATTTTTCGGGGTCATCGGGGTCAAATATGGGGTCAAATAGATCAGTAAGGCCTATCTTGATGGGATTTGGTGGACGGAAGAGGGATGGGGTGTTCTTTTTGTTGATTATTTTTTCGGGGTCATCGGGGGTCAAATATGGGGTCAAATAGATCAGTAAGGCCTATCTTGATGGGATTTGGTGGACGGAAGAGGGATGGTGTGTTCTTTTTGTTGATTAATTTTTCGGGGTCATCGGGGGTCAAATAGATCAGTAAGGCCTATCTTGGGATTTGGTGAACGGAAGAGGGATGGTGTGTTCTTTTTGTTGATTAATTTTTCGGGGTCATCGGGGTCAAATATGGGGTCAAATAGATCAGTAAGGCCTATCTTGATGGGATTTGGTGGACGGAAGAGGGATGGGGTGTTCTTTTTGTTGATTATTTTTTCAGGGTCATCGAGGGTCAAATAGATCAGTAAGGCCTATCTTGATGGGATTTGGTGGACGGAAGAGGGGTAGTGTGTTCTTTTTGTTGATTAATTTTTCGGGGTCATCGGGGGTCAAATATGGGTCAAATAGATCAGTAAGGCCTATCTTGATGGGATTTGGTGGAGGGAAGGGGGGTGGTGTGTTCTTTTTGTTGATTAATTTTTCGGGGTCATCGGGGGTCAAATATGGGGACAAATAGATCAGTAAGGCCTATCTTGATGGGATTTGGTGGACGGAAGAGGGATGGGGTGTTCTTTTTGTTGATTATTTTTTCAGGGTCATCGGGGGTCAAATATGGGGTCAAATAGATCAGTCAGGCCTATCTTGATGGGATTTGGTGGACGGAAGAGGGGTGGTGTGTTCTTTTTGTTGATTAATTTGTCGGGGTCATCGGGGGTCAAATATGGGGTCAAATACAAAAAAGTAGATCAGTAAGGCCTATCTTGATGGGATTTGGTGGACGGAAGAGGGATGGTGTGTTCTTTTTGTTGATTAATTTTTCGGGGTCATTGGGGGTCAAATATGGGGTCAAATAGATCAGTAAGGCCTATCTTGATGGGATTTGGTGGACGGAAGAGGGATGGTGTGTTCTTTTTGTTGATTAATTTTTCGGGGTCATCGGGGGTCAAATATGGGGTCAAATAGATCAGTAACTTCTATCTTGATGGGATTTGGTGGACGGAAGAGGGATGGTGTGTTCTTTTTGCTGAATAAATTTTCAAGGTCATCAGAGGTCATTCAAGGTCATCGGGGGTCAAATAAGATCCATAAGGCCTATCTTGATTGGATTTGGTGGAGGGAAGGGGGATGGTGTGTTCTTTTGTTCTTAATTTTTCGGGGTCATCGGGGGTCAAATATGGGGTCAAATAGATCAGTAAGGCCTATCTTGATGGGATTTGGTGGACGGAAGAGGGATGGTGTGTTCTTTTTGTTGATTAATTTTTCGGGGTCATTGGGGGTCAAATATGGGGTCAAATAGATCAGTAAGGCCTATCTTGATGGGATTTGGTGGAGGAATGGGGGGTGGTGTGTTCTTTTTGTTGATTAATTTTTCGGGGTCATTGGGGGTCAAATATGGGGTCAAATAGATCAGTAAGGCCTATCTTGATGGGATTTGGTGGACGGAAGAGGGATGGTGTGTTCTTTTTGTTGATTAATTTTTCGGGGTCATTGGGGGTCAAATATGGGGTCAAATAGATCAGTAAGGCCTATCTTGATGGGATTTGGTGGAGGAAAGGGGGGTGGTGTGTTCTTTTTGTTGATAAATTTTTCGGGGTCATTGGGGGTCAAATATGGGGTCAAATAGATCAGTAAGGCCTATCTTGATGGGATTTGGTGGAGGGAAGGGGGTGGTGTGTTCTTTTTGTTGATTAATTTTTCGGGGTCATCGGGGGTCAAATATGGGGTCAAATAGATCAGTAAGGCCTATCTTGATGGGATTTGGTGGACGGAAGAGGGATGGTGTGTTCTTTTTGTTGATTAATTTTTCGGGGTCATCGGGGTCAAATATGGGGTCAAATAGA
Organism: Ophiura sarsii; assembly: GCA_035610835.1. Lineage (NCBI taxonomy): Eukaryota > Metazoa > Echinodermata > Ophiuroidea > Amphilepidida > Ophiuridae > Ophiura > Ophiura sarsii. The sequence continues at coordinate 10,984,860 of CM069448.1, read as the reverse complement.
TCAGTAAGGCCTATCTTGATGGGATTTGGTGGACGGAAGAGGGATGGGGTGTTCTTTTTGTTGATTATTTTTTCGGGGTCATCGGGGGTCAAATATGGGGTCAAATAGATCAGTAAGGCCTATCTTGATGGGATTTGGTGGACGGAAGAGGGATGGTGTGTTCTTTTTGTTGATTAATTTTTCGGGGTCATCGGGGGTCAAATATGGGGTCAAATAGATCAGTAAGGCCTATCTTGGGATTTGGTGAACGGAAGAGGGATGGTGTGTTCTTTTTGTTGATTAATTTTTCGGGGTCATCGGGGTCAAATATGGGGTCAAATAGATCAGTAAGGCCTATCTTGATGGGATTTGGTGGACGGAAGAGGGGTAGTGTGTTCTTTTTGTTGATAAATTTTTCGGGGTCATTGGGGGTCAAATATGGGGTCAAATAGATCAGTAAGGCCTATCTTGATGGGATTTGGTGGAGGGAAGGGGGTGGTGTGTTCTTTTTGTTGATTAATTTTTCGGGGTCATCGGGGGTCAAATATGGGGTCAAATAGATCAGTAAGGCCTATCTTGATGGGATTTGGTGGACGGAAGAGGGATGGTGTGTTCTTTTTGTTGATTAATTTTTCGGGGTCATCGGGGTCAAATATGGGGTCAAATAGATCAGTAAGGCCTATCTTGATGGGATTTGGTGGACGGAAGAGGGATGGGGTGTTCTTTTTGTTGATTATTTTTTCGGGGTCATCGGGGGTCAAATATGGGGTCAAATAGATCAGTAAGGCCTATCTTGATGGGATTTGGTGGACGGAAGAGGGATGGGGTGTTCTTTTTGTTGATTATTTTTTCAGGGTCATCTTGGGATTTGGTGAACGGAAGAGGGATGGTGTGTTCTTTTTGTTGATTAATTTTTCGGGGTCATCGGGGTCAAATATGGGGTCAAATAGATCAGTAAGGCCTATCTTGATGGGATTTGGTGGACGGAAGAGGGATGGGGTGTTCTTTTTGTTGATTATTTTTTCAGGGTCATCGAGGGTCAAATAGATCAGTAAGGCCTATCTTGATGGGATTTGGTGGACGGAAGAGGGGTAGTGTGTTCTTTTTGTTGATTAATTTTTCGGGGTCATCGGGGGTCAAATATGGGGTCAAATAGATCAGTAAGGCCTATCTTGATGGGATTTGGTGGAGGGAAGGGGGGTGGTGTGTTCTTTTTGTTGATTAATTTTTCGGGGTCATCGGGGGTCAAATATGGGGTCAAATAGATCAGTAAGGCCTATCTTGATGGGATTTGGTGGACGGAAGAGGGATGGGGTGTTCTTTTTGTTGATTATTTTTTCAGGGTCATCGGGGGTCAAATATGGGGTCAAATAGATCAGTCAGGCCTATCTTGATGGGATTTGGTGGACGGAAGAGGGGTGGTGTGTTCTTTTTGTTGATTAATTTGTCGGGGTCATCGGGGGTCAAATATGGGGTCAAATACAAAAAAGTAGATCAGTAAGGCCTATCTTGATGGGATTTGGTGGAGGGAAGGGGGGTGGTGTGTTCTTTTTGTTGATTAATTTTTCGGGGTCATCGGGGGTCAAATATGGGGTCAAATAGATCAGTAAGGCCTATCTTGATGGGATTTGGTGGACGGAAGAGGGATGGTGTGTTCTTTTTGTTGATTAATTTTTCGGGGTCATTGGGGGTCAAATATGGGGTCAAATAGATCAGTAAGGCCTATCTTGATGGGATTTGGTGGACGGAAGAGGGATGGTGTGTTCTTTTTGTTGATTAATTTTTCGGGGTCATCGGGGGTCAAATATGGGGTCAAATAGATCAGTAACTTCTATCTTGATGGGATTTGGTGGACGGAAGAGGGATGGTGTGTTCTTTTTGTTGATTAATTTTTCGGGGTCATCGGGGTCAAATATGGGGTCAAATAGATCAGTAAGGCCTATCTTGGTGGGATTTGGTAGAGGGAAGGGAGGTAGTGTGTTCTTTTTGTTGATTAATTTTTCGGGGTCATCGGGGGTCAAATATGGGGTCAAATAGATCAGTAAGGCCTATCTTGATGGGATTTGGTGGACGGAAGAGGGATGGTGTGTTCTTTTTGTTGATTAATTTTTCGGGGTCATCGGGGGTCAAATAGATCAGTAAGGCCTATCTTGATGGGATTTGGTGGAGGGAAGGGGGGGGGGTGGTGTGTTCTTTTGGTTGATTACTTTTTCGGGGTCATCAGGGGTCAAATATGGGGTCAAATAGATCAGTAAGGCCTATCTTGATGGGATTTGGTGGAGGGAAGGGGGGTGGTGTGTTCTTTTTGTTGATTAATTTTTCGGGGTCATCGGGGGTCAAATATGGGGTCAAATAGATCAGTAAGGCCTATCTTGATTGGATTTGGTGGAGGGAAGGGGGGTGGTGTATTCTTTTTGCTGATTAAATTTTCAAGGTCATCGGAGGTCATTCAAGGTCATCTGGGGTCAAATAAGATCCGTAAGGCCTATCTTGATGGGATTTGGTGGACGGAAGAGGGATGGTGTGTTCTTTTTGTTGATTAATTTGTCGAGGTCATCAGAGGTCATCTGGGGTCAAATAAGATCCGTAAGGCCTATCTTGATGTGATTTGGTGGAGGGAAGGGGGTTGGTGTGTTCTTTTTGCTGATTAAATTTTCAAGGTCATTAGAGGTCATCTGGGGTCAAATAAGATCTGTAAGGCCTATCTTGATGTGATTTGGTGTAGGGAAGGGGGTTGGTGTGTTCTTTTTGTTGATTACATTTTTCAAGGCATTACATCCCTTGCATTAACTACAATGCATACCTCTGTGACAGTGCTACATTGTATCATATGTTTCATCATCATTTCTTTCAAGTCACTTTTGATGAACAGGCGAGACGCGCCGTTCGAGAACCGCCTTGTATGAAATACAAAGAAATGTACAAAACTGTATAAGTAAAGAGCTCAAAATAGCTACCGAGAATTGGTTAATATGTTCATCAATTAGGCCTATACACTGGATGGCCTATTTATGATGACATGGCAGCTCATCAAGTATTCCCCAGTAATTCGGGAATTCTTATGAAAGGTCTATTTTTTAAAGTAATACTAAAACTAATCTAAACTGGAGTGATGAGCATACCGATAAAAAAACCACATACAAAATAACCTAAAATAGGCCTACCCAGAATAAACACCTGGAAATAGGTCTTGGAATGGTTGCTTGTTAACAGTGGCTTAGCCAGCTTTTTGAAACAGGAGGGGGTAAAGACATAGTTGTACCGACGAAAGGCATGATTTACCGACAAAAAAATAGTAAAAGGTTGCCCTTTTTTGTTGTTGCAGTTAGCTTGAGAAACTTGAGAGCTGGGGGGAGGTGGCTTGATGTGGTTGTCTTCGAAACTTGCATGGTCAAAAATCACGAATGTACCGACGGCATGCATTGTGTACCGACAGGGTAATTTTAGGGGGCAATGGCCCCCTGCCCCCTGGCTACGCCACTGATTGTTAACAACAGAAAACTAACATACCCTCGCCTCCCTGTGCAATGTTGAGAAATGTCTTCAACAGCCATTAAAGGTGTCCCAACATTGATTAATGGGGTGTGGGGAAGGGAAAATTGTTGTTAAACATGATCCTTTTCAGCTGTTAACCAAATTTTGAAAATAAAAAAACACAATCTGCACAAAGCCTAAAATATGTATTTTTTGATTGGTTTAATTTGTGGCATATAAATTTGAAGTTACCATTTATTAAATGCAGCAACAGAAATATTGCAAACTGTTCCCTGCTTTTATTATCTGGACATTGTGATCATCATCATCATCATCATCATCATTATCCTCGCATTGCCATCACTGTGGCAGCTATTGTCATTGCTTTCATTGCCACCATAGTCATAGTCATTGCCACCCTCGCCGTGGTACATTACTATTGCCACCTTCTATTGCCTTCGCCATAGTCTATTGCCATCATCCATTACCATCCCCATCGTCCATTGCCATCCCCATTGCCACCATCGACATCGTCATCTTCCATTACCATCCCCCATCTTCCATCCCCATCGCAATTGTCCATTACCATCCCCATTGCCACTATCGACATCATCCATCGCCCTTGCCATTGTCCATTACCATCCCCATCTTCCATCCCCATCGTAATTGTCCATTATCATCCTCATCCCCATCGTCCATCCCCATTGCCACCATCGACATCATCCATCGCCATTGTCCATTACCATCCCCATCTTTCATCGCCATCCCCATCGTTCATTGCCATTGTCCCCCTCCATCCCCATCGTCCATTGCCATTGTCCATTGCCATCATCATCATTAACACATGAACATCGCCATTGTCCATTACCATCCCCATCTTTCATCGCCATCCCCATCGTTCATTGCCATTGTCCCCCTCCATTCCCATCGTCCATTGCCATTGTCCATTGTCCATCGCCATTGCCATTGTTATCATCATCATCGACACATGAACAGGGTGGCATACATGCTACAAATCTGTAGGAAATTTCCTCACCATGCCATCCCCATTGCCACCATCGACATTGCCCATTACCATCGCAATTGTCCATTACCATCCCTATTGCCATCATCCATCGCCATTGTCCATTACCATCCCCATTTTCCATCGCCATCCCCATCGTTCATTGCCATTGTCCATCTCCATCCCCATTGTCCATCGCCATTGTCCATTGCCATTGTCCATTGCCATTGCCATCATCATCATTGACACATGAACATCGCCATTGTCCATTACCATCCCCATCTTTCATCGCCATCCCCATCATTCATTGCCATTGTCCATCGCCATTGCCATTGTTATCATCATCATCGACACATGAACAGGGTGGCATACATGCTACAAATCTGTAGGAAATGTCCTCACCATGCCATCCCCATTGCCACCATCGACATTCATCGCCATTGCCCATTACCATCGCAATTGTCCATTACCATCCCCATTGCCATCATCCATCGCCATTGTCCATTACCATCCCCATTATCATCATCATCATCATTGACACATGAACAGGGCGGCATACATGCTACAAATCTGTAGGAAATTTTCTGACCCCTAGTATTTTCTACACTAAAATTACACTGCACAGTTGGAACTATTCCTAGTACGACACACCTCACATCTTTTAAAAAAGATAACGCTGGGTTTTCACCTTTGATGTGTTTGAAAACATAATATACAATGAATTCAAGCTCTTCATATGAATATATCGGTCGACATAAATCAGAATATACTTGATTGGAAATCAGATTTTAACTCTTTATCAGACTTTACTTCACTATTAACACATTGAAATGTGTTAACATATCTACTAAATTGAAGATCAATTAAAAATATATATAAGACTATGGTATACATATAATAATTGTGCGCCTAAATATTTATTGTAATATATCTGTAACTTAACCAGAGAAATTGATATACTTTCTGTTCGCAATCTCCAATTTTGTTTCCCACAGTGGGAGCCTGAAGAAAACTACATAAGTTTGAATTTTGCAGGTTGATAAGCCTAGCATCCTCAAAGACAGCTTTTATACAACACTATAAGCCATCGTTTGTGACACCGTTTTATCAAAGCACCAAATTGATATCTACTCATAGACCATGGCTAAGAGTGCCCTAAGACTAACTCAGTGGCTATCCGTCATACTAATCGCAGCTTTGATTCAATACAACATGTCACTAGACCGATCGGTAGCTGCAGACAAAATATCAGTGACACGCTTATGGGATGTTGTTGCTAGTACTGATTATCAGATGTGTCGCATTGAAGAGAGAAATGCCACTCAAGGAACATTCATGTTGCATGGAAGTGATGATCATACTTGCAGTATCCAAGTCAATGTATCGCTGGGGTCTTATACTCGTATAGAAATATTTAACAGTCATGGCTCACAGAAAGAAGCATTCCTTTATATGGAAAGACAAGGAGATTTGTTATTCTGTTCAAATAGGTTTGTAGTTTTTAACGGATATGATAAGGTGTGTAGTAGTATTCTACTTCAGGACAGTCTTAAATTAAGTATACAAGGTAATGCTAGTATCTTGTTCAGTGGGATATCAGCATCAGAACCGAAGCTTGTGTGCCCAGAATTTATTAATTATACCTTGCCTAACCCAAAAGTTATTCAGACATCAGCTTGCACAAGGGTAAAGGGATATTCTAACCAAATTACTTGTGAGTCATTTGGTATTATCTGTAACATGATATTTCCAACTAATTGTAATGCCACTCTTGGTCAAAGAGAAGTAGCCCATCAGTGCTCTGATAATGACTTGAACCAAGCTAACAAATCATTGATAATCTACCCATTTGGCAAATCCACTTTAGATTTGAGCAGTAACAACATAGTAAAACTGGATGGCAGTCCATTTCACTTTCATGAATTGAGAGAGCTGACCATCCTGGATCTGCATGACAATAAATTGACCACATTGCCAGTCAGCTTGTGTGAGGGATTACAAAACTTGAATGAACTTCGGTTGTATGGAAACCAATTAGTCACCTTAGATGAAAGTTTATTTCATCAATTGAGACAGCTGACATATCTGTCTCTGGGTAACAATAAATTGACCACAATGCCAGTCGGCTTGTTTGATGGATTACAAAACTTGAATAAACTGTACTTGTATGCAAACCAATTGGTCACCTTAAATGAAAGTTTATTTCATCAATTGAGAAAACTGACCACCCTGTCTCTGCGTGACAATAAATTGACAAAATTGCCAGATGGCTTGTTTGAGAGATTACAACACTTGAATAAACTGTATTTGTATGGAAACCAATTAGTCACCTTAAATGAAAGTTTATTTCATCAATTGAGACAGCTGACATATCTGTATCTGTTTGACAATAAATTGACCACATTACCAGGTGGTTTGTTTGATGGATTACAAAACTTGAATAAACTGTACTTGAATGGAAACCAATTGGAGACCTTAAATATCAGTTTATTTCATGAAGTAAGACAGCTGACATATCTGTCTCTGCGTGACAATACATTGACCACATTGCCAGCCAACTTGTTTGATCAATTACAAAACTTGAATGAACTGTTCTTGTATGGAAACCAATTGGTCACCTTAAAGGAATGTATGTTTCATGAATCGAGACAGCTGACCATCCTGTATCTACATGACAATAAATTGACCACATTGTCAAGTGGAATGTTTGAGGGATTACAAAACTTGAATGAACTGTCCTTGTATGGAAACCAATTAATCACCATAAATGAAAGTATATTTCATGAATTAAGACAGCTGACCATCTTGAGTCTACGTGACAACAAATTTACCACATTGCCCGGTGGCTTGTTTGAGGGATTACAAAACTTGAATGAACTGTCCTTGAATGAAATCCAACTGGTCACCTTGAACGAAAGTTTATTTCATCAATTGAGACAGCTGACCATCCTGTATCTACATGACAACAAATTAACCACATTACCAGGTGGCGTGTTTGAGGGTTTACAAAACTTGAATAAACTGTACTTGAATGGAAACCAATTAGTCACATTAAATAAAAGTATATTTCATGAATTGAGACAGATTACCATCCTGGCTCTGAATGACAATAAATTGACCACATTGCCAAATGGCTTGTTTGAGGGATTACAAAACTTGAATAAACTGTACTTGTATGGAAACCAATTAGTCACCATAAATGAAAGTATATTTCATGAATTAAGACAGCTGACCATCTTGCATCTGAAAGACAATACATTGACCACATTGCCAAGTGGTTTGTTTGAGGGATTACACAATTTGAACGAACTTTGGATTAATGGAAACCAATTAGTCACCTTAAATAAAAGTGTATTTCATGAATTGAGACAGATTACCATCCTGGCTCTGAATGACAATAAATTGACCACATTGCCAAGTGGCTTGTTTGAGGGATTACAAAACTTGAATGAACTGTACTTGAATGGAAACCAATTAGTCACCATAAATGAAAGTATATTTCATGAATTAAGACAGCTGACCATCTTGGCTCTGAATGACAATAAATTGACCACATTGCCAGGTGGCGTGTTTGAGGGATTACAAAACTTGAATAAACTGTACTTGAATGGAAACCAATTGGTCACCTTAAATAAAAGTATATTTCATGAATTGAGACAAGTGACCATCTTGAGTCTGGTTGACAATAAATTGACCACATTGCCAGGTGGCTTGTTCGAGGGATTACAGAACTTGAACGAACTGAACTTGTATAAAAACCTATTAGGCACACTGGATTCTCACCTTTTCAATACCTTAAATAATCTAAGAATCCTTCTTATCCACTACAACAGGTTGGTGACATTGCCTAATGGCATATTTGATAGGTTGAGTAATCTGGAATATCTTGCTTTGAGCCATAACCAATTGGTTAGGCTAGACACAAACATGTTACATGGATTATTCAAATTGCAGTATCTAATTTTGAACAATAATAAACTAAATGTGGCTGATATGAACATGTTCAAGGATACTATTAACATCCATTTCATTGATTTATCTACAAACCAGTTGACACATTGTCCAAATATCAAACACTTGACTCAATTAAGCTTTTTTAATATAAGAAGTAATCCATTGACAGCCATAACTCATGATACCTTCAGTGCCCTCACTGCCAAAACAGAATTGGCTGTAAGTCAACATGAGATATGCATCTGTTATGTGCCCGCTGGTGTTGAGTGTAGCGCATCAGATACAAGATCACCTTATCTCACATGCGATAGGTTGTTATCAGACAAAGCATTAGTTGTCTTAATGTGGCTCATTGGTATAAATGCACTTGGTGGAAATATATTTGTTTTAGTTTGGAGAAAGAGACATACCAAAAATTACAGAGTACAGGATATACTGCTTAGCAATCTGGCTATGTCTGATTCACTTATGGGCATATACATGGTAATTGTTGCAAGTGCTGATATCTACTATGGGGAATATTTCCCGATGCAATCTGAGACCTGGAGATCTGGCATAACATGTAGAATCGCAGGATTAATATCAATAGCATCGACCCAATTATCAACTTTCTTTCTTTCTCTGATTAGCATTGATAGGTTTATTGGTATTAAGTATCCATACTCAGATAATAAATTAGATAAAAGATCAACTATTGTGGCCGCTGTACTAATATGGGTTTGTTCTATAGCATTAGGTATTGTACCGTCAGCTTTATCTGGATGGAACTTTAAATTCTATGATAACTCACACGTGTGTGTTGGTCTGCCATTAGCTATAACCAAAACATATGTGACTAATGAAAATACCACATCATTCATTCCAGAGAACACACAAATAAATATTACACAAAATTCATATACTACTGAATTCACAGGTCTTACAAATGGCTTGTACTATTCCACAGCACTATTCCTAGGACTCAACAGCTTATGTTACCTGGTAATACTTGCATGTTACATAGAGATATTCAGGGCTGTTAATAAGTCAGCAAAACAATCAGGACGCACTCCTGATATGGATGAACAGATAAGACTCCTCCGTAATGTAACCGCCATTGTTGTTACAGATTTTGCATGCATATTTCCTATTATTGTCCTAGGAATCTTAGTTCAAACAAGGGTCATTGAACTACCCCCATCAGTTTATGCATGGTCAGTGACTTTTGTTTTACCAATAAATTCAGCAATTAACCCATATTTGTACACAATTGCAGAAATCATCTCAAATAAGCGTAAGAAAAAAGCAGACAAACAGAATCAGCAAGCAATAGCTCTTCAGAAAATAAGACCATAATCAAAGGAAATTCTACTTCTGATCACACCCCTAGGTTTCCATACTTGAAATTTTCAAATCAAAGCTATGTCAATCTTCATTAGCAATTGATTAGTGATCTTGATTTAAGATTCAAGACCATGTACAATACTAAAACTAGGACATAGGATTTTGGTAGAGTGTATCTGCCCCTGTCTCAGCTTCACAAGAGAACATTGAGAACAAAATCAATAAAACAAATAGTCTACAATAACTTACGTTCAAAGACAACTTTCCTCAAAATTAATACTGACAAATTTGGTAAACATTTGATTCAATATGTCACTCCATGCAAAACACACAGAAAAAAACCCATATCAGTAATCTGCTTGTATTTGCAAGAAATATATTAATTATATGGTGCAAATGTGAAATTGCTTCTTGTGTGTAAATAATATTCAAAATCAATGTCCAAATGTAAAATTGTGAACCAGTGCTGGTCACTGAAGATATAAACATTCAATACAGTCAATCAGAAAGCATAAATAGTCAAATAAAATACCTATTTTCAATGAGTGTCATTATGATGGGAGGAGTGAGTAGTATTTGGGGTTAGTACTTGTTAGCACTACTCCTTGCCATAGTTGTGTCTGTTATAATAACAATCTGGATTTATATAGCGCATTTCCAAGATTGATCGCAGTGCTGTAATTTCGCTGCCACTGACGAATCATCAGAATCAGATCGCATCAACTAGGATGCTGCCAATTCAGGCGCAAACCTATCCTATTGTAACATCCACTATTTCTCAGTGCAGCTCCCCAAATTTCATTGGGTGAAGGAAGTTTTTGATAACCGAAACAACTGATCGCCGATTTTGAAAGCAGGAGGAAAACAGAGAACACGGAGAAAACCTGCGAGAGCGTGCATGGATTGTGATAAACCAAATGCATATAAAGCCCGGCCGTGCACAGAATCAAACCTGGCCCTCATTGGTGCAAGACCAGGGAACTACCGCTGCGCCAACACCTTCTGTTATAGTCTAATTTGTAATCCCTTTTCCTTGCCAAAACTCTATGAACAACACTCTCTTGCAGGGCTCACTTTTTGTTACCCCTCCAATCAAGACAGGCTCCCATACTGATCTCGCCCAGAAAAGGGTCTACTTGCTTTGAACTTGACCTTCATACCTCTGTATACTGCTAAATACGCAGGTGCTAATCTTAAAATTGAGATGAATGCGTAATGAGCAAATTCTTTGTGTGGGGTTTCGCGGGAGGATCAAATGGACCAATAGCAGACAACAAATATTTATATACCTTCTTCATTGATACTTAAGATAATTCAAATTGATGATTTTCTTGCACTGAATAGCCGCCGTTTAGACTCGGAGATATAGCTACATTTCTGTATATGTGACTATTTCCTATCTTTCAAGATCGCATAGTAAAAAGCATTTATACGTCCGAAAATGGACAGATAATTTGATTTTGTTTACGATATAAACAACAAACTCTTACACAGCTCCTAGAAATAACACTATCACATGTTTCCAATTGTGCATTGTCAAATCCAATATAAGCATGTTATGATGTTATGATGTTACTCCCTAGGGGTGATACGTGAATGATGCATCAAAAGCATCATCCTTAGTGTGCCTAAAGCACAGATTTATGGTCAATTCAAAGCTAGTTTTGGGGCGGTTCTTGGATGGGAGAGGTTTTTGGCACAGCCAAGTGAGCTAAAATGAGCCCTTTCGGTTCTCTTCTCTTAAACGTATGCTCACTATTTAAACACCATCATGAAAAATGGAAAATATTTGGCCATAGGTACTCTTCACTAATCTTAAACAAAACTTGTCATCAAAATCTTAATTAAACACATGTCAATGATCAAGGGCTTGAATCGATCACAAAAGAGCAAATTAACATTACAAGGCAAACTTTAGCAAAAGTCACAGAATGGCAGTATAGAAACAGTCTATTGGAAAATGTCTAATCATGAAGGGGAAAAAATCATTATGATTATAAGAAGTGGAAAGAACTACTCATGTACAATGTACCTCTGTATGAGGTCAGAGAATATTCCAGTAATCAATGCAGCATGTATGTGAGAGTGCTGGGATTGCCTTGCATTGCATATCAGCAAAATGTGTATATGGACAGTGTACCTCTGTACAGTGTTGTTATGTCAGAGAATATTCCAGTAATTAATGCAGCATTTATGAATGAGTGCTGAGATTGCCTTTCATTGCATATCAGTAAAATGTGTATATGGACAGTGTACCTCTGTACAGTGATGTCAGAGAATATTCCAGTAATCAATGCAGTATTTATGTGTGAGTGCTGGGATTACCTTTCATTGTATATCAGCAAAATGTTTACATCTGTACAGTGATGTCAGAGAATATTCCAGTAATTGATGCAGCATTTATGTGTAAGTGCTGGGATTGCCTTTCATTGCATATCAGCAAAATATGTCAGAGAATATTCCAGTAATCAATGCAGCATTTGTGTGGGTGCTAAGATTGCCTTTCATTGCATATCAGCAAAATGTGTATATGGACATTGTTACCTCTGTACAGTGATGTCAAAGAATATTCCAGTAATCAGTAATCAATGCAGCATTTGTGTGTGAGCGTTGGGATTACCTTCATTGCATATCAGCAAAATGTGTATTATGGCCAGTGTACCTCTGTATAGTGATGCCAGAGAATATTCCAGTAATCAGTGCAGCATTTATATGTGATTGCTGGGATTGCCTTTTGTTGACTTGTCAAATACTAATATGTTAGTGCATTGAATCATGCCTGATATAATCAGCTCTTGTAATCACTGGGATACAGTCTTATATGTCACTACAGAGGATGAGTGGATAATAAAGCTATCTTACCTTCAAGTGGGATAGGCGCAAATCACTAGATTATCGATCGATATGCAGGTTACAGGGCTAAATCCACCGGATTACACCAATAACAGATTACAACCAAATCTAAAATGAAAGAAAGGAATAGGGAATACCTATATAAGATAATATTAACATAAATTCATGAACATTGACACGATTGCATGTTTAGACTATTTTTTGAATAAAAGTGCTCAATTCTAAAAGGGGAGATATCTTGCCATCTGACGATTGCCTTATTGGCATGAAACTTAGAGTAACGACTCCCTTTCTTGGAAGGTCTAAACTTTGAATTTTTATATAAGATAAATTAATATATAAGATAAATGGAAAAATGTTCCGATGTTTCGTAAAAATATGCAAATAATAAAAAGCATCAATCACTATAGTCTATTTGGCCATCACGAGACAGTGACGTAACCGCGTATTCTACTAATTGCAGCACATAACGTGCGCGCCTTCATGCAGCGCTGGCGTATACACACAAGCGTTGAAAGGCGGAAGATACATACATGTGCATAAAAGCAGCGCCTGTTAATTTATGTCACTGTCCAGAGGAGGCCAAAGTATATATAGAGGCCCTGCATCTGATTTTACCGGAATTATAGCGGACTACTGAACTTTGTTCACCCAAACTATAAGAAGCTAAAAGTACTATTTCATAATCATGCAAGTTTACATCATTTTTCAAAAATCTCGCATCAATTCAAGGAATGAACTGAATGAACTGTAATATGCCGTTGTGATTCCGGTTAATGATGCATGGTTGATTCCTTTCTGTAAAGCCAATCAATGAATTCGTGCAGGGCCTCAATGCTATGTAGAATGCCAATTCTCTGATGTTTTTAATGTTTAGGTGGCTGGCATATCAAACTTTGCAATGTATGTTTGCATTATCTGCACATATTTATTACTAATTAGCAGTATATCTTTAATTATTGTGTATTTTTGTAACATCTGTGGGTTTGTGATACAGTACAGTGTTGTAGTCGAGTCCACCCTACCCGAGTCCGAGTCCGAGTCCGAACCTCTCGAGTCCGAGTCCGAGACCGAGTCCTTACTGTCCGAGTCCGAGACCGAGTCCGAGTTCTCATGTCCGAGTCCGAGTCCGAGTCCGAGTCACGAGTCCTTATATGTATTTAAGTTCTGATCACATGTCATAAATTTTGCTATCTATAATACGCCAACATATCAGTGATGTCAGCATAATGATGTATTTCAACGATCGCATCCCCATACATGGAAAAATGTTGATACTATTTTGAATTATAGGCATAAGAATTGATTCAGATATTCAAAAAGTTCATAGATTGAGAAATTACAAATTTGATTAAAAGGTACTGTTCTATTCTGTAGAGCACCCCTTAATTCCCCTGCCGTTTCACCTATTTCTTTTCCCTGAAGATGTCATCCCTAATTCCATCACTTTTTAAGAGCGCTGCTCTACAAAGCTGAAAATTGCCAATGAAATCCTCTTTGCAGGAAATGTTATCATTTTTTTAACAGTATAACATACTGATAAAAAAACACCTAACGACCATTTACATCGTACAAACAGGATTCGATTGCACATGATTATCATCACTTTAATTATGTATAGGCTCTCTCGAATTGTGTTTTAATGCTTGTAATGGTTATCAATAGGTATTTTCAACAGCATATTTTAACTGTTCAGATGCATTTATGGTGATTTATGACATTATCTTTAAATTGTTGGAGATTGAATGACTAAATAAGTATTTAATTACTCCAAACAAAATAAGCCAATATTTACTGGACTCGGACAGGACTCGGGCACAATTCCCGAGTCCCTCGAGCCCGAGTCCGAGTCCGAGACCGAGTCCTTCACCTCCGAGTCCGAGTCCGAGTCCGAGTCCGAGTCCGAGTCCGAGTCCGAGTCCTTCAAAATGGGGACTCGAGACCGGTCTCGAGTCCGAGTCCGGACTCGAGTACTACATCACTGATACAGTACAATATTAATTATGGATAGATAATACTTTAAATGGCTGTATAACTTTGAATAACTCTGTATTTGTGTGATATATTTGTGTTTGTGAAATATGTGGGTTTGTGATGTAGTACCATATAAGGTTAGGTAAAGTATGCATTAGCAGAATATCTGAAATTAGTAATTGTTATGTGTTTCCGTAACATCTGTGGGTTTGTGATGAAGTATCTTATAAAGTGAATTATAAAGTATGTACCAACAATAATCATTAGTGGGTTTGTGATGTTATCATATTATACATGTATCAAGGCTCAAGATAAAGGGTTTTTTACCGGGGGCTACTTTTTTTCTTCAAATGTAGCGCCCGGATCATGGGATTTATTGAAAACCAGGTCTTTCAGTCTACCGGGAGCTAACTTTTTTTTATTAAATCCAGCGTGGCAGCATTGTCAACTCGAAATTCGATGTCTTGGGCAAGCTTCCCAATCGTCAACGGGGGCTGGTTTGGACAAAATGTCAGCACTCGGTTGTTTATTTTTCAGCATTACCGGGCGCTATGGCAGAAGGACCAAGGGGTAAAAATCGCCCAGCGCTGTTTATCTTGAGCCTTGTACAGATAATACTTATTAGCAGTATAATAATCTTAAATTATTGTGTATATGTGTAACATCTGTGGGTTTGTGATAAAAGAAAATTATAAAGTACACCTAACACAAAAAGTTCCAGACCAGGTGCTCTAAAGTTAGCTAATTTAACCAAGATTTACATTAAACAATCACATTTCCTCACCTCATTCATAACAATAAGCTGGATATTTTTAAGTTAGGAACAACACTTAACAGGTAAAAAGAAGTTTTTGTATGTCAGTGATTTGTATTGAACACTGCGTTCTATCGTAACCGGTCAGGCATGTACGAATGAATGGTGAGCTGTGATTAATTTCACACAAATTGTCACTGCTGAGCACACACCAGGCAGTTGGTATGGTTACTTAATCCTAATCCCTCATCTCTCATGGGGGTTTGTAGTAATACAGCTAACAGGGGAAATACGGGACAAATAAGGACAGAAAAAATGGCGTGTGCCGGCCCCGGGCTGTCGTGGCTGGATTCCAGGTGATCGTGCGTCATGATACGGGGCTTGTGCTCCCAAAATTTAATTTCAGAGCCTATAATGTACCTTTGCATGATTGCGTAATGAGATTGAGACTGGGGAATGAGGTCTACCGGAGATGTGTTTCTGTTGGATTTTGTTGAATTTAGCAGGGTTAGGATTATGTCATCATAACTTCATTACTTTTATGAATGAGCTTTCATATTGTGGAGTGGAAATTTGCTCGTTTCATCTTATCTTTTTAATACAGATTACTAATTTTGAATAAGCTAACATTAAAGCACCTGGACTGGAACTTTTTGTGTTAGGTGTATGTGTGTAGAATACTTATTAGTGGCAGTATATCTTAAAGTATTGTGTCTCGTTTTTGATGTAGTATCATATAAAGTGAATTTAAGTATGTGCATAATATAATAATAATAATACACAGCATTTATTCAAGCGCTTGATACGTAAGATCTCCCAAACGCTTTACAATATAAATACAATAGGTAATTACATGATAAAATACACAATTTCCCACAAAATATGTTATAAAACTTAAAAACTACAGACATTGAACCACAAGCCAGTAAAACACCAGTGAACCAGCAACTGGTTATAATATGGAAAATCCGGCAATGAATCCGGTAGCATACAGATAAAAATTAAAAGGCACAACATATTTAAAAGTCATCATATATAGTATTTAAAAAGTCATCACATTTAAAAAGTCATCATATCGCGAGGTGTCAACAATATGCACTTGTCTAGCAGAAACTGAACATGAGAAACCAATATTGCACTAATCTGTAGGATGTTTAGACATGTATGTTTTTAACAAGCGTTTGAATTCGGCAAGAGACTTGGCATTTCTAATTGAGAGGAATGGTGTTCCATAGTTTTGGAGCAGCCACACTACTTTTGCATGATACTTTTAATGGCAGTTTATCTTAAATTATTGTGTTTCTGTTGGTTTGTGATGTAGTATCATATAAAGTGAGTTATTTTAATAAATGTTTGTATAATACTTTTATTACAGTATTATCTTAAATCATTGTGTATTTCTGTAACATCTGTGGGTGGGTGTTGTTTAAGGCATATATGTACAGTAGGATATATATATGACACAAGTCAGCTACACAAAGGTGTATCTCCATTTTCCCCATACCAGCCAGCTGGACAGGTCACAATAAAAGTTACCAGCCCAACCCTACAACAGTTATGGCCTCAAGTTTAATGTTGGCCCAATCAATTGATTGATTATGTAAATGATTTCTTGATCTTGATATAAGGTTTGATTGATTGAAAATTGGATATAATTTAAGATGTTAGAGCCTTTGAGCGGTGTTATGTCATGCATATATCAAAATTGTTATCAGCCAGCCGAACGTGTGTGTTTTAAAAGTTATCAGCCAGCCCAACACAAAATGTACCGCCTTGAGCGGACTGTCAGGTGGGTACTAAGTACAGCCCTGGCCAGCTACAATCAAGGAAAATAATAGTTGGCACACTTGACGCAACTCATTACAACTATCCCTGTGCTCGCAATTGAGATCACACTTGGGACATAGCACTGTTTAATAGAAAGCAAAAGTCTCCCCCTTTCTTAAATCCCCCCCCCCCCCCCATCAATCAATGTTGGGGGAACTGCCAAGGCTTCTGATAATATGACTCGGATCAACATTGCCTCCGGGGATAGGGGCGGGTTTTTTCCGTAATTAGGACAAAGTGTTACATGCTGGCTGCTAAATGCATGCTTGTTGAACAGCTCAGTACTACTTGGTATTTCTGTAACTTCTATTGGTTGTAAAGCAGTATGATGCAAAGTGGATTATAAATGATATGCTTATATGCAGGCATCAGTGTGAATCTGGAACCTAGCCTCCTCAAGGATACTAAAAGATTAGTGGCCTATTTATATTCTTGATGCTGTGAATCTGAAACTAATCTATATATTTGACGAATGGCGAATCTTCACCTATATTTCAACTTCTCCCATGTTTCTATAGAACGAATAATTCACCTGATAAATTGCAGGAAAGAACAAATCTTGACCTATTTCCCCCAAAGAAAGGTGAACACAGGTGAACGTTTGAGGAGGGTAGGTTCAAAATTCAAATTGATGACTGCATTAATACTTATTATATTTATATTATTATGTATTTCATTCTATAATTATTATGTGTTTCTGTAACATCGGCGGTTAATGTACAATGTATTGTTTGTTGTTGGATGTCAAAATAAATGCCTGTTTAGGGCACTAAATAGAACAATTATGCATACAAATACCAACATCATCTCTTGAATACAGCAAGGTTGTAAGTGAATTGTTATTACTATGCAATCTTCTTACACTCAGCAAACAAATTATTCTAATCAAGATGTATACAGGTAAGTAATAACATGGGAAATCGATGGGTAAATTCTTCTAACACCAAACATCATCTTCTTGGATTAGAAGATGTTACAGGATCGGATTGAACTGACAAAAACCCTGTTCTACGGGCTCGCCTGCCCCATTTTCTTGTTCGAAATTAATTATTCTTTTTTTTTACACAATTGTTTTAAATTTTGTTGAAAAAATTTTAAAAAACTGTTTTCATAAAATGTCAAAAAGAGTTCAAAGTTACCAAAATGTTCACACCAATCTTTAACAAAAACCACACAAAGAATACTGCCTGATCCTACCTGAAAGGTCCATTTTCCTTTAGAACAGGGCTTTTTCCTGTCTGCTAACAGATAATAAAATTACCGTTCTTCACATCTGACATCAGTTGATAGAGCTATAGTCTCAGGATCTATTCCTGCATGATCAGATGGCAGTAATAAATGTAAGAGTATACTATAAATTCATATATCTTCTATACAGGGTGGTTAAAAAAGGTAACTCATTTCTTACAGCCATTTATTAATATTTTTGTATAAATTCCATTTATGTTTTTACAAGTAGTGGTTATTGAGCACCGCTTGGCAAAACAATCTAGGACCTGAATTATTTGTTATTGGAAATGTGGTAGTTTGAAGACATCATATGCACAGTTGACCTGTTCACTGATACCTCCAAAGTTCTTCCTAAAGAAGTAATATCTGGCCAACATGTTGGGCTATTGCAACCTTTACCAACTCCTTTGTTTTGCATATTGAAAACTTATTGACAAAACTGTTGCCCATGAGTGTTATTTTTCATATGTTTGATTCCTGTACAGAAGCGTTTAGTTAGGTGGACTAAGATGAGAAGGCTACTGTGGACGAACCAATTTTGCACATGTTATCCTTTTAAAGATATTTTGTTAAAAACTCAAAAACAAAATATGGTTAGAGGTTTGGACAATCCACTGCTTTTATAAAATGCAAACAAAATTACAAAATGTTATTATTAAGTAGCGGTAAATGGCTGCCAAAAATGAACCCCGCTGTACAACTCTACTAGTATGCAAAACCCTGTCAGGTGCAGGATTTTACCGTTCTACAACCTTTGACGAAAGATGTCAAAAATATTTTTCTTGATTTATAAAAATAATATTATCCTTTAGAAGTTATATTTATCAAAAAGTTGCAAAAGGGTGAAAATAAATAAACAAATATGATATAATACGTATTATAGATATGAAAAATTATTATATATAGATATGGTCTTAACCCTTTGAACCCGACGCGCCGGGATTCCGGCTTACGTGTAAGTGTACCGTATTCCCGACGCGCCGATATTTCGACTTAGAGGTATGCATGCATTCAACCATATGATACGGACTATAGGCTCAGTGTAGGATGTCCAAAGTGGTTTGTTTACAAAGATAAGACTACTGCGCATCTAAAAATTGCCGGGTCAAAGTTCAGAGGCTTGTTGTTATCAATTGACGAGTGTTTCTAGCAGCGCATTTTGCTTGCTGTTTTTTCGTGTTTTTTCGCATCAAAATTACATTGAAATGTGACGCGTTTTGGACAATCTGGACGATAGTGATACTGCTTATGATTTGTTTAGATGATAGTTCTGGAATTTCAGATGATTTTGAGACCCGAGCAATGAATGGGCATTGATGGAAGTCATAAGCTTTTCATGTATTTGCGGTAATGTATCAGTATCAGTATCAGTATCAGTATCCGTGTACGGGTGGGTTTTGGGGTCCAAAATGTCACAATTTTTTATTTATTTTTGTCCTGAAAGCACAATCCAAGTAAACTGTTATTGTTTTTATATGATTGTATAATATTACAGATGATTCGGAACAAGTTTAGTATTGTTTTACCCATTTCCTGCAAAAATCAATATTTTGTGCGTTACCCCCGGCGGGGCTAGGGTCAGCGGTACACATTGCCTGGCGCGGTTAGGGTTCAAAGGGTTAAAATCTTCCACACAGGGAGTATAGATTTCAAATTGAGTCACCCATGTAGGTAGAGGTGGCCAAGCGGTTAGGTGCGCTGTACCGTCGGTCGGGATTCCATCAAAAAGCACAGAATCATGGGTTCAAGCCGCCTAGCTGCTGGTAGTCGCAGGGCTGGAAAAAATTGCATATTTCCCGGGAAGCAAACAAAAGATTTTCCTTCATTTCTTATGTATTTCTTTATTTGGAAAAGCAACATTTCCCTCCAAATACCCAAATTTCCTGGGAAGGAGCTTCCAGAATTGCACATTTTTTGTCCAGGCCTGTTAAGTGCGTGATTGATGAGTCTATCTCGTGCCACGATCTGACGGGCTATCAAATGGTCTCGAAAAAGTTAACTTTTTTTAGCTGACCCCTTGGCGCAATCAGTAAGGTGTCTGATTTCCACCCTGGCAGTCCGGATTTGTTCCCCACAGCTGGCGCAGAGTGATTTTCCACACAAAAAGGGACCTGTTTTTCTACCCTTATTTGTCTAAAACATGCCAGGGGAGTTAGGGTTAAGAGACCCATTTTGTCATGCTCTGTTAACCCTAACCTTCCTGGGCAAGATGTGACGATAAAAAACAAACCTGTTCTAAGGGCGTGACTGACCCACTTTTTTCCTCAATTTTTTTTAACAATTTTTTTGATTTATTTTTTTTTAAATTAAGAAATTGTTGAAAAATCACTGACATTTTCACAAAATTGTTGAAAAACCCACAGGGTGGGTTTTCTGTGTCGTCTTATCCTAACGTCAACTTGTTTTAATCTAATACATGGGGAATACAATTGTTGCCCTAACATATACATTCGCAAAAGAAATTTAAGACCAGACCCTGAATTTATGGGTCAACTCCTATAATATATAGGGCTCCTACTATTTATTTATTAATATAATCATACAAATATACGTATACCAGTAATCAATAAACATGTGTATAAAAGAGGAACAATCTAAATGTTTATTTACCTATAGATGGGGTGACAGCAATGTTTATCAACAAAATCAACGGTCCAAGGGACTGGATTGTCGATGTTGAGGGAACAGCATGACCATAACACTGTCCACTATGCCTTATTGCCCTTTATAATGCTTTGGCGCGAGTTTTAAAATCATGGGTCCTAAACAAAACAGGATGCGCAAAGAACAATGGCAACTGCCGACCAAATGCCCGGCATGACGTCACATGTCACCCATCTATAAACATTTGAACAAAATAGGAATGCAAAACTTTGTGTCGTCTCCAGTTGGGGGTATGACATTAATGTGCATTCTTTTCATGGACTCATTAATTTTACATGCAAAGCTATATATACACCAGCATGATCAAAGAAGAATGTTGCACACAGAATTGTTGCACCTAATTAAATTACACAATGAAATCGCTCCTCAACATGGAGTATAATATAAACAGATCAAATAAAGGAGAATTGCAGGGAAGATGGGGGTAGCAAACCCCATGTATTTCTTAAGTTAACCTATACGGGAGGGTGGGTGTTACTCAAATTACGTTTTGACTAAGTATGCCACTGGCAGTTTGAAACCCTGACCCATATTTAGGGGTTTCTACCTCACTCAAAAAACTTGGCTGATTTGGCTGTTTGTGTGTGTAATTTTCACGATTTGGGATCCATGTTTGTGGGTTTTCAAACTAAAGAATGACTGTTTTGACCGATTCTTTTTGTTTGGGACTTTCATGAAACATGACATGTTTAGGGATATTCCAGCACAAAATCATACCCCATGCTTAAGGATTTCTGGCAAAAAAGCAACCCATTCATGCAGCACATCCCTGTATACCATATGCGTGAGTACCACCCCGCCCCCCCAGGGATCACTTTTGCTATACTCTGTTCATCTAACTCTGTGCAGTGACATATTCAAATGATTGTACTTCATGACAAGTGCATGTAATGACCCTGCAATTTCCATGAGTTAAATGCTCACACTATAAAATGAAAATCTCAACACTTGCTGCTATGATAACTAGCATACACTCTGACATCACTGCACCGAGTTAGATGAATGACACAAATCTGGTAACATGGCATAGTGAGATACAATAAGGATATAATCAAGTTATTCCTTATCATTTGTGAACCTTTTCCAAGATTAAATTATAGTCCATCCTATGTGACCCATCACATCAAAATAGACAAGCTGTTGTCTCTAAAAATGAAAATTAATATATTTTTACAAGCTACTGTAAAACCACTTAATTTAGCAAGGGATTTAATTTTAAGAGGGATGTGGAAAATACCCGCGAAACTAACACTTTTTCATTGAAAGTAACAGTAAAATGTCCAGATTCGTGAAATTAAATGCCCGCTAAAATAGCAGTCATTTTGAATTCGCGAAATAAAGTATCCGCGAAATTAAAGTGTTTTACAGCATTTTATAGCTTTAAAAAAATACCGGACTTATTGACAACGTACAGCACATGAAACAGTTTCCTACAGCTTGAGAGCATATTTTCTTTTGCAATTTTCTTCGAATAATGTGTTGATAAATAGTCTTTCTTTGATATTGTAACGGGATTGCAAGAATCATTCAATTAATTACCCAAAATGGGCGAGCTATTTGTTTTAAAGACTCTTCTTGTATTTCTGGTATTTCTTGTATTTCTTGTACTTCTGGTATTTTTGGCATTTCCTGCATTATACTGCATTAATTAGGGCATGCCGGGATAGCACTGCAGTACACCAGTTTTCAATCAATTAGTGAGTAGGCCAATCGCGCGATGACTTCCGTCCGACACGCACGCACGCCCAGAAATTACCTCATTGCGGATTTGATATTTGATGCGGGCGGTTGAGAGCTTGATTTGTATGACGATTGACGACAGAGTGATTTTAGAAGTTTTATCCGAGGATTTTAGAGAGTAAGTTTATTAATAAATCAGTGAGATCTTTTAGCATCCAATCCATACCGTATTCTGCAAATATGAATGCGTCACATTGATAATCATGTTAAATAAATTGTTAGGTTTCGGCAGTGGTATTTTTGGGGGTATTTTTATAAATAAAAGATAAAATACGGCCTCTTTTCTGGACCTTTATTTTTATTAAAATTATAAACTTGTACACTGTGAGTATGCGATGGCGAGAGACACGGTGATTTTTGGAGCACTTTAGAGATCGTAGGCATGTTTTGAATCAATGGTTTCTTGATTTATTCGATAGTTTATAAATTCAAAACATCCACATTTTGTATCGTAGGCTTTACACGGGCCTATTGATTTGTGTATTTTCGATCGATCTAGCTGGTTATAATTGAGAGAGATTTTTACTGATGGCTTTTAGGATATTTGTTTTCATATCCGTATACAAAAATAATGTACAATTATGGGTGTTCAGATTGCCGAGACCTGACGATTAAAATGTTGTTAAAGTGTAAACCAATGGACGCTAGCCTAGCGTGTGGTTGTGGGGTAAATGTAGGCTTCACTGTGTTGGTATTTTTAAAACTACAGCCTGTTTTAAAATATTATTAAAACTTACGAGTTAAATTCTGTATGCCAGAAATCTAGTACACCTTTCTAAAAATAATGATGCAGCGTGTGAAGAGGGGAATGTTTTCGGTTTCAGAAATTCTATTTCACATTTTGTTTGGAAACCAAATTGCCCTTTTGTCAGGACCAGCCTATGAAATATTATTGATGCTTAAAATCGTGCAGTGTTCTTTTGAGCTGGTGATTAAAAATTGATGTGATGATTGGTGATTTGGATAGGCATTTTGGACGTTGCAAAATTACGGTTGTGATTCTATTTTATTCTAATAAAATACCTGGTAAAATTGAAAACATTGCGGGTTTAATTTAATTCGTTGTGTTCATGCAAAAGAATGTCGGATAGGGCTGGGCCTATAAAAAGGGCCTAGGCTTTTTATTATTATTATTACAATGTGGTGATGCACATTAACGTAGGCCTTTGGTGATGATCATGTTTGCAGATGCGTTTCCCAAAACTAAATATAATATTGTGGTTGCGTGCTGAGACCTGTTGACATCTTTATTTTAATTATATCTGACAAGCCTACTGATGGGTGAGAAATGACGATTTATGAGGTGTTATTCAAAACTTGTATTGTATTTTATGAGCCAAATTGCGCGGATATGACGGTGTTGTGGTGATCGAATTTGTAGGCCACATGGAGTTGAGGATGAGACAATTTTGGAGCAAATTGTGATAAGCCTATTTGTTATTGGTTTACTGTTTAAATTTACTAGGATTTGACATCAAAAACTTAGGCCGATTGTGCGATTTAATTAATCGGTGCAGCTTTTCGATTGAATACGGCGTGTTGGTGACTAAATTAATTATAGAATGTAGTCCGCTAAATTTGGCGCACTTTTGGATATTGATGGAATTGGCGGAGTATTTTATTAAATGTCGTCTGTTAATTGGCGCGTTTTATAGACTAATAACATTAGCGGTTCGTTTGCAGAACGATCATCTATGATTTTGTATACTTCGCTAGGTGAAATGCGTAGGCTTCTCATCATAAATCGTCTGTCTCAATTTAATAAATCGATTGCTGGATGCTGAGCCTTCCAGAGTACGATATTGTTGTAAATTAGATTAATTATCGGTGGCCTATTGTCTTGTATGATTGTATTATAGATTTGGAGCAGAGTCTTGTAGGAGTTATCTTTGAAGAGTTAAGGTAAAAATAAACAATTGGTTGTTACAAATAATAATTTCGTCTTTCCCATCATAATACCATATGATGGCAGTATTGTACGAAATTATATTCGGTTATGTAATTCACGATTTGGTGTACTGAGGTTGAAAAATGATGGAGAATTTGGATTTTTGGATATCAGAGAATTACTAAATTAATTACTCATGGTCACCTAACACTTTTGGAATACTTGGTAAAGTTACTACGATGAAGACATACACATAATATTTGAAGCAGATGGTTGGAATTCACTCAATAATGCCTTTGAGATGTTTTGGACAATGAGACGATATTTGAGTAGGCTTTTGGATGTGTAGGCCTATTACAAATTGACAAATTACTGAGGATTCATGCCTTGGGAATCTAATGGGTTGGACAATATTATGGGTAATTATGGAATGTGTATGAGACTAGGTATAGACAGCCATCGCAATCTGGTGAGAGGAAGTGGAGGTAGACTCAATCCAATCTGGTGGGAGGAAAGTAGAGGTAGACGCAATCCAATCTGGTAGGAGGAAAGTAGAGGTAGACGCAATCCAATCCGGTGGGAGGAAAGCAGAGGTAGACGCAATCCAATCTGGTGAGAGGAAGTAGAGGTAGACTCAATCCAATCTGGTGGGAGAAAAGTAGAGGTAGACGCAATCCAATCTGGTCAGGAGGAAGAAGGCTGCAAATACTGGGTCTCATACATGTTTTATGATTGCTATGTGTTTTGGTTATCTCTCCAAATTTTCCAATTGTCATCAATACTTATGACATTTTAATATTTACTACAAAATGTATATCTTGAACCAATATACAAGGATGCATATTCTGTATGCTATTCGTGTATATTGAGGATGGCCATATACACCCATAGGGAGACACACGCCCGATTTCATAATTGTCATCAATACTTATGACATTTTAATATTTACTACAAAATGTATATCTTGAACCAATATACAAGGATGCATATTCTGTATGCTATTCGTGTATATTGAGGATGGCCATATACACCCATAGGGAGACACACGCCCGATTTCACAATTGTCATCAATACTTATGACATTTTAATGTATTTTACTACAAAATGTATATCTTGAACCAATATACAAGGATGCATATTCTGTATGCTATTCGTGTATATTGGGGATGGCCATATACACCCATCTTTGATAGTGGTCTTTGACTTAGGCAAAAATAGGCCTAGAAATTAATACCCTGTTCTTTGTATCATTAACAGGTAAACCCCAAGGTGTTACAAGTTTGTTTTTGGAGCGGTGTTTTGAAGTGGAGGGTTGTTGGTGTTTTTGAAGAGTAGAGTATTGTTTGGAGCAGAGTAAAGTTTTTGTCTTGTCTTGTGATATCTTATTGTTGGTGGCCGGCGTAGAAGTGGTAAATAAATAAATATTGTATGAAATAAAATCAAAGTTGTTCAACGTGTTTGTCTTTCGTCAGAGAGCGTGGGGTTCTATCCCCACAACGGACCCGGGCGCCTAATATAAAATTAGGGAAACAGGTTCCTATTAACCCCTGTGCCCAGGAAAAATAGGTGGTGTCAGACTGTGTTCAAACACACTAACACGCAGCTCGTCGCCCCGCGACAAGTGGTGTCAGATGTGGGATTCTCAAAATTTTGTGACGACTTGATAACTTTGGACTTCAAATTTTCGGTAGCGACGGATATTGTTGTTGTTGGTTTTATTGCTTTGGAGGTGAACAATTGTTGTTAAAGTTGACTGTTGGCGCGGATATTCGTTGGGTGACAGAAGAGCAGAGGTGGAAGATGGAAGGCCAGTTGGGAAGGGAGACAGACATGAGACAGACGGATAAAAGTACTGGAGTGGAGGAAGGACGGACGGACGGACGGTGGCAGGAGGGAGTGGAGGAAGGACGGACGAACGGACGAATGACAGGACGTGGCGTCGGGAATATGGTTGATGGTGGAGCGAGATACGGTGATGAGTGACGATGGAAGTGATGTCGACAGTATTGAAGTAGATGTGGTGGATGAAAGACGAAGCGAGTTGGTACCACCAAACACTTCCAGGCAAGCTGACCACAGACGAGACTGGACTAGCAGTGGAGACTCATGGACTGGTGCAAAGACCCCCGTGATCCGGGCGCAGCTCCAGAGAGACGAGGAAAGGCAAGTTGGAAATGGCGTGATCGGCAATGGGCGATGGATGCCTAATGGCTATGGTGGGCCTTCCGTTGGTCCCAGAGGGGGGTGCATGAAGAGTAGGACGGAGAATGAGGAGTGGGCATGGAAGAGTAAACAACTGTTAGAGCAAGAAAAACAAGTAGGGAGACGAGAGCATAGTTTCCATGCCCACGCGGAGGCCGAAAACAGGCGCTTAGAGGAGCAGGAAGGAGCTTTGAAACGGAGGCATGATGACATGGAGGAAAGCAGGCGGCGAGAAGAGTGTCGAATTGCTGAACAGAGGCAAAGACTGGCGGCTGAGCAGGAGCACCTGAGGAAGCAGAGTGAGAGGAAGGAAGAAGAAGAGAAGGCAACGAAGGGGAAACAGAAGATAATTGAAACCAACGATGGTGAGCACGTACAAGGTAGATATGACAACCGGGGACCACAGCAATCTGAAAGAGGAGGAAGAGAGGCGGCGCGAGATGATAGGATTAAGGAAGGGAGTATGTATTATCATGGAAGAAGAGGAGGTCGGAATGTGCCGCCATTGCCGCAAGCAGTTCAGGAAAGAAGGCAGAACCATGAATTGGGGATGCAAAGCCAATCTGAACCACGATCACAGACATACATGCCACCACCGGTGAGGAGAAAGAGGCAAGAGGGCAGAAAATGGGGAAGTGACGATGAGAAGGATACCGAGGAGAGTCATGATGACGAGCCACAATTTACTTTGCGTCGGACGAAGAAAGTGAGGGACAAGGCGGAACATCAGGCATATGTGATGCGGCAGAAACCAAGACGGGAGCGGGAACCGCTGAAATTTGACGGACGAGGAGCTTGGGGAGCATTTTATAAGCATTTTGAAGCGTGTCGGCTGTATAACCAATGGACGGATGCGGAGGCTGCTCTACAGTTGTACACGTGCTGCCAGGGAAGTGCCATGAATGTTTTGGCTGCAAGTGAAGTAGATCCCTACACGATGAGTTATGGTGGACTAGTCCATGTCATGGCTCGAGAATTTGGCCCCCGGGATGAGCCAGATAACTGCTTTCTGCAATTGAAGTCGAGAGAACAGAAGTCCGGTGAAACGTATTATGACCTGGCGCAGGATATCAAGAAGATGACACTTCGGGCGATGCCGAATGCTGATGAGGAAAACAGAGATCGGGTAGCACGGAGTCAGTTCATTGATGCCATTTCGGATTCGGTGTTGCGAAAGGAGATTTATGATAGGGCCCCTGCTACATTGGAAGAGATGTTACGACAGGCAGAGCGCAGTGACGCGTACAAACGGATAGAGCGGACGAGAGGTAGGGCTGGTAGAGGTGTGCATACCCGTGCGGTGGACTCTCAAAGTCTTCCATTGGCTGATGCTCAAAAGCAGTTACAAGAAGGGTTCGAGAGGGTTGTTCGCACTATAGAGTCCAGGAGTATGCCGGTGGTAAACGACAATAGGCGGAGAGGAAGGGAGATGGAGGATTTGAGGGCTGAGTTGAAGGCAGATATGAAGTCAGAGTTGAAGTCGATGACACAGACCGTGTTGGGAGCTGTACAGGCTAATCAGCCACAAGTGGCACCTACATCCTCGATGGGATATCAGAAGTCTTGGAGCGACAATCGACCAGTTAGCAGTAGTTCTCCCGCCAGTTATGGTGGTGGTGCCCAGTCTTTGCACGGTCCCAGTTCTATGCCTGTCCAGGGGAATAGAGAATGTTATAAATGTCGGAAGCCGGGACATTTTGCAAGAGACTGTAAGGAAGGAGGTGTGCAGACCTGTTTTAAATGTGGTGAACCAGGGCATTTTGCCCGTGAATGTCAGCATGGCGGAGTGGTATGTTTCAGGTGTAGGCAGGAAGGTCATGTGAGCCGAGATTGTCCATCGTCGGGCAACGATACCGGGCCGACCCAGGGGTCAATGGGAAGGCCCGAACCGTCAGTAGGACCCAACCCAAACAAGAAGTAAAGAGGGATGAGTGGAGGAGAACGGAGGAGGGATGGAGAAGACGGGTGCCGGAAGACTATACCCAGGCGGGGGGCGACTCTGGACAGACATGGGGTTATCAGCGACAAGATGGTTGGACGAGTTATCAGCTACAGAATGGGAAACAACCAGACTCTAACTGTTGCCGTTACTGCAAGGAACCGGGACACTGGAAACGAGAAATGCCCGATGTTACGTGCTAAAAATGAACTGAGGATGTCTCGAGGGTCAGAAGATACACGGACGAGGGGAAAGGTGAAAGACCCTGGTGATGGAGGAAAGGCCGCGGAAAGAAAGGAGATAGAAAGGATAGAATGACAACGGAAGAAATTGAAGGAAAGTCAGGGGAAGGAAAGAGAAGAAGGGAAGCAACAAGACGATGAGCAGCGTAAAGTAGGAGAGAAAAAACCCGGGAGCTATAAATGTACATGGCGTTAGTGTTATGGTGAAAGATCAGCCAAAGGTTGTGCGGGACTTTTACGCGCCGGTGAAGGTACAAGGAGAGGAGATGCTGTTGTTGGTCGACACGGGGAGTTCAAATACCATATTGACGAACGAGCAGTATCTTCTTATTCCAGGAGATGTTCGGCCAGCATTGAGACCGGTAGACATACAATTGATTCAGGCTGACGGAGGAGTTGTAAAGATTTTTGGTTGTATTACTGTGGAAGTGAAGGTCGGAAATCAGAGCCTTCAGATTTGTGTCATTGTGGCGAATGTGAAGAATGGGATGTTGGGCATGGATGTGCTTTACCAGGAGAATGCAGTGTTGAACTTCGGTAGGGGCCAGCTATGCATAGGAAGCGGTGTAGTTCACTTACGTTCCCGGGAGAACAACGCCCTTCATGTTCGGGTGTGTGCTGCAAGAGATGTAACAATTCCTGCGGGGCACCAGCTGTGTTTGTTTGCGGAAGCAACGAATTCTGGTGAGGAGCGGCTGGGATTGGTAGAACCCTTGGATGGTGGCGCCTTGCTGAAGAATGGAATTATGGTAGGGAGAAGTATAGTGACAGCTGGTGTTGGTACCTTTCCAATCTCCGTGATAAATGTTAGCGATAGGCCACACACGGTGAAACAAGGCACGGTGTTGGCCAGGATGGTGGATGTCGGGGAAGAAGATGTTTGT
Organism: Ophiura sarsii; assembly: GCA_035610835.1. NCBI lineage: Eukaryota > Metazoa > Echinodermata > Ophiuroidea > Amphilepidida > Ophiuridae > Ophiura > Ophiura sarsii. The sequence goes on along the minus strand of CM069448.1, from coordinate 10,954,930 downwards.
GGGATTGAGTCCAGGTCGGCGAAAGAAGGTGTTTTAATACTACCGGAATACTTGGAGGAACTAGCGAACCGCAGCACGGTCGGAATGGCGGAGGAACATAGAGATAGGGTGATAGCATTATTGACCAAGTACCAAGACGTGTTTTCGAGTGGAGAGTATGATATAGGCAGAACTACCCTTGTAAAACATTCTATAGATACTGGAGATGCCCGGCCAATCCGCCAGCCACTTCGGCGTACATCGCCACCGCAGAGGGAAGAAGCCGAAAGGCAAGTGAAGGAGTTGTTGGATAAGGGAATGATCAGCGCGTCTGACAGCCCGTGGTCGAGTCCGGTGGTTTTGGTAGCCAAGAAGGATGGGTCGAAGCGACTGTGTCTAGATTATCGTAGACTTAACGAAGTCACGGTGAAAGATGCTTATCCATTGCCCCGTATCGACGATTCATTGGACGCACTTGGGGGAGCAAAGTTCTTTTCCGCGTTGGACTTGGCGGCAGGATATTGGCAAGTAGAAATGGATACCGATGCTCGTGATAAGTCGGCATTCTCGACGGCCAGCGGGTTGTATGCGTGGAATGTGCTTCCTTTCGGGTTATGCAACGCGCCCTCAACATTTGAGAGATTGATGGAGAATGTGTTGGCCGGATTGAGGTGGGAGACTTTGCTGGTGTATCTGGACGACGTGATAGTATTTGGAAGTACAATACCAGAAGCTGTGAATCGGTTGGAGGTTGTGCTAATCAGGTTCCGGAAGGCGGGTTTAAAGCTAAAACCGTCAAAATGCCATTTGTTCAAGGAAGAGGTTCACTATTTGGGACATGTGGTGTCGGAGAGAGGGATCCACACGGACCCTATGAAGATTGAAGCCGTGAAAGAGTGGCCGACACCCAGAACACCCACGCATGTTAGAAGCTTCTTGGGACTAGCCTCGTACTTCCGTCGCTTCATTAACCCTAACCAGTAAAGCTAGTTTTTTGTGCGTATCGGGGGGAGGGGGGAAAAAGTGCTATTTTTTTGACCCGAAAAATCACCCAGCACCCCCCGGGATTCGATCGCCGGACCATCTGCACCAAAGTCTGTCCCTCTACCGACTGAGCTAACTCCCTAGGTCATATGCGGCCACAAACTCCGTGGCCACATATGCCCGCGGTAGGTGACGTCATCGCGGCAATGCAGCAGCACGTGCCTGGAGATAGTTTCTGGCAGTGAGATTTAGTGAGATTCAGTGCGGTTAGGGTTATTGCACATCAAAAATTGACATTTATTAACCCTAACCAGTAAAGCTAGTTTTTTGTGCGTATCGGGGGGAGGGGGGAAAAAGTGCTATTTTTTTGACCCGAAAAATCACCCAGCACCCCCCGGGATTCGATCGCCGGACCATCTGCACCAAAGTCTGTCCCTCTACCGACTGAGCTAACTCCCTAGGTCATATGCGGCCACAAACTCCGTGGCCACATATGCCCGCGGTAGGTGACGTCATCGCGGCAATGCAGCAGCACGTGCCTGGAGATAGTTTCTGGCAGTGAGATTTAGTGAGATTCAGTGCGGTTAGGGTTAAGGGTTTTGCAAATATCGCAGCACCACTTCATCGCCTGACCGAGAAGACGGCGAAAGCGAGTTTTGAATGGACAGAGCAGTGTGAGCAAGCTTTCAACACTCTGAAAGAGGCTCTAACTTCCGAGCCGATCTTGGGGTACCCCCGTACAGAAGGCCAATTCATACTAGACACCGATGCCAGTAATTTTGCCCTGGGAGGAGTGTTGTCACAGGAGCAGGATGGGATAGAACGAGTAATTGCATATGGGAGTAAGGCGTTGTCAAGACCCGAGAGAAACTACTGTGTGACCCGTAGAGAACTTCTAGCGGTGGTAGTGTTTCTAAAGAAATATAGACATCATCTGACGGGTACTGTTGTGAAGGTGCGGACGGATCATGGATCTTTAAGGTGGCTAAAAAACTTCAAGAATCCGGAGGGCCAGTTAGCCCGGTGGCTGGAAGTCCTGTCGTCATTCAACCTGTTGATAGAATATCGGCCAGGCGTGCGTCATCAAAATGCGGATGGACTGTCCCGCATTCCATGCAAGCAGTGTGGATGGAATGAGGCAAAGCGGGTGGCGGAGGTAGAACAGGAAGAACAGGAGCAATGGGAAGAAATGAAATTCGTAGTGGATGGTGAAGATGGATTGATAGATGAGACAAGGGAGAAGTGTGATGCAGGTTGTCAGACCGATGGACCACCAGAAGTGAAGGAGTTGGGGGACCAGGAGCAGGAGTGTCTGTCAGTGAGATAAATAGGGATAGAGCCCGTGGTGACCTTGACAGGTATTCGTGAAGCACAATTAGAAGATGAGACGATATCATTCATTTTGGAGAAGAAGGAGGCTGGTGCCGAGAAGCCGACATCAGAAGAAGTATCGGGAATGTCCTCTAGGGCTAAGGCTCATAATAGTTTATGGAATATGTTGGCGGTGAAGGAAGGTGTATTGGCTAGAAGATGGGAGAGCGACGATGGAAAGGAGGTGAAGTGGTTGACAGTTCTGCCCAGAGGATTGAGGAAACAAGCGTTAGACGAGTTGCATGCATCACGGTCTGCTGGACATTTAGGGCGAAATAAGGTGAAGCCGAAGGTGAAGGAGAGGTATTACTGGGCGGGAATGGAAGCCGATATCCGAGCCTATCTCCGTAGGTGTGTTGGTTGTGCAAGAAAGAAGGATGCGCAACGTAAACATCGGGCGGCACTGAAACAGCACCGTGTAGGAGTGCCAATGGAGCGAATAGCAGTAGACGTTCTAGGACCATTGACAGAGACTCATAATGGGAACCGATACATCTTGGTGGTAGGAGACTATTGGACAAAATGGATGGAGGCGTATGCAATAGAAGACCAACAGGCTGAGACGGTAGCCAAGAAGATAGTAGAGGAGTTCGTGTGTCGATTTGGTACCCCATTGGAGTTGCACTCTGACCAGGGTCGGAATTTTGAGTCGGCAGTTTTTCAAGAGATGTGTAAGTTGTTTGAAATAACGAAGACGAGGACAACCCTGTACCACCCATGTTCTGATGGTATGGTAGAGAGGTATAACAGAACCATTGTCAACGCTGTGTCCCTTATGATCCAACCACATGAACACCAACGAGATTGGGATGAATACCTACCATTCGTAGGGATGGCATATAGGGCGAGTGTACAAGCAACAACTGGCGAGACGCCAAATATGATGATGTTCGGTCGGGATGTCCGATTACCTGTGGATTTGGTGGTGGAGGCTGTACCAGACGAGAAGGAATGTGAGACCCTCTTTGCCGATGAAGTCAGAGAGAAGATACGGGGCGCTCACGAACGAGCTAGGCAGGCACTTGGAGTTAATTTGAGGCGCCAAAAGCGAAACTACGATAGACGTCGGTATGGGCCAGAGTACAAGGTCGGACAATTTGTGTGGTTACACAATCCCACGAGGCAAAAGCAGATGTCGAAGAAGTTAATGCTGCCTTGGACAGGACCCTACATGGTGGTGGCTGCCTTGTCAGATGTTACCTTCCGACTTCAAAAGTCTAGTAGGAGCAAGTCTGTGGTAGTACACGCTAATCGGCTTAAGAGATATGAGGGGCCCGAGATGGTAAATTGGAAGTACACACCACCAGTGGTGGAGAAGGAAAGTTGCCTAGAGAAGAATGGTGAGGAGGGGAGGAACGAGGAAAAAGGTGGTGAGGAGGAGGAGGAAGACGGGGAGCAGAAACAGGTGGAGAAGAATAGCGAGGAGACGGAGAGAAAAGGGCAGGATGGCGAGATAGCAAAGGATGGCGAAAAAGAGCAGGATGGCGAGGTAGAGAGGGATGGTGGAAACGAGCGGAATGGCGTGGAGGAGAAAAAGACAGATGGAAAGGAGAAGGATGGAAAGAAAAGGAAAGTTAAGACATCGGACGAAGAGGAGGAGTGGGAAGATATTTCAGAAGAAGTGGGGGAGGAAACCCGGCAAGAGGATAATGAAGGACTTCGTAGGAGTTGTCGTCGTGACCGACGTAGACCGGCTAGATACCTATAGAATCAGGCTGTTAACTTAAGGGTAGCTAGGGCGACGACACCCCGGACAACACGTTAAAGTTGTTTTGATGGTTGGAGAGATAACAATATTCATGTGTTTAATACATTTATTGTTCTTCCAGGAGTATCTGTACCGCTGAATGAATATGGAGCTTTATCTTATCCTTGACCTGATTATAATGAGCTTCCTGGCGGCCACGGCGTTGATTCTTGGGGTAATGGTGATGCAATTTCAGGCGGTGTTCTTAAGGTGGACCCGAGAGGAGCGAAGTCAATGGGATCGACAATTTGCCTGGTCCGTGAGATGTGAAGCGAAACTGAACAGGTTGATTGAGAGATGGAATATAAATGATGTCAGGGAAGAAGTGGAGCGGAGAAGGCGGAGACAAATGGCCACCCGTAGAACGAGGAGGGGGGACGTGGAGGCGATGGAAAGATTCGAGATGGTGATGGAGGAAGATGAACTCTAGATGGCGAAGTAACCATGGATATGTGGCTGAGGTTGTTGGAAGTTGTTCCTGGCGTTGTGTTATCGGTTGGCGGCTATGAAATACTTTGTGGTGGTTATGTGACCATCTGTCCTATGAGACTGACCGTCTCATTTATGTATTTATTCCCCTTTTCTTTGATTTTCTTTATTTTCTCTTTCATGTCTGTCCCCCCAGAGTTGTATTCCAGCAGAGGGAGATGTTGTCGGGAAAAGTTAGTCACGGTCGAGGTTGGGGAAGAGGTAAAGCAGTAGGGCGGAGCATGCTTGTAGTAACACCTTTGCCAGTCACGGGCAGAGGAAGGGGTAGGGGGATCTCGGTGGACGATGGCAGAGAACAGAATTCCCCAGGAATACCGAAGGGAATGGAAGGAGAGGTTAGGGCGGCGTTGAGGAAGATAGAGGCGGATAGCGAGAGGAAGAGGTTAGAGAGTGAGAGGAGGCGGGCAGCGATGAAAGGGAGTCGCTACATGGAGATAGTGGACGAGGAGGCCAGGGCGAGGGAGCAAGAGCAGAAGGCGGTGGAGGTTTGGAGATCGGAGATAACGTGGAAAAGAGAGAGATGTACCCGGGAGATGGAGGAGTTGGAGAAGGAGGTGAGGAAGATGCGGGTAGCGATGGAAGAAGGGGTGAAGGGGCGGGCTGTGGCCCTAAGGAAGGAAGTGCGCCAGGTGATGAGGGTAGAGAAGGCCTGGGAAAGAGGAGAGGAAAAGATAGCAAGGTGGAGGGAAGCGGTAGAGCGGAAGAAAGAGGAGGAGGCGACGGACGAGAAGGAAGCAACGAGGAAGAAGGAGGTGGAAAAACAAGCAGCGAGGAAGAAGGAGGAAGAAGACTCTTCCTTTCCTCTCCTCTTTAAGGAGTTGGAAAAACAAGTAGCGCGGAAGAAGGAGGAGGAAAGGCAAAAGGAGGAAGAAGACTCTTCCTTTCCTCTCCTCTTTAAGGAGTTGGAAAAACAAGTAGCGCGGAAGAAGGAGGAGGAAAGGCAAAAGGAGGAAGAAGACTCTTCCTTTCCTCTCCTCTTTAAGGAGGTGGAAAAACAAGCAGCGCGGAAGAAGGAGGAGGAAAGGCAAAAGGAGGAAGAAGAGGGAAGGAAGAAGGAGGTGGAAAAACAAGTAGCAGAGAAGAAAGAGGAGGAAAGGAGAAAGGAGGAAGAAGAGGAAAAGAAGAGGGCTGAGGCAAGGAAGAACGAGGTGGAAAAACGAGCAGCGCAGGAGGAAAGGCAAAAAGAGGAAGAAGAGAAACGGAAGAACGAGGTGGAAAACGAGCAGCGCAGGAGGAGGAAAGGCAAAAAGAGGAAGAGAAACGGAAGAAGGAGGTGGAAAAACAAGCAGCAGAGAAGAAAGAGGAGGAAAGGAGGAAGAAGAGGGAAAAGAAGAGGGCCGAGGCAAGGAAGAACGAGGGGGAAAACGAGCAGCGCAGAAGGAGGAGGAAAGGCAAAAGGAGGAAGAAGAGAAACGGAAGAAGGAGGTGGAAAAACAAGTAGCGGAGAAGAAGGAGGAGGAAAGGCAAAAGGAGGAAGAAGAGGAAAGGAAGAAGGAGGTGGAAAAACTAGTAGCGGAGATGAAGGAGGAGGAAAGGCAAAAGGAGGAAGAAGAGGAAATGAAGTTGGACTATGCGGCCGCGAGGATCGTGAGACGGGGAGAGGCGGCCCCGTGGGACGGGATTCTGGTCCCGTTCTGCCACGTAGGACGGTGCGAGAGGAAGTAGAGGTGAAAGGAGGAAGAAGAGGAGAGGAGGGGCGAGGAAGAGGTGGTTAAAGAAAGAAGAGAAGAGAATTAAAAAAATTAAAAAAATTAAAAATTTGTGTTCGTTGCACTTATGTTCTGTGTCTCGTGTTGGTAAACTCATTGAATTCTAATTCCATATTTTGCGTTGTGTGAGAAGGTTCAGGGAGAAGTAACAGAAGAGAAGGAAGCGAGGACGGGAGCTGACGGGTGGAGATGTGAGTCGATTGTTGTATTGTGCCTTCCATGTTGCACCAGTTTTAAGATGCGAGTACCCATTAGGATGTTACAGTTACAGTTGCTTTGAGAAGTTGGTTTAAATGCATTGGAGTACCAGTTGACTAAATTGTGGTTTCTGTGTGTGTCGTTACAGGAAGCAGAAATGAGCGCTAGTGGAGCAGAAGACGTGCGGAAGAGGGATTGGAAACCAGCAGAGAGGAAGGAGGAGACGAGCAGAGAGCAGGACAGTAGCGGAAGTATGGACGGTGGAAGGGGCAGAAGTCGGGACGAGGAGAGGAGCAGAAGTCGGGACAGTGGAGGTAGCGGAGGTCGGGACGGTGGAAGAACCAGAAGTCGGGACGAGGAGAGGAGCAGAAGTCGGGACAGTGGAGGTAGCGGAAATCGGGACGGTGGAAGGGGCAGAAGTCGGGACGAGAAGAGGAGCAGAAGTCGGGACGGTGGAGGTAGCGCGAAAGAAGGAGGCGGAAAGTGTTATAACTGCGGCGATCCAGGACATATTAAAGCACAATGCCCCACGAGGCAGTGTTTCGAGTGTGGTGAGCATGGACACCTGAAGGCAGACTGCCCAGCAAGAAATTGGCCACGGTCCACCATGCAGAGGCGGAACCCGGACGCGAGACTAGATGACCTGAATGAAAGGCTCCACCGGCAGTCAAAACGGTTAGAAGAGGCAAGGAAGGAAAGGCGAGACGAGGAGCGGGAAGCGGAGCGGAGGGAACGGGAGGAGAGTAGATTGGCGGTGCGGAGAAAAGAGAAAGAGCAGCAGGAGTTTGACGAGGAGAGGAAGAGGTTAGAGGAGAAGTTACGGAAGGTTGAACAGGATTTGGCAGAAGAAGAGAGGACGAATGCAGAGGCAAGGAAGAAGGAGGTGGAAAGACAAGCAAGAAAGAAGGAGGAGGAAAGGCAAAAGGAGGAAGAAGAGGCAAGGAAGAAGGAGGTGGAAAGACAAGCAAGGAAGAAGGAGGAGGAAAGGCAAAAGGAGGAAGAAGAGGCAAGGAAGAAGGAGGTGAAAAGACAAGCAGCGAAGAAGGACGAGGAAAGGCAAAAGGAGGAAGAAGAGGCAAGGAAGAAGGAGGTGGAAAGACAAGCAGCAAAGAAGGAGGAGGAGAGACAAAAGGAGGAAGAAGAGGCCAGGAAGAAGGAGGTGGAAAGACAAGCAGCAAAGAAGGAGGAGAAAAGGCAAAAGGAGGAAGAAGAGGCAAGGAAGAAGGAGGTGGAAAGACAAGCCGCGAAGAAGGAGGAGGAAAGGCAAAAGGAGGAAGAAGAGGCAAGGAAGGAGGTGGAAAAACAAGCAGCGAGGAAGAAGGAGGAAAAGAGAAAGAAGGAAGAAGAGGAAAGGAAGAGGGCTGAGGCAAGGAAGAAGGAAGGGGAAAAACAAGCAGCGGAGAAGAAGGAAGCAGAAAGAAGGAAAGAAACCGAAAAGAAGAGGGTAGAAGGAAAGAAGGAGGCGGAAAGGAGGAAGAAGGAAGTAGAGGAGAAGGAAGCAGAAAGAAAGAAAGAAACCGAAAAGAAGAGGGTAGAAGCAAAGAAGGAGGCGGAAAGGAGGAAGAAGGAAGTAGAGGAGAAGGAAGCAGAAAGAAAGAAAGAAACCGAAAAGAAGAGGGTAGAAGGAAAGAAGGAGGCGGAAAGGAGGGAGAAGGAAGTGGAGGAGAAGGAAGCGGAAAGAAAGAAGAAAGAAACCGAGAAGAGGGTAGAAGGAAAGAAGGAGGAGGAAAGGAGGAAGAAAGAAACGAGGAAGAAAGCAGCAACGAAGAAAGCAGAGGAAACCAAGAGGAAAAATCTAGAGAAGTGGGTGGAAAAACAAACAGAAGAGAAAGAGGAAGAAATGAGGAAGGAAGCAGAAACGAAGAAAGCAGAGACGAAGAAAGCAGAGACAAAGAAAGCAGAGACGAAGAAAGCAGAGGAAAAGAAAGAGAAAAATCCAGAGAAGGGGGTGGAAAAACAAACAGAGGAGAAAGAGGACGAAACAAGGAAGAAAGCAGAGACGAAGAAAGCAGAGGAAAAGAAAAAGAAAAATCTAGAGAAGGGGGTGGAAAAACAAACAGAGGAGAAAGAGGAAGAAACAAAGAAGAAAGCAGAGACAAAGAAAACAGAAGAAAAGAAGAAGAGAAGTTTAGAGAAGGAGGAGAACGAAAGGAAGAGGATCCGGAGGAACAAGAGGGGAAAGAGGAAGCAGGTGGCGGAAGAAGGTGGCGAGGGAAGTAAGAGGCCGAGAGTTGATGAAGTAAGCGGGGCCGCGGGGCCAACCCTGGCCCTCTTTGATTCGGTGTGGATGGGGGACGAAGGCCCGCGAGTTGTAGGTGCTCACATCAGCCTTCAGAGCTTGAAGCCAGGTGAAACCTTCACTGCAACTTGTCCGTGTGTGGTGTTGAAGATGGTGGGGGCGACGAAGGTGAGGTTTGAGGGACAGGAGGCGGGAGAAAGGAGTAGTTCGGGGAGCGGTAGCAGTAGTGAGGAAGGTAGCAGCGGAGGTAGCAGTGAGGAGAGTTCGGGGAGCAGTAGTAGCAGCGGGGAGGATTGATAAGTAGATTAAAAGTTCCAGTTCCAGTTCCTGTTTCAGTTATAAATTCCAGTTCCAGTTTCAGCTAAAATTCCAGTTCCAGTTAAATATCCAGTTCCAGTTAAAGTTCGAGTAGCAGTGTTGTTAGAGTTGGTGATTTGGTGGAGTTACAATACCCCCTTAGGGTGAAGATCGGTTCTGGGTCATCCAAACCAGTGGAATTTTGTATAATGTGATGATATGCTGAATAAAATAAAACCAAACCAGACCAGAAGAGGCGGGGGGATTTAACATTTTGGACGACTCGATGGGGTGCAATGACGAATCCGTCGTATTAATAGCTGGATGTTGACTGATAGACGATGGCTGGTACTTGACGATATGTGCCGTGTGACAGGTGACGTGGGAGAAAACCCTGGCAATTGATGCTACACCCAATCCGTTGTTGCTGTGCTGTTTAAATGGCTTACGCGGCCATAACACCAGCTCCTATGGGTAGTAGCGAGAGCTCGCTTCTAGAGCTCCATCAGATGAAGGATCGCCGGGGAGGAATGTCGTCTCTTTGAACCAAGCGGGTTACAGATACTAATGGGACGACGAGTAGATGACCAAGAAGTGACGTTGGGAGAAAAGATCGACGTAACTCTTAAAAGTTGTCCGAAATATTTAGGCTACGCCCGATCCGTTGTTGCTGTGCTGTTTAAATGGCTACGCGGCCATAACACCAGCTCCTATGGGCAGTAGCGGGAGCTCGCTTCCAGAGCTCCATCAGAGGGGGATCGCCGTGAAAGAATGTCGTCTCTTCGAACCCAAGCCGGGTTGCAACTGCTAGGGAACGATGAGCCAGATGACCAAACATGACGGAAACCAAGAAACTGTATATACGTGGTGCTACTAATATTGTACTTATCGGCGAGCGATTGAAGAGGACGCTGGAAGACGGGGGACCAAAGAAGGGGGCATAGAAGACTGAAGATGGATGAAGAAAGAAGATGGATAATTTCTCGCGTCGCGTGTAGATTAAGATTGAAATGTAGTAGTTTAAGACCCTTGTTACTTGTAGTAGATTAAGACTGAAATGTAGTAGTTTAAGACCCTTACTACTTGTAATCCTTGTAAGACAATGACATGGGTAGGAATTGTACATAATTTTGGATGGTGGGACATGTTGGATTTGGATGCTAATGAGATTAGATGGCGCGAGGTGTGTGTAATCCCGTTATTTGTTATCGCTCTTATTTTGACGGGACGTCAAACGCTTGGTGGGGGCTGTGTAACGGGATTGCAAGAATCATTCAATTAATTACCCAAAATGGGCGAGCTATTTGTTTTAAAGACTCTTCTTGTATTTCTGGTATTTCTTGTATTTCTTGTACTTCTGGTATTTTTGGCATTTCCTGCATTATACTGCATTAATTAGGGCATGCCGGGATAGCACTGCAGTACACCAGTTTTCAATCAATTAGTGAGTAGGCCAATCGCGCGATGACTTCTGTCCGACACGCACGCACGCCCAGAAATTACCTCATTGCGGATTTGATATTTGATGCGGGCGGTTGAGAGCTTGATTTGTATGACGATTGAGGACAGAGTGATTTTAGAAGTTTTATCCGAGGATTTTAGAGAGTAAGTTTATTAATAAATCAGTGAGATCTTTTAGCATCCAATCCATACCGTATTCTGCAAATATGAATGCGTCACATTGATAATCATGTTAAATAAATTGTTAGGTTTCGGCAGTGGTATTTTTGGGGGTATTTTTATGATTAAAAGATAAAATACGGCCTCTTTTCTGGACCTTTATTTTTATTAAAATTATAAACTTGTACACTGTGAGTATGCGATGGCGAGAGACACGGTGATTTTTGGAGCACTTTAGAGATCGTAGGCATGTTTTGAATCAATGGTTTCTTGATTTATTCGATAGTTTATAAATTCAAAACATCCAAATTTTGTATCGTAGGCTTTACACGGGCCTATTGATTTGTGTATTTTCGATCGATCTAGCTGGTTATAATTGAGAGATTTTTACTGATGGCTTTTAGGATATTTGTTTTCATATCCGTATACAAAAATAATGTACAATTATGGGTGTTCAGATTGCCGAGACCTGACGATTAAAATGTTGTTAAAGTGTAAACCAATGGACGCTAGCCTAGCGTGTGGTTGTGGGGTAAATGTAGGCTTCACTGTGTTTGTATTTTTAAAACTACAGCCTGTTTTAAAATATTATTAAAACTTACGAGTTAAATTCTGTATGCCAGAAATCTAGTACACCTTTCTAAAAATAATGATGCAGCGTGTGAAGAGGGAATGTTTTCGGTTTCAGAAATTCTATTTCACATTTTGTTTGGAAACCAAATTGCCCTTTTGTCAGGACCAGCCTATGAAATATTATTGATGCTTAAAATCGTGCAGTGTTCTTTTGAGCTGGTGATTAAAAATTGATGTGATGATTGGTGATTTGGATAGGCATTTTGGACGTTGCAAAATTACGGTTGTGATTCTATTTTATTCTAATAAAATACCTGGTAAAATTGAAAACATTGCGGGTTTAATTTAATTCGTTGTGTTCATGCAAAAGAATGTCGGATAGGGCTGGGCCTATAAAAAGGGCCTAGGCTTTTTATTATTATTATTACAATGTGGTGATGCACATTAACGTAGGCCTTTGGTGATGATCATGTTTGCAGATGCGTTTCCCAAAACTAAATATAATATTGTGGTTGCGTGCTGAGACCTGTTGACATCTTTATTTTAATTATATCTGACAAGCCTACTGATGGGTGAGAAATGACGGTTTATGAGGTGTTATTCAAAACTTGTATTGTATTTTATGAGCCAAATTGCGCGGATATGACGGTGTTGTGGTGATCGAATTTGTAGGCCACATGGAGTTGAGGATGAGACAATTTTGGAGCAAATTGTGATAAGCCTATTTGTTATTGGTTTACTGTTTAAATTTACTAGGATTTGACATCAAAAACTTGGGCCGATTGTGCGATTTAATTAATCGGTGCAGCTTTTCGATTGAATACGGCGTGTTGGTGACTAAATTAATTATAGAATGTAGTCCGCTAAATTTGGCGCACTTTTGGATATTGATGGAATTGGCGGCGTATTTTATTAAATGTCGTCTGTTAATTGGCGCGTTTTATAGACTAATAACATTAGCGGTTCGTTTGCAGAATGATCATCTATGATTTTGTATACTTCGCTAGGTGAAATGCGTAGGCTTCTCATCATAAATCGTCTGTCTCAATTTAATAAATCGATTGCTGGATGCTGAGCCTTCCAGAGTATGATATTGTTGTAAATTAGATTAATTATCGGTGGCCTATTGTCTTGTATGATTGTATTATAGATTTGGAGCAGAGTCTTGTAGGAGTTATCTTTGAAGAGTTAAGGTAAAAATAAACAATTGGTTGTTACAAATAATAATTTCGTCTTTCCCATCATAATACCATATGATGGCAGTATTGTACGAAATTATATTCGGTTATGTAATTCACGATTTGGTGTACTGAGGTTGAAAAATGATGGAGAATTTGGATTTTTGGATATCAGAGAATTACTAAATTAATTACTCATGGTCACCTAACACTTTTGGAATACTTGGTAAAGTTACTACGATGAAGACATACACATAATATTTGAAGCAGATGGTTGGAATTCACTCAATAATGCCTTTGAGATGTTTTGGACAATGAGACGATATTTGAGTAGGCTTTTGGATGTGTAGGCCTATTACAAATTGACAAATTACTGAGGATTCATGCCTTGGGAATCTAATGGGTTGGACAATATTATGGGTAATTATGGAATGTGTATGAGACTAGGTATAGACAGCCATCGCAATCTGGTGAGAGGAAGTGGAGGTAGACTCAATCCAATCTGGTGGGAGGAAAGTAGAGGTAGACGCAATCCAATCTGGTAGGAGGAAAGTAGAGGTAGACGCAATCCAATCCGGTGGGAGGAAAGCAGAGGTAGACGCAATCCAATCTGGTGAGAGGAAGTAGAGGTAGACTCAATCCAATCTGGTGGGAGGAAAGTAGAGGTAGACGCAATCCAATCTGGTGGGAGGAAAGTAGAGGTAGACGCAATCCAATCTGGTCAGGAGGAAGAAGGCTGCAAATACTGGGTCTCATACATGTTTTATGATTGCTATGTGTTTTGGTTATCTCTCCAAATTTTCCAATTGTCATCAATACTTATGACATTTTAATATTTACTACAAAATGTATATCTTGAACCAATATACAAGGATGCATATTCTGTATGCTATTCGTGTATATTGAGGATGGCCATATACACCCATAGGGAGACAAACGCCCGATTTCACAATTGTCATCAATACTTATGACATTTTAATGTATTTTACTACAAAATGTATATCTTGAACCAATATACAAGGATGCATATTCTGTATGCTATTCGTGTATATTGGGGATGGCCATATACACCCATAGGGAGACACACGCCCGATTTCATAATTATCATCAATACTTATGACATTTTTAATATATTTACTACAAAATTTATATCTTGAACCAATATACAAGGATGCATATTCTGTATGCAATTCGTGTATATTGGGGATGGCCATATACACCCATAGGGAGACGCACGCCCGATTTTACAATTATCATGAGCTGGAATTAGTTCCTGGTACATGTGTACCAGGGAGTAGCTTGGCTGTGACAATCTTTGATAGTGGTCTTTGACTTAAGCAAAAATAGGCCTAGAAATTAATACCCTGTATACCCAGGTAAACCCCAAGGTGTTACAAGTTTGTTTTTGGAGTGGTGTTTTGAAGTGGAGGGTTGTTGGTGTTTTTGAAGAGTAGAGTATTGTTTGGAGCAGAGTAAAGTTTTTGTCTTGTCTTGTGATATCTTATTGTTGGTGGCCGGCGTAGAAGTGGTAAATAAATAAATATTGTATGAAATCAAATCAAAGTTGTTCGACGTGTTTGTCTTTCGTCAGAGAGCGTGGGGTTCTATCCCCACAACGGACCCGGGCGCCTAAAATAAAATTACGGAAACAGGTTCCTATTAACCCCTGTGCCCAGGAAAAATAGGTGGTGTCAGACTGTGTTCAAACACACTAACACGCAGCTCGTCGCCCCGCGACAATATGATTGGTCACATATGTACCAAATAATCGGAATTAGGACCTATATTTGAGGTGCATCACCATTTGGTCAATCTGTTTAATCTCCTGTTTACAATTATACAAGAGTTTATTATATAAGCCTTTACTTGAAATACTCAATTTTCAGACCAGGTATACACGGTTCCTACATGTTTTTCTCAACATTTGCTCCAAGACAAAGATATGAATTACATGATTAAAGTGAATGTTCCGATCACTTTAGCTTTTTTTGCCCCTCAACATATTTTGATATCAGAAGAAACCCATATTTTTCTCATTATTTCTGTAAAATGTTTGGCGCAATGTATGTTCCATTTAGACAATATAGGCCAAAATGCAGTGAATTAATGCCAAAGGTGGTTAACCACCCGGCCAGTTTGTGCACTTACTCATTGAGCAAATTTCATGTCACCTTGTGCTTCCAAAATAGGAATCATTTGTGTTATGCAACTCAAACTTCGGAATATGACTATTTTAAGGATGACCTTCATGTAGAATAGAAAACATCAAGTTGAAAATTGGGCTAGGATTCGGAACACCTACCTTTAAGTATACAATAATATAAACCTTTACTTGAAATACCCAATTTCCAAACCAGGCTCCAATACATCTTTTTGTAATTCCATATATTCTGGTACAACATATGATGAGCAAATATATATAATAACAAAATAATTATACTTCATACAATGGCAGCACAATATGACTTTGTAGAATAAACTAACAACTTATTTAATTAACTAAAATATGATTTCTACAAAATCATTACTTGGAGAAATTGAAGCAAAAGGTAATAACCCATATTGACCAATTTTGGAATATTAGAAGAAGAAAAAATCCTTTCAACAGAAAAAAGAGATACTTTCTATAATATATTCAAAAGCATGTCTTGCAACAAGTATGGTAGCAATATTAAGCTATGTACTTTATGCTGGTAATCTCAACTTAAAAACTTTGAGTAGTTGGTTTATCACTTTTTGCATATAAACTCCTCAAATGCTTCCTATGGTATGTTTTATGAAAACAACCAACATTTTCATGGATCAATGCACATATCAAGGTCAAGGGCACTTACATTCCATGTACATTTTTATTTGATTCACCCTGTACTTCGCAAAATCCTTGTTAGGGTTATTTTTCTTCTTTGAGAATCCGTTATAAGGGTGGTCTCTGATAGTGTGTTAAGGCTGTTGCTTAGAATTTGTATACATGATTGCCACCTCTATCCACCTAAACACACTATGATTATGGGTTACATGTTTGTAGTTCAGCTTCAATGGAAAGTAACACCGGTCTGGAATTCATCACAAAGGACATCCATATGGAATGGTACCAGGCACAATACAGAACAATAGGATCCACCTGTCTTTGTGCCATGATAGTTTTATTTTTGACTGCAAGAATTGTATGGAATACATAACATTTTCTGGCACATTACTATTTTATACTTTAATATATATATTACAATGTAATCTTTTACTTTAATATTTGATCTTTATAGATTAAAAATATATTGCATAATTATAAAAAATAAAATATCATAATAACAATTTTATTGCATAATTCATCTCCGCTACCACCATACACACCCACTCACCATTATAGACCCCTACCCTTACCCAGTGGCATAGCTAGGATTATGATGTTGGGGGGGGGGGGGCATATTTTGTTATGAACCTACACAAATAGTGACCATGCGAGTGAAGTGACAACAGGTTGGGTCCAGGCTTGGTTTTCAATGACTATCACTTCAAACACCCCTTTTCAATAACACTTATATACATACATTAAATAGATGAAAACTTGTTCCCAATTTTCTGAATAGTACGATTTCGTTCTCGTTGACTGTTGCAGTAATTTTACGCACGGTATAAGAGCTGTATACCGCCCGGTAGCCGTAGTAAATAAATCAAGCTATTACGATATTCGCGGTCCCTCCTGACAATCGAAAATATACCCCTTTTTCTGTGGTTTTAGAACAGTTATGGTTACCAACTTTTGTGTTGAGTTGGGGGCTGGGCTCAAGGCCCCTGGCGGGAGTCCAGGGGGTGGAGCCCACGGAAGCTCTCAAGTTTTAGCCTGTTTAGATGTCCCTTGCAGAAGGGCTAATTTTAAGCTATATCTTTGAACGTATGTAACAAAATGTTTATTTTAAATTGTTGGGAAAATCAATCTTGTCGGCAGGCTGTTTGAACTCGACCCGACAGCTTATTCTCAACCGATGGCTATCAATATTGGGGAGGGGGCTTGATCCCCTGGCCCCCCTTTAGCTTTGCCACTGCCCTCACCTATACAACTATTAATGAGTGGTATAACGTCCTGTACACTCTTTGTCACCACAAGTTGCGAGTTCACCTCAGCATATCTACTTAGGCAAAGCATTTGTTTTATTGAGCAGGTGCAAAACCCATCACATCAGGTTATGCATACAATGACCGGATCATTGGAATCAATGCTGATATCCACTCTCAACTTCTGGCGACATTTAGGATACCTTACAATCCCTTGTTGTATATGATTATGTCTGATGTGGTTGCATTTTGGATTTCAGGTTCAAGTTTGGAAGTAGGAACCTATAATCATAAAAACAAAACAAAAGTAAAAGAATTTAATATGTTTGCTTTAGGCTTGAATGAATGATGTGATTTGTATGCAGTAAGCTTTTTCACACTGTATGGCCCGATCATCGCTTAGTGGAGATTATATTCAACTGTTTCAAAACGCACAATATTTTTTCAGTGTGTATAGCAAAACAATAATATCAGCAATTTATTTCAATCAGATTGTACCTGTACAGAAAGTACTCTTTTGATGATGCTATAAAATTCCAGAGGGGGAGGGCAGTCGACCATTATTTACTGTAAGCATGTGTGACAACAAAAATGCGTATTAAGGGGGGACTTAAGGAGGTTTTTTGTTGAATTTTGTTGGTGCTGTAATTATTGAACCATGACTAAAATGTATATAAAAGTATACCTTTTTGGAAAGGAAATGGATCAGAGAATCCAAATTTGGCATCAATTTTGACCAAAAATGTTGATTTTTTTGAGAAAATCACAAAATATCACTTTATTGACCCAATTTTTTTGAACAAAGCTAACAAACATAATTTTGAGTTAAAAATGCCCAAATCACTTGATGATGTTAAGACACTACTGGAGGGAAGATTTTTTTAATTTTTAATCTAATCCAATATTTTTTGAAATTTTGACAAAAAAGTGTTAAAAAAAATTAAAAATCCATTTTTTCACGTTTTTTGGCACTTTTTGGTCAACATTTTCAAAAATATTAGATTAGGTTTAAAAAAAAAATTGTCCCTTCATTAGTGTCTTAACATCATTATAAAGTGATTTGGCCATTTCGTACTAGCAAAATTATTTTTTGTTAGCTTTGTTCAAAAGTAAGGTAAATGAAAAATTGGGCAGAGGTTCCCCCTCTATGCCATAGGCTAGCCGTTTTCATTGATACACACAAATTGTATGTGTTACCATACAATTGTGTGTATCAACAACTATTAAAAAGTGTAGGGTGGGGGTGGCAACACCCCCACCCCCACCCCAACCCCCAACATTTATTGAAATAAGCTTGCTTACTTTTTATTATTTATTTCAAGTATAGTAGAGCCTAAAAGTAAACACAAAAAAGGTGGAAATTTAATACACAAATGAAAAATAATTCATTTAGCCTATACTGCACTGCATTTGCAACCTGACTCAGTGTTGCCAATAATGTAAACATCGCGAAATTTAAAGGGCGCAGAATTCGGAATTTCGAGTAATCACTTCCCACTGTTCTGTGTTTTCCGAGTTTTGCCCACATTTTTAAGCTTACTAAGTTTACATTTTTAGTTTCCTTAGAAATTATTCTTTCTGCGGGTCGAAAGTCCCGTCACGCGGGTCCATGATAAAGTTGAGGTATTTCATGTCAAAGTTGGGTCAAAATGATCGAAAATTGAATTTGTCGGCTAACGTTCACGATCTCGCAAAGGTCAGTAGCCCACGGCGATTAACAATTTATTGTGAAGGAAGTTTGAAGTCTGTACTTTACCGGAAAAAATCTTAGTGATGGGCAATGTTTATTTTTTTAGTAATCTTATTTTTCCTACACCTGTGTGTATCGCCAATGGGTAGCTAGAAAAAACAAGATGGCGGCCATGCCGCGCATCTTCCATGCCTAATATTGGCTGACACGAACAGTCGCGAGAGTGCGAGATTCGTATGTACCTATCAAATTATTATAATATTAAGCAAAACATAGAGATTGCCACTTCTCTATTGTTATCATCATTTGGGCTACCCATTGCCCGATGATTTGAGAGTAGGTGCCCGTGCCCTTTCTTACTTGTGAAAGATTGGTGGCTCTGAAAAGAGCCGTTAAGATTAATTGCCGCTTTTCCACTGAACAGAGATGGTGGCTCTGAATAAGCAATACACGTAGGTTGCCACTGGCATACTATAAATTTGGCTCTAATAGAACCTCCGAAGGACTGCCCCTTGACCAATGGAAATAACGTAGAGACCGCCCCTTGTCTACTACAGACTACAAAAAGTCTAATGCACAGTAGTCAGAGCTAATCCTGACGAAAGCTTGACAGATTAAAACTTGTCGGACGGCGAACCTGTTAAACTCTTTACTTATATTACAAAATAAACCCCACTTACCTGTGCCATTTGTGGGAATAAACTTATAGCTAATGGTAAAGCAAATGCAAAAGCTCCAGTACACACAAGGGCTTGTAGAGGTAGATTACAGCGTGGAAAACGCTTCAGAAATGTTGTCCTGAAAGAACGATATAAATGTATCAATTAATTATTCTAATGTATGTAGACAATGGTAAATTATTAACATTTCACTTTGGTAGCAAGGAATTTTGATTTATTTTGCCTAAATGACCCAAGCAAGTCTTGATAGAGAATAATCAGTCCATGAAGCGAAACATTTCATGACTTGGTGTGAACAAAGGTAGTGAATTGACTAGACTTGACCCATTGGATTGACTTCGACATGACTTGACTTGATGAAAATTTAGAAACATTTAAATTGACTTGAGTCATCTCTGTCAGTGAGTTGAATTGACTTGTGACTCGCGGTTTAGTGACTTGGTAACACTAATACTGCCAAAGTGTTCTATCAGCAATGGCTGCTATTTGCTAGGTCCTGTTTTCACAAGGATACAGAGTACCAGGATATATGTATATAACACATGGCAGCAATTCAGATAAGGCCTGTTTACGTAGCGCACTTGCCATGCTACAGTTACAGTATTGTAAAAGTGAACATTATTTGAGCATGTAATTTGTTCGCGCTTCACACAATTTTTGCTTGTTTTTATTTTTGCGGTTTTGAGCTTCCTTACATAGACCTTCGTACAAAATTAATATATTTGTGCATTTTTATTTTTGCGCTTGCTGATTTTAGCACGAAAAGCGCAAAAATGAATGTAGCGCAAAAATCACTTTTACAGTATTTGCAAACCAGTGTTAGACACTAAGTATATTCAAGGCTCAAGATAACAGCTTTTTTACCGGGAGCTACTTTTTTTCAAAAATAGCGCCCGGATCATGGGATTTATTGAGAACCGGGAGCTACTTTCAATCTACCAGGAGCTAACTATTTATTAAATCAAGCGTGGCAGCATTGTCAAATCGAAATTCGATGTCTTGGGCAAGCTTCCCGATTGTCAACGGGCGCTGGTTTGGACAAAATATCAGCGCCCGGTTGTTTATTTTTTAGCATTACCGGACCGAGGGGTAAAAATCGCCCAGCACCCGCTTATCTTGAGCCTTGAGTATATTAATATAAAGAAAGCATAAATAGTAATATAAAATACTCACTTATTTTCAATGAGTGTCATTATGATGGGAGGAATGAGAAGTATTGGGGCTGGTAACACTATCCGTGTCATTGCTGTCTCCGTTAGAGCCTGTTGAAAGTCATAAACAAAGGGGGGAAATGTAACAATTAAGAGTGGCCATGAATTTACTCACCCTGTACAAATGTCATTTCTCCAAGCACAACCTATCATAGTTCTCACACTCTTATATTTGTCAATTTAGTGCATTAAATTGAAACAAAAAAACCAATAACATTTTATTCTCCGAAAATCTATTAGGTTTAAGATAAATACACTAGCAACCAAAAGTATTAGAACACTTGGTTATGGTGCCAAAATCATCCCATATATTCAATTTGGAGTGTAATATTTCACTGCGAGTTGAACAAATGTGTTGTTGAATCTCTTCCCAATAATAAATTCATGTTTCCTATAACATCTGCTAATTCAATTCTTAAAATCCCCATACAAATTTCCCATTGGAAATAGCTCATGAATAATTCATCAACCTCATTATATAGCCAATGTAATCCTATGGTGGGTAGTCTGACAATTTTGACTTCCTTTCAAAACAACCTTCTCAATTGTTTGTCAATGGATTCACTGAAGTAAAACTAATCCCAATATTGTCACTAGTCTTTAATCTCTCACACATATTGACACCTGATCTCTTCATTCATCTTCAAAATAAGATATTTGGGAGGGAAATTTAGTTTCATTTTGACACCTTTACTTTCATATTTTAAATGGAAACCAACCAGATTCTCTGTACTTTCTCATAGCACCCACATGACCTGGGCACAACTAACAAGGCTATCATTTCTTCATGACTTCAGAATTGTTGTCAAGCTATTCGACTCAAATTAACTAAATATACATGTATCGATGCAAAAAACCTTAATCACTGAAATATTGTTACAAATGTTTTCCTTTTAAATCATAATGTCTTAAGTAGGAATATCATCCCAAATTTATTGTAACAAACTTTTTTAAGAACTTTCCATTAATTTTATAACCCTAGAATACCAATAACCTAACACAGTAGTTCAATAGATTCCCAGTGTTTTCTCTCAATCTGCAGCTTGCAAAGTGTCCTAATACTTTTGGTTGCTAGTGTATAATATTTATTGTAACATCTAACACTAGGTGCGTGCATATCAATGACAGTAACCTTTTCTAGGATTAATTTGATGGACAAATTACATTAACCAAGTCATTCGTGTTCTTAAACAGCAATGAAATTGCATTTCCGTGATATTTACACTTAAGAAATACAGGAATAATAAAATAAGCATCAGAAAAGAATTCCGACAAAGAGAGATAGAAAGTTTGGATATGTTAAATATTGATATCAGATAAAACCATCCTTATTAGGTACTATATAACACATTATCAATGCATTTGAAAAGTGTGGGGACCAAATTTTGGCTTGTGTTGTTTATAGGTCAACAAATATGAATGTGTTGTTTCGAGAGAAATTAGATAATTCAACGCACACATACTGATGTTGATGTGTGAATAATGGCACGACCCAGCAGGGGAGTGCTATTGTAAGTATATCAACATTTGCACAAGTGCATTGATTTTTCTAACTTTTCAAGAAACAATCATACCTAATTCATACACGAGATTACATGTATACAAATCAAAGTTCACAATTTTGAGCATACCTTTGATCTATTTAATACCAAATAAAACATGCTAACAAGTTTGCTAATATCCGCAGTGAAAATCAGCAAATCCATGCTGCCTGAACAACGAATAAAAACAAAATGTGTGGAGCGCGCAGAGTATGGCGCGCATGCCGTGCATGCGGAGTGCAATTAGACATTTTCAATGCAGTCCATGAATTCTAGTTTCTTGCTTCCTTATTGGTTCATTACTACTAATTAGAGTGTTTATACGAACCAATGGGAAAGCAGGAAACTAAAATATGCAGAGTGCATTAAAAATGTCTAGCACTCTGTGTGCACACCGTGCATATGTAAAGTACGCACTATGTTTTGATTCCGTTGTTTATGCAGGATGGGTTTGCCTACTTTTATTACTGCAGGTGTTACCAAACTTGTTGACATGTTTTATTAAAAGATATATATTAAAGAGGGTAAAAGTTCACAAAATTGTAAATGTTGATTAATATTGTTGTGTATGAATATGGTCAATACATGCGTATGCATTGTTTCTGAAAAACAAAACAAGGTAAAGCCATTATCCAAACATCAACATCAGCAGGCATGCATTAATTTATCTTATTTCTCTCTCAACAACACGTACGCATGTATTGATCTATAATTAAAGCACTGCAAATGGACAATCTTGGAAAAACAATTAATTCATCAAGAGTTCTATTTTTTAATACTGTCATAATAGATCATTCCAAAAATCTGCACCTTACTTGGCTGGTTATAGCTAATTTGAGCCGATGATACACACTATATAAAGGGCAAAGAAACTGTTGATTCATTACCCAGCCATCTACACAGCCATTATCTTATGCCAGGCATCCTGGTTACTTGGCTACCAATACCTGTACAGGTATTGTATGCTTAGTACCTGTATGGGAACTGTATACTACCTGTGTGGTACAAGTAATCACACAGTTGCAGAGTTACTAGTAGTGCAGCTACTTTGGTAGTACTTCACTGGTACTTTAACAGTACCCATTAGGGTATTGAGCATACAATACCCATACAAGGACATGCAGTAGGGTAACCATACGATGCCAGGCATAAGAAAATGGCTGTGTAAGTTTTTCTCATTGTGATTCTCTGCTTTGTCATGTGGCACAATGTATTCCTATACACCTACCACAAAAGTTCTAGACCAGGTGCTTTGATGTTGGCTAATTCAAAATCAATAATTGGTTCCAAAAACCAAAATACACACTAAATGAGCATATTTCTTCTCCGTATATTTTGATGTACCTCATTCATAAAAAAAAATTGAATGGATACTTTTAAAGTTATGATGATTTCAATAGCGGCCTAACTACAAAGTTGCACTATAATTGGTTTTCTATAGAATGTCATTGATTTGTATTTTCCACTGTGCGCTATCTGAACCAGTCAGGTATCTGGATGGGACACAGGCAACAACAGGGAGTATTTTATACACACATTTTCACTGCATAATAACACACTAAGCAATGATATCTCATAGAATCCCAATTTTAGTGCAACTTTGTTTTCATTATTTGCAGTTATTTAAACCATCATAACTTTTTATATGGATGCGATATCAAACTACGGAGAAGAAATTTGCTCATTTAATGTATATCTCAGTTTTTTGGTACCGATTATTGATTTTGGATTAGCCAACCATGTATCTGGTCTGGAACTGTTTGTGTTAGGCGTACATACAGCAAGCTCACTCTGTGTGATATTGTGATATACCACATGGCCAAGAATTAATGAAAATGCACCAAGTTTCACAATGAATCAATGAAAGTTTAGAGCCTTTACTTTCTTGAACATTTTCAGCATGGATACATACCATCTTTGCTGCAATACGAGACGTTCCAACAGTTTTGCCGTCGCGATCTTGTACCTCAATACCGTCCCATAACTCATTGAATCTCATCAAGGTGACATTGCAAACATTAGCCATAGCTAGAAACAAAATATGACACATTGAATCTCATCAGGATGACATTGCAAACATTAGCCATAGCTAGAAACAAAATAGGACACATTGAATCTCATCAAGGTGACATTGCAAACATTAGCCATAGCTAGAAAGCTAGGGGGACTCAAGGAAGTCACTTTTTGAATTTTGTGAGTGCTGTAAATATTGAACTATGATTCAAATGTATATATAAGTATACATTTTTGGAAAGGAAATAGGTCAGAGAATCCAAATTTTGTGTCAATGTTGACCAAAAATGTTTCACTTTTTTGACCCAAAAAAGTTCAACAAGGCTAACAAAAAATAATTTTTTGAGTAAAAAATTCCCAAATTACTAGATTATGATGTAAAGACACTAACTTAGCAAGATTTTTTTTTTAAAACCTTATCTAATATTTTTTGAAATATTGACAAAATTTTGGTCAAAATTTCAAATAAATATTAGATAAGGTTTTACAATTTTTTGTGTGTTAATCTAGCAATTTGGGAATTTTAGTGGGGTTTGGACCATACTGTAGCATTTTTCACCTGCCTTTGAATGATGGACAAATATCAAAATTCAAAACTGCCGACATGTGACTCATTTTGCTTGATCACGTCACATATACATCAAAATTATCAAATTTATGAAGTTTATATGAAAGTTCAAGTTTATATGAAAATAAGCTCTATGATTACAGCAGGTAGTTAGAACATGTGTAAGCATTACATATAATGTGAAAAACCCAACTTCTTAAAAATTTGAGGGGTCTATCCCTAGGGGATTTCTTAATGCCTATATAACTCTAACCCATTGGGTGGTTTGTAGCAATAAACCTTACAGAGGAAACACAGGACAAATAATGACACAAAAAGGTGATCCAGGTGATTGTGCATCACGCTAAAGGCGCGTACATACTGGCGTCGCTGCGCATAAGCGGGCGTCGACGGACATGGGCATGCGAGTTGAAGCAATGTCAACTTTTATCCATCGACGTTGATGCGCAAACAACGGAAGTATGAACGCGCCTTAAGGGTCGTGCCCACAAATAACTTTTCGGAGTCTAGATGTACCTTTGTGTGTGATTGCACAATGAGATTGTGGAATGGGGTCCACCTCCGCAGTGCTTCTGTAGGATTTGGCATGGTTAGGGATAATTATAGAAACATGAAAAAGTGACTCAATAACCCTAACCCATTCGGGTGGTTTGTAGCAATAAAGCAGTTATAAACTTGTGAGTAACCTTTATATAACCCATTTCATTAAAAGCTGAAATAAGTTGTTTCAGTCAGGATAGATGAATATGTCATATACTAAAAACTGTGCATCACATATTGATAATCCCTTCACTTGCATAGGTAAATATGCTAGCATAATCCTCCGATTAGCAAATGGATCCCTGGATTATTATTACACTCTAATATCACTGCATAGAGGATGAGTGGAGTAAAGCTAGCTTACCTACGGCTGGGAAAGGCACAAATCGCTGAATCATCAAGCGTGTTCCAGGACTAAATCTACTGGCTTTTCCAATTAACAAATTCAGACTAACCTACAAATCAAAAAGATAATAAGTGGATAAATAAGGGATAACAAAATAAGAAGGTCAATTACAAGGTAATAATAAAACTGACTTAATGTTGGGCTGTTTTAGTACAAATTGGCAAATATCATTATGTAGTAGTTGATCTTGTGGCTAGAGCACGTGTGGTCCAGTGGATCAGAAGCAAGTCTCACGATCATAGGTTTGTGAGTTCGAGCCCCACTGCGGTCAACGTGTTTGTATCCTTGGGCAAGGTACTTAGTCTCAATTGTCTTGTGGTTCGGAAAGTCACGTAAAGCCGGTGGTCCTGTGTATTCAGACGCTTCACCCTGAACACGTTAAATAGTCACAGACCTTATCGTTAAGAGTAGGGGATCATCCCGGGCCTGTTACTTGTGCATTTAAGGTAGTCACAGTCGTTGTACTGATAGGACCCTGCGCCATAATAGGCTGCAACCGTGGTTCTAACTATCCTAGGAATAAAATTGTAAAGCGCTTTGAGATGGATGTATGTAAAAAGCGCTATATAAATGCTGTGTATTATTATTATTATTAAAAACTAAGGTAGAACACTTATTCTCTACTCTCTAAATGTTAGGTGGAGTATCAAGTACAATGTATGTGTATATATGCATATTTTAAGGGGTTGGGGTTGGATAGAGCAAAATATTGTTACAAAGCATTCATTCAGGTGGCCATGGAAGCGGATGATAAATTTGGACTGATGACTTACAGCGAGATTTAGGAGGAAACTACAAAAAGGTGAGTTTATTAATGATTAATTTGTCAAAAAAACAAAACACCTTTTGGATATTTTGTGAGAAGCCTAACCACCCAACCCAACATGAGAGGTCAGTCTGCCCATAGATCAGGGAGACAAAAACCCTGTTGAACAGGCCCCATTAACCCAATTTATTTTTAACTTTAATTATTTATTTTGACACAATTTTAAACATTTCTTTAAAAGATTGAACATTTTTTGAAATTCTTGATTTTTGTTGTTGAAAATATCGACCCCCTCCACACAAAACCCCAGACCAACCGGCCCTACCTGAGAGGTCAATCCGCCGTAGAACAGGGTTGTTGTTTTTGGTCGCCTTATAGACATTTATTGAGATTACTTACAGCAATAGTACATGCACTTGTAACAGCTCCTCCATACCCCATTAGAAACCTCTTTGCAGATGTTTCCTGAAAAAAGAGGATCAAAGCATTTTATTTTATCGCAACAAAAATAAAAAGATGTTTACAAACTATCAGTAAATAGAAAATGAACACACAATTCACACTTGTAGATGGGATATCTTGAAAAAATAATGCATATAATTGATTAATTCTTTTACTCTTGCAGGCTGATTTTTATTTAAAGTCCTATTTTGCGATCTTTTCCAAGTGACTCCCTCTATCCCTGATTTTACTTTGAAAGCAGATTTGTTTGCAGATTTGCCTTTTTTTATCATGAATCGTAAAGATCTTCTAAGTTACAGAGCAATATGATTTCTAATTACTTCAAAATCATGGTTTGAACATGTTGAAATAAACTGTTAGGGTTTGCTCCGACACCTTATTTTCTGAGTGTAAATAGAATTCCATGATTTGAAACTGTGTTAATCCTGTTTAAAGTGTGTCTGGCTATGATCACAACTGTACACAAGTGAACAGAGTAGTATGGAATGCTTTATGATGAAAATCAAAACAAATATGTTGAACAATTCCTTAAATTGGGAGCGGGTTTCCATTAGGATTTAGTAAAGTTCTCTGATGGTTTTTCACAGAAAATACAGTTGAGTTAGATTAATTAGTCTAGGAAGGTCTTTACTGATAAGTCAAACTTCATTATAAGAGAGAACAAAATATGTGTCAAAAATTGAAAAAGAATACATGATATTGCTTTAAACTACCGATCAGGGTAAAGTGGGGCAAAGAAACTCACACTTGCGAGTGATATGATCACAACATACAAAGTCTGTTTAAAAAAAAAAAATTGTCATCATTTATGCGCTTCCATGATGAGGCAACGAGATAGACGAAGGAAAAGCAGTATAAGAGTAGTATTTTGTGGTACGACTGGGTTAGTTTTAACCTAATCTAACCGTCTGGATGCTAAAATATTACCCCAGCATTACATTGGAAGACTGGTTCCCTGCGTCCCTCTATATGGCTGCCATCTTTTAAAATGCCGGACCAAAAAGAGGGATTGGGAAAAGAACACGGCGAAATAGTGTACAGCTAAAGTATTTAGCATATATGAATGACCAATACCGAGAATGCGCATAATTATGTACACAGCAACAACAGTAATACCACCCGATTGGTCAAATTTAAAGGCAGTGCATCGAACAATCGTGACGTTGCCAAGCCACGGGAGCAAGTTGTGCGCCCTCGCATCACGCGGTGTACAACGCCGCATTAAACTACCGGCGCACTGTGGCATGATGGTGCGTGAATAAGCTCATGTATATTCAGCAGTTTATCAGCGCACACTTTTGGAACTGTATTTTTTCCAGTCTTCACATTTGAGCACCCTCGCAGGGGCCATGTGAAAAATAGGGAAGACATGAAGGATCGAGTTTATCTACATTGAGAGCCCCACCCATCCTTGTTTCCCAGTCTCATTGCACATTGTAGGCTACATTTGACTACAGAAACCATCTCCATTTAGAAATATTTCACTTAATTTGAACTATTTAACTTACCTTTGTCGCATTTCTGTTTGCAAAGTTGACACATGCATTATGACTCTGATTTAACCACTGAAACGAGAAACAAGGACAAATCAATGTTTAACATAAAACTCACAAACCAATGGTTTTCTTCAAAGGAGAATATAGGTGATTTACAGTGCAACAGCACACTGTCAATCTTAAAGATCGACCGTGATATAATATAATTTTACCAAATGCATGCTGACATGCACCAAAAGCACCCAGCTAATTTTGTGATTATGAAACGCAATCTTTTTTATGGCTGTATGTTTGAACTTTTATGCATACAAATATAAGTTATAACAATTTGTGTCAGACGATTTTTTTCAACAGATGACATTTTTTGCTATAGAATTTTTTCAGTTTGGTTTCACGCAGAACATGATCGATCAAAATAAATGTGACCCATTGTGTGCAGATGTATTGTAACATATTACTCAACTGAACTTACTTGCCAAAATAATGTAGTATAAAGTGTTTGACCAGGCAACAGCAGACCTACGACGATTGGTGTGCCAAATGGTATGTATCCTAGAGGAATAAAAGCATGAGGAAAAAATTAATTAAGAGATAATTCAGCAAGCAACAAATATTATTTGTATGGCTAGTCCAGTTTTATATGTCGCAAATATTATGTGACTTCCATCAGCCGGCTGCCAGTACGTACCTGTACAGGTATAGTTTGCATGCTTAGTATCTGTATGGGAACTGTATACTACCTGTGAGGTCCAATAGCCGCACAGTAGCATACTTGGCACTGTGCGCCTATTTTGGTGGTATTTCACTGGTACTTTCGCAGTACCCATACAGGTACTGGGCAGGGCTCAAATTTCACTTCCCTTTTGAGTTTTTGCCTTGGTGCCCTAGACCATTGTTAACTTTCGAAGTAATTTTGACCATTTGTTGGCCTTAGAGCCCCGTCATAAATTTGTTCAGTGGCCTTGAATTGGGTGCCCTCAAAAATTAAAATTTGACCCCTGGTACTGGGCATACATTACCCATAAATGAACTGGAAACAGAGTAACTATGATGCTGGACATAAGAAAATGTGTTTATCCTTGGTGTAAGACAGCACAGAATTAACCTAGCACAAAATCCTCTATTGATGGATTAAATGATTATACAGCTTTATTCTGTAATGGGGTCCTTAAACTAGTCTATCTTATGAATGTCTTACACCATGGATATACCACAAAATGGCTGTATAGTTGATAAATGTGTACTATAAAACAACTCTATCATCTAATTCACTTCAAGTAGGGAGGCAAAGTCAATATGTAATTTAGTAATCTGCACCATAGTTGACAATCTTCTCTAATTATATAACATGAGTAAAAATGTCATCGCACTGGAATGACGAGCAGGATATTGTGATGCAATGAATAGACTATGTATGTGCTGATGTTACCTATACCTGTGTAGGACCTCTTTTCATAATTCATAACCTCATGAATATGTATACCAGAGATATGCTCCAATCAAACCGGTGTGATTCCTTAAGGCCGTACGCAGGTCTTGGGTAATTGAAAAACAATGGTATGACCCGCATGCGAACCAGTTGCTTGGTCCTCACATTTTAGTTTGTGTTAACAGAAATTTGTGTTATCAGGTTAAATAATTATGTAAAATATAAGCTTGGGACTTGAACAAAACCATTTTGTGATATAAGGAATTTTGTGTCAACAGACTTTGTGTTAACGAGGTTTCACTGTACGTGCGTGTTGCTGATTTTTATGAACTTACCAGACCATTCTATATGGCATTAGTATCTTCAGCCCTGTATCTGGATTTTAGAACATACAGTGCAATAGACAATAACAACAGCGGATAGCCCCAGATGTCTCCCCTTTTATTTCTATGAACTTACCCGACATTCTAAATGGCATTAGTATCTTCTGCCCTGTATCTGGATGTATCAAAGCCTGTAAACATACAACATGCACACAGCAGGACACACAGTTAGTTAACTTTGTTTCCAAGATTATTCATACTTGGATTTTGATTTTAAGTTTTGAGGGGGAAAAACCCAATGTTTTTTTAAAAATTCGATGTAAATCACACAGATATAAACAAGTATAAAGATAAAGGGGAAGTTTTTGACTATCCAAATTATTTCAAATGTTATAACATTTATATCTTATTGCCATAGCATACAGGACATCAGCAACTAAGTTGACTCAATGTACACAACCAACCTGTAGCACTTCATTACCGTGACTCAACTATATACTTTTTGTTCATCTTACTCAGCGCAGTGATGTCAAAATATATTCCTGTGATTAAAGCAGCATATGTCTATGATTGTGTGGAACCATACACGAACGCATCTCAATCATGTGCACAATCATGAGGCGCGATCATTGTAAGGGACCGTTCATTATTTATGGTGGAGGGTGGGTTGGGACAAATTCGAGACTCGTATGTTAAAATTACCTAACCCCCCCTACAGCTGAAACTGAAAATTACATGACCCCCCTGCTAACCAGTAGCTTTTTACACAACCCCCCCCCCCCTCCCCGAAAAAAATCAACTTGTCACATGGGGCTGTCTTTACCTTTGGAATTTTGTTCATGGATACGTTGGCAAATTTTGTTTGTGCCCTATCTGAACGGCCAATAATTTTATGATGCCCCTTCCTTTTCTTGCGTGAAATTAGTAATGGCGAGCGCAGCGAGTTGGAATTTTTTTCTTCATATTTATACATTTTGGGTGGTTTTGTGAGTCTTTATAACCCAAACAAGTTAGAACATTCTTAGCAGAAACGTATAATCCAGTAAAACTTTCTACTTTTGTGAGCATTGGTGCAAAGCAGAGATGAGGTGAAAAGCATGCAATAAATCACATTTTTAAATCATGAAATTGGATTTTGTAACATTATCATGATTATACACCCTGTGGCTCTAATGTCTTGACCGTTGATGATTATATAGATGTTTTTCCACCATATCATCGATTTGCTGTCCAGAAGTCGTCTCATAGTTAAAACAAGGCGGTTCTCGAACGGCGCGTCTCGCCTGTTCATCAAAAGTGACTTGAAAGAAATGATGATGAAACATATGATACAATGTAGCACTGTCAGAGGTATGCATTGTAGTTAATGCAAGGGATGTAATACCTTGAAAAATTTAATCAACAAAAAGAACACACCAACCCCATTCCCTACACCAAATCACATCAAGATAGGCCTTACTGATCTATTTGACCCCATATTTGACCCCCGATGACCCCGAAAAATTAATCAACAAAAAGAACACACCACCCCCCTTCCCTCCACCAAATCCCATCAAGATAGGCCTTACTGATCTATTTGACCCCATATTTGACCCCCGATGACCCCTAAAAATGAATCAACAAAAAGAACACACCATCCCTCTTCCGTCCACCAAATCCCATCAAGATAGGCCTTACTGATCTATTTGACCCCATATTTGACCCCCGATGACCCCGAAAAATTAATCAACAAAAAGAACACACCACCCCCCTTCCCTCCACCAAATCCCATCAAGATAGGCCTTACTGATCTATTTGACCCCATATTTGACCCCCGATGACCCCGAAAAATAAATCAACAAAAAGAACACACCATCCCTCTTCCGTCCACCAAATCCCATCAAGATAGGCCTTACTGATCTATTTGACCCCATATTTGACCCCCGATGACCCCGAAAAAATAATCAACAAAAAGAACACCCCATCCCTCTTCCGTCCACCAGATCCCATCAAGATAGGCCTTACTGATCTATTTGACCCCATATTTGACCCCGATGACCCCGAAAAATTAATCAACAAAAAGAACACACCATCCCACTTCCGTCCACCAAATCCCATCAAAATAGGCCTTACTGATCTATTTGACCCCCGATGACTCCGAAAAATGAAGCAACAAAAAGAACACACCATCCCTCTTCCGTCCACCAAATCCCATCAAGATAGGCCTTACTGATCTATTTGACCCCATATTTGACCCCCGATGACCCCGAAAAAAAATCAACAAAAAGAACACCCCATCCCTCTTCCGTCCACCAAATCCCATTAAGATAGGCCTTACTGATCTATTTGACCCCATATTTGACCCCCGATGACCCCGAAAAATTAATCAACAAAAAGAACACACCATCCCTCTTCCGTCCACCAAATCCCATCAAGATAGGCCTTACTGATCTATTTGACCCCATATTTGACCCCCGATGACCCCGAAAAATTAATCAACAAAAAGAACACACCACCCCACTTCCCTCCACCAAATCCCATCAAGATAGGCCTTACTGATCTATTTGACCCCATATTTGACCCCCGATGACCCCGAAAAATTAATCAACAAAAAGAACACACCACCCCCCTTCCCTCCACCAAATCCCATCAAGATAGGCCTTACTGATCTATTTGACCCCATATTTGACCCCCGATGACCCCGAAAAATTAATCAACAAAAAGAACACACCACCCCCCTTCCCTCCACCAAATCCCATCAAGATAGGCCTTACTGATCTATTTGACCCCATATTTGACCCCCAATGACCCCGAAAAATTAATCAACAAAAAGAACACACCATCCCTCTTCCGTCCACCAAATCCCATCAAGATAGGCCTTACTGATTTATTTGACCCCATATTTGACCCCCGATGACCCCGAAAAATTAATCAACAAAAAGAACACACCATCCCCCTTCCCTCCACCAAATCCAATCAAGATAGGCCTTATGGATCTTATTTGACCCCCGATGACCTTGAATGACCTCTGATGACCTTGAAAATTTATTCAGCAAAAAGAACACACCACTCCCCTTTCCTCCACCAAATCTCATCAATATAGGCCTTACTGATCTATTTGACCCCATATTTGACCCCGATGACCTCTGGTGACCTTGAAAATTTAATCAGCAAAAAGAACACACTACCCCCCTTCCCTCCACCAAATCCCATCAAGATCGGCCTTACGGATCTTATTTGACCCCATATTTGACCCCCGATGACCTTGAATGACCTCCGATGACCTTGAAAATTTAATAAGCAAAAAGAACACACCACCCCCTTCCCTCCACCAAATCCCATCAAGATCGGCCTTACGGATCTTATTTGACCCCATATTTGACCCCGATGACCTTGAATGACCTCCAATGACCTTGAAAATCTAATCAGCAAAAGAACACCCCACCCCCTTCCCTGACATCAAGTCCCATCAAGATAGGCCTTACGGATCTCTAGATATCGCGTCACAACGCGTCTCAAAAGTTTTAAGCATATTTGACCCCGATGACCTTGTATGACCCCCGATGACCTTGAAAAATCAATCAGCAACAGAAGGCACCACCCCCCTTCCCTCCACCAAGTCCCATCACGATAGGCCTTACGGATCTCCAGATATCGCGTCACAAAGGTATTTCTTAGCACACGGCGGACGGCATACGGCGGACGGTGGACGCCGGACAGAAATAGTGATAACATAGTCTCTTTCTGATTACATCAGGCGAGACAAAAATTGAAGTCGATAGGTTTTAAGTAAATAAGCGCGAAGCGCAGAAAAAAAATGGCATTTACACTCCAAAATAGCCTCTAAAATCAATCCAATCACCACCATCTTTATAGTTAGAACAAATTTACACAACCCCCCCTGTTCAAGAATAAAAAGTTACATAACCCCCCCTATTTCAACATATGAAAGTTACATGACCCCCCTATAGTTTACCCAACCCCCCCTCCACCATAAATAATGAACGGCCCCTAATACAATTAGAAAAATGCACACATCCCAGTTTGCATCAAAATTGAGGGCACCGCCTCCAAGACATCACTGAATGAACCTTTCAGCTTCATAATTGTTTTCCTATCTTTCTCTTAATCTGTAACTTGCCTGTTTTACTTTCTGCGCTTTCCATAGCTGCTCATCAGTGGTACCCTCAGGCCTTGTACCATTCTTGTAGTTGTCTAATAATCCGATGGCATCGTCAAGTTGTTGCTTCAAAATATAAAGTCAAATTTGAATCAAAATTAAAAGAAATTTCTCGAGAAGTAGTATAGATAGTTGAGGTTTATCCTTGTTGCAAGACAGCACAGAATTAACCTAGCACAAAATCCTCTATAGATTGATTAAAGGATAACACAGCATTATTTCGTAATGGGGTCTTGACACTAGTTTAACTTATGAATGTCTTACACCAAGGATTTACCATAGTTGATCCCACCCCCCCCCCCCCCCCCCCCCACCTCAATTCTTTCATCATAAGTAGTAATGAAAGTAGTAATGAACAATTTTTTTCCTGAAAATTTGAACAACATGATTTCTTCTTGTATCTATACACTTTATTTGAGAGAGATTAAGCCAATATCAACTGATTTGAAAACAAAATAATTTTGAAAACATTCGGACACAGTAGTCCATAATCTTGTTTTCGGTTTGTTTATCCCAGTTCAACGCATAATTTGGAAAACATCTATACTCAGTTAATCTTCCTTTGTGCAGTAAGGTCAGAGTGTATTCATTACCCCCTCCCCCCCCCCCCCCCACCCCCCTTAGAAGCACTAAGAAAAATAACTGGAATGAGAGGGTAGGATCTCCTCATAGTTGAATATCATTTTTTTAGACTGGTGCCCCGATATCGTTGCTTTCAAAACATTCAAGTACCCATGCTCGTGTAAAGGAATTGCAAATACCCCTCGTATCTTGTTTGACTAGTGTGAAAAAGAACCCTTTTTGCCAGTGAAATCACAAACATTTGGGGCTTAATTAAATACCATTTTTTAGCAAAATCACATT
This sequence comes from Ophiura sarsii, assembly GCA_035610835.1. Taxonomy (NCBI): domain Eukaryota; kingdom Metazoa; phylum Echinodermata; class Ophiuroidea; order Amphilepidida; family Ophiuridae; genus Ophiura; species Ophiura sarsii. Next base: position 10,920,348 of record CM069448.1, on the reverse strand, counting down.
AGTTTTGTATTACCCTTTTCAAATGAAACATGAGGTATGTTTTAGCAATCAGTAAAGAAAATGTCACATTGACCTGTGACTCATTGATAGTATATTGTAAATGAAAGCCGCTACTGCATATCTCTTCTTCGGCACAGAATTCACACACCCCCCCCCCCCCCCCCCCCCCCGAAAAAACCCAACAACACCCCAATAGTTGTAGACTCATACAGCAAATATGCCATGTTCTTTATCCTTGTTCAGGGAATTCTCAAATGAAAAAAAAAATCACCTTTTTGTGATTTCTCAGGTGTAGCAAAAACTTTTTTTCACACGCACGTGTACTAAGTTATGTCAGTCAGAGTATGTATAGGTCTTCATAATCAAATCTTACCTTTGACGTAAATAGAGTTCTTGGATCAATTATATCAAGAAAGTGCTTGTAGCGTCCCAAGAATGTGCCCTGAAAATATACAATTTGTGAGAGTCAAATAGACAATTCTTATAATTTTATAGAGTAGAATAGATCATTCTCAATAGTATAAAAGTGAAATCAAAAATTCTCAATAGTATAAAAGTGAAATTGAAATTTCTCAATTTTAAAAGTTAAAATAGAAAATTCTCAATTATAAAAGTTAAAATAGAAAATTCTCAATTACAAAAGTTAAAATAGAAAATTCTCAATTATAAAATTTAAAATAGAAAATTCTCAATTATAAAAGTTAAAATAGAAAATTCTCAATTTTATAAAAGTTTAAATAGAAAATTCTCAATCATGTCTTGATGTCTTAACTTCGTAAATTCCATTGGAATGGTGAAAAATAATCAGCTTACAAAACCTGCCACACTTTGCTTATTTTTCAGTTGATATTACTTTCAGGTTTTTCAAAATGAACTACATGTAGATTCTATAATGTTATGCTATATAAAACAACAACAATTTCATGGTTCAATGCACACATCAGGGTCAAAGGGCCATTTCAATCCACATACATTTTTTGATTCACCCTGTACAACTTGAGAAACCAAGATCACCTGCAGTAAATGTTCACCCCTCATATTGGGATTTTTGAAAGCGTGGGGGTGAACTCCAACTTTTGGGCCTGTAGCCTATGGTCACTATATGTTTCACCCCTAAACATTTATTTTCACCCCCATTCTTTTATTCTTGACATGCTTGGGGTGAAAACAGACTCCCTCAAATTTCGGGCCTTAATGCTACCCCTACTAAGAGTGTATGAATTAAAATTATCCACGATCAATATGAAATCGAGATTTTAGCTAATTTTGTTCATACATGGTGAGCAAAAAACCTGTACCCAAAGTAAAATAAATATTTAAAATATTCCTTAATACCAGAATATGAAAGCAACCATGTGCTTGAATCAATAGCTGCATTTATTTCCTGTTATAGATGGTACCATTATCAAGTTACGACTATTTTGGTAAAGTTACTGCATTTTTAAAACCGAACAAAATATTGAGTATTGTACTTAATAATGATGCATGACATTTATGAATAAGTGTGGATACATGCATGTGAAACAATAGATAAATAATATGACAAAACCAACTTGCTAAGATATTATTTTCGTACATTAATTGCAAACTAATGATAAAACAATGTCATTATTTCGTAAATTCAGCAGATTAAAGATAAAATTGGGCTTTTGCGATGATCGGATTTATTTAATAGTGAAATTCAAAAGAGATTAGAAAAATATCACAAATCTTGTTCAGTTCTTAAAATGTACACTTTTATCTAAATGGGGGCATAATACATGTTTTCCTCAACCAATCTTAACCAACTAAAATTCTCTTGAAAGATAATGAGACAGCCTCTCTGCCAAAATAAATAAACTGAGAAATTTTTGCACAGATTTTTAGAAAATCCCAAAGTTGAGTACATTTATTTTTGACTCACCCTGTATACCTGTACTGCAGTAGCTTGGTCATCCAACCATGCTTCAAGAATTTAATGGAAAGGGTACCATAAACCTCCAGGGTGTGCCCATGGAGGTTTGAAATCCGTATCCACTTTTTAGGGGTGTCATTTTCTCAAATTGGCGATTTTGATACCTTTAGCACGGGGCACGTGTTGTGGTCGAAAAAACATGGGGCATGTTCCACATCATTGCCCTCATTGATTACTCTGTATTTGGCTGTAATCTTTATATAATCTAAAAGATAAAATTTAGTTGGCTTTCAAATGCTGTTTATTTGATTGTGTTTACTTATCTACAATAAATGGGTTTGTGCCACTTTTATTAAAAAAAGATGCTTTTTGGAAAATGTGTCATTTTCTTCTTTAACCCTTACCCTACTAGACCATACAAAATCATACTGCCAGAAACGCAGGCATATGTGGGCAGGAAGTGGCTGCCTGCATATGCGCTGGGAGCTTAGGCCCCTTGCATTGATTCCAAATTTTGCACTTGACATGTCCAACTATTTTAACACAACCACTGTGTACTTCATGCATACAAAATATGCAACCAAGCGGGGTGAAAAATACCCAATTCTCAATTTTCTCAAATACGGGCTTCAAGATATGTGCTTGTTTGACCATGTGAGCAAACAATATCAAAACTGTGCCAGATTTCTGAAAAAATCATCCATGTGTAAAATTGCTGTTATAAATGTTTAATGCTTTGAAGCATTTCTTCTAAAAAAATAGCACTAATTTGACTTTCTGTGATCAACTTTAATCAAGCATATTTTTCGATATGTTAAAGAAAATGAGACAAAACAAATGGCATTTGAAAGGTAATTTAGCCATATTGATGCTCATGTAAACGTCAATTAGTAAATACTGATTATTTTTAAAATGTGAAAAATTACTCTTTCCACAAGCATTTTTTCCCTTAAAAAGTGGCACAACCCATTTTTAAGTACTAGTAATTAATCAAGCATATCGTTGGATGGGAAAAGCAATAACAATCAAACTAACGGCATTCGAAAGCCAACTAAATTATCTTAAAGATCATATAATCATTACAGCTAATCAATGAGGGCAATGACATAAAACATGTGCACTCTTTTATTAAAGGTAAACGGTTTCAGATGGTAGTAAGTATATGCCTAAGTATTACTTAGGTGCCAAAGACTGGGTTTCCAGGAAAATTAAAGGCACACTCCAATACGTATCTCTCAGGCCCCGTTAAAAGTCCTCTTGAATTGCATGGCTTGTTATTTTGTTACATCTATCATTTTCAAAGTTAATTTTGTTTAAATTTGGGCAATATCCTATTTAGTGCCCTGTCACACTATGTTATGAAGTGAAAGGGATTAGATTCCTAGACAGGTCTGCAGCAACAATTTTATTGGACATGCATAAGAAAAAAACTGATTTCTAGAAAAATTGAGGGCGCACTCTCATACGTATCTCTCAGTGCCCCTTTAAGAGGATGAGGGTTTTGTACAGGTAACAGACAGCAATCATGTTCAAAACTGCTGGGACACTTCCTGCATGTCCTGTGAAAACGGTGGTCCCTCCCCCTAAAGCTTTACATAAACTAGTTTTGACTATCATGCTTTCAACAGACAGCTTTTTACTCATTTTGGAAGATATTTCATGCGCACATGTATTATAGTGTCCCAACAGATTTTGAACAAGATTGAGGGATGATCCCCTACTCTGAACGATGTCTACATTTATTTAACATGTGAAGAGTGAAGAGTCTGAATATACGGGACCAACAGCTTTAGGTGACTCTCCGAACCACGGCGCACTACATTCACTGTATAGACCTGCACGTTGTATGAGAGAATTAGAATGAGGAGAAATTCTACACTCTAAATGTGAAAGAGTGAAAAATCACTCTAAATTTCGAGTGAATATGATTTAACTCTAATCGAGTGGGTTTTAGCTCTGAAAGAGCGAACAAACGTTCCACTCACTCTCACATCAGAGTGATGTCCGCTCGCTATATAGAGTGGCTCAAACACCGCTTTTTTTATAGAGTGAACACTATGGCTCGTGTGCCAAGTGGCTAATGACCTGTTATCGCTCTTTTGGAGTGGACTATTAGCCAATCAGGAACCCAGGAAATCGCACAAAGATGGCGGACAATGTCGTGTCCGCGTGTGTGGAGAGTGGAGTGCTAAAACAAAGAGGATTTATTGAAGAAATAGACTACATTTTTAACGATGAGTACATTGTACATGTATGTGTACAATAGGTCATATCTCATAGCAAGTTACAGACAAAATCTAGAGAACGTAAGGACGACATGAATGCACTATATATAGTATACATTGTGATGAAGACACACGGTCATGTCAATAGGCCGAACACATAGAGCTGCCATGTCGTCTGCCAATACAAGCTTAGCTCTTTGTCACTCAAAGGTTTGCGCTGCATGGTCTTTTTGGTATGTGTATGCTTTCAATTATCACCTACGCATAAACTGTAGGGGAGATGCGGGAGAGTTGAGCCATTTTTTATATTTTGTGTCACCATATGCGGAAGAAAAGTACAAACCTGTAAAAAAATTAGTGTAAGATAAACTTTAGAGTGTTGTTTTCGTTGTGAAACAATAACAGTTGGGATAGCAGTTAAGGCTTATTTATACAAAAGGTTTGAAAAAAATTGGTAAAGTGGCTCAACTCTCCCTACAGTATGGGAGAGTTGAGCCGTTGAGCCACCATTACAGGAGAGTTGAGCCAGCATGATAAGTCAATGGCTGGTGAAAAAAACAAAATCATATTTTTTCAACTTTTGATTTATTAATCCTTAAAGTAAATATGGTGCTCAATTGTTATTATCATGGCACAAAATAACATTTTCTCTCATTTATTATACATTTTTCACCTTTAGTCCAAAAATCAAAATGTTACTATGTTTTCCCTATGCTCAACTCTCCCCACTCTCCTCATGGTGACCATTTTGTAAATAACCCAATCCTGTCTGGTGTAGAACTTTTGGTAGTTTACAATAGTTCTCTAAAATAATGGTCATATATACCCCCTTCACAGGGGCGTAGCGTGGTAGTTGTGATTGGGGGGGCACCAGGCGCGGATCAAAAAAATAAAA